>ML781020.1:632531-674815 GCA_009831015.1 Picea engelmannii | reverse complement strand
CTGATGTGCTACCACTCGAAGGGGTACCAACAGGGGTTACAAGGGTGGCCAACAAACGTGCGCTTAAGAACCACTTGTATTTCCTGCGTGTATGAATCCCTCAACCGCGGGTTTATGCGCGTAACGACAGATCTCTGTGGCTTGAAAAAGCCGGAATATGTCTCTACCCTGAAAAAAAAATACCCACAATTTCTGCCAAGGAAAGTGCTCTGATACCACTTGCAAGATACCAGGCATATAAAATATGCAGAACTGAAACGAAATGCTAGAAATAACAGAATGACAGTAAAATATCCAGCATAATCTTCACAATACACAAAAATGATATACGAAATAGCAACAAAAATACACTTGAACAGAAATAGCACTTGATTCAGATAGCAATGTTCACAGACCTCTTCTAGGGGGCAACCTCCAATCGAGCAACGCTCTGTTACAATAATATCCAAGCTAGGGTTCTCATACCCTCGACTCTTATTTATACTAAAAAGAGGCATCTAGAGGAAGATCCTTCTAGAAGCGGAAGCTTCTATTAGGTCTTCTTACATCTGCCTTATTCTATTTTATTGAAAGGTCTTATTAATATTGACCTTTATTACATCCGAATACATTGATCTACCTATGTGTGGGTTAGGACCTTAACAGAAACCTACTCGGAGAAACAAGGCGAGGGGGAACCCTCTCTTTTCTCGGCCACACCCACTTGGAATTCTTTCCGAGACACCATCAAGGAACAATATTATCCCGTGGGGAGCTATGAGGACAAATACATACAATGAACTATGTTGCGGCAACAAAGGGACCAAGATGTGCATGAGATGACGAATCTATTTCATACCCTACGCACAAATTTGGGTATCAAAGATTCATAGAAACATTTGGTGTTAAAGTACTGCAGTTGTCTTCATAGATACATTCAAGAGGAAATGGAGTTCCTCGACATCTCCTCACTTGGTGTGGCATACCGATATGTTGCCAAGATTGAGCAGAAGTTCAAACAGAAAAAGCAAGACTTTGGGTCTGCGAATCAGAAGTAAGGGAAAGGTACCCCCAAACCACAAAACAAAGGACCAAGCCAAGGTGGGGTGGCCCAGGATAACCCACCAAATACACAAGCAAAGAACAACACCAAGAAACCAAAAAAGGACATGGGGAAGTAGTGTGAGCCATAAGAGCTCCACTCACAACACAAGTGAGTGTCAAGCCAAGCAGTCACTGGTAGCCGAGTTGAAGGCTTATGAATCAGATGCATGCTCTGACTCTGAATCAGAACTTGACAAGGGGAATTATAGGGGGAAGCAGATTATCGATGTGGAGTGCAATGTCAGTGTTGCCACCACAAATTTATAGAAGGAGGAACCAGAAGATCCAGAGGAGGCGGAGCGTCTCTTCCATTCCAAGATGTGGGTAAAGGGTTCCCCGTTGTAGTTCATTGTCAACAGTGGGATCTAGAAGAACCTCATCTTGGTAGAGGTTTTGAAGAACCTGGGCTTGCCGACCACAACACACCCACAACCATACACCATCGGGTGGTTGCACCAAGGACGGGACCTCCGTGTCAGCCAATAATGTTGCCTTCCCTACAACATCAAGACCTTCACGGATGAGGTATTATGTGACATTGCTCCTCTTGATGTTTCTAATGTATTATTAGGCAAACTGTACTTGTGGAAGTGACATGTTGTGTATGAATCCAGGCCTCGTGATGTTATTATCACCTTGGGAAATAAGTTGTACAGGATACTGGAGATAGCACCGCCTACCACCATCTCTTTGGTTACTGCAAAACAATCTAGTAAGATCATTTCCAAAACTAGTAAATTTTTTTTCCTGATGATCTTCCCTTAGGGAAAGAGGAATACTGTGGCCATGACCTCCAGACAGGGCCCAATTGCATGAAAACAATAGATGGATAAGGTCATGGAGGAGTACGAGGACATCTTCACCTCCCCTGCAGGGGTGCCTCTACACTGCCAGGTCAAGCACCCCATCAATCTGACTCCAGGTGCGTCGCTGCCCAATGGACCCATCTATCGATGCTCTGTTCTAGAGAATGATGAAATCAAGAGGCAGATTCAGGAGATATTGTAGAAAGGTCACATCTGACTGAGTTCATCACCCTATGGGATCCTAATCATGTTGGTGTAGAAGAAGGATGGGACTTGAAGACTTTGCATTAACTATCGAGCACTGAACAAGATCACTGTTCGGAATAGCTACCCGATCCCACGGATTGATGACCTTCTGGACCAACTCAAGGGGGTGAAATATTTCAGCAAGATCAACTTGAAGTCAGGGTATCACCAGGTACCAATCGAACCCTCTGATGTGTGGAAGACTGCCTTCAAATCCAAGGAGGGCCTTTTCGAATGGTTGGTCATGCCATTCGGGTTGATGAATGCCCCTGCAACCTTCATGAGGCTAATGGAATACATCCTACAACCATTCACCAACTCATTTGTAGTGGTGTACTTGGATGACATTCTGATCTTCAACCAGACTTGGGAAGAGAACCTCCACCACATCTGACAAGTCCTCCAAACACTGCGACAACACACATTGTGTGCCAATTTAGAGAAATTCACTTTTGGCATGACCCAGGTTCAGTATATGGGATACATTATTGATGAGCGGGGGGTGCATGTGGATCTATCAAAGATCCAAGTCATTCGGGATTGGCCAGCCCCAACCACCCTAACAGAGCTCTACACCTTTTTTAGGTCTTTCCAATTTCTACCATAGGTTTGTGTTGGGATTCTCTCATATCACTTGGCCCTTGAGTCAAGTCACCAAGGGAGGAGCTAAAGAAAAATTCTTTTGGTCTGAATCTCAATAGAAGGCGTTCGGGGAGTTGAAGCATCACCTCTCCTCTGCACCAGTTCTCACATTACTAGACTTGCAACAACCATTTGAGATCAAGACAAATGCCTATGACTATGCCATTGGGGTAGTCCTTACTCAACATGGGCATCCAGTGGCATATCACAGTGAGACACTTTCTGACACAGTCCAGAAGTATCCCACTTATGACAAAGAAATGTATTCCATTGTGTAGGCTTGTCGATAATGGAAGCATTACATTTTGGGAAAGGAAACAGTCATCCACACAGACCACTGACCCCTGCAGTTCATACAGACACAAGGGAAGTTGCAGAATGATCGCCATCAGAAGTGGTCCACATACCTGCAACAGTTTCATTTGAACATTAAGTACAAGAAAGGCAGCACCAATAATGTTGCATACTGCCGCAGTCGACCACCCATCGTGGCACTAACCACTGTGCTCAACTCTTTTGGGAACGAGACTTTCAATTGGCCGCTTCTCTACACAAGTGATCCAGAATTTGGCCACACATACAATACATTCTTGGAGGGTAAGCAGGTTCCCAATTTTCACCTCTAGGATGCCCTGCTTTGTCACCTGGGACACCTTTGTGTTCCTTCAAGCGAGCATTCCAAGATGATTTGGGAGGTGCACTACAGTTGGGTCGCTAGGCATTTCGGGATCGAGAAAACCATGGCAGTACTCCAAAAGTATTTATATTGGTTGAACCTTCAACAGGATGTCGGGAAGTACATCAAGTCCTGCATTGCTTGCTTCGTTGCCAAATCGACCATCAAGAAGCAAGGCCTCTATACTCCGCTTCCTACCCCCAGTTGACCTTGGGAATCCATCTCTATGGATTACATGTCAGGCCTTCCTTCTACTAAGCATGGCAATGACTGTGTTTTTGTGGTCGTCGACCGATTCTCGAAGTTGTCCATTATGATGGCCTACAAGAAGAATATCACAATAGAAGCCACTGCTAAACTCTTCTTTGAACAAGTGTGGGTACACTTTGGGATCCCACAGTCTATCATCTCAAATCAAGATAGCAGGTTCCTCAATTCATTTTTTTCCAGCCTTTGGTCGATGTTGGACACCAAGCTCAGCAAGTCCACAACTTTCCATCCACAAACTGATGGCCAAAGAGAGGTCATCAACCAGATGATTGTACACATTCTGCATATGTACAACTCAAAGAATCCATGGGATGAGAGCCTCCCCTATGTACAACACAACTACAATCAGGCTCTCCATAGCTCAACCAGCCACAACCCCTTTCAAGTGGGCTTTGGTTTCCAACCACTATGTCCCATTGATGTAGCCATGCCATTTGCGGCTACTCGAGTAGATTCAGCCCATGTCTAGTCTGAGGCTGACAAGGAAAACAGGTTCATTGAGCACATTCATCACATCCACCAACAAGTTCATGACATCTTGGATAGAGCCAATGCTAAGTACAAGCAACGACATGATCAACATCGGGTGCCACACAACTTCCAGGTGGGCGACAAAGTGTGGCTACATTTGCAAAAGGAGTGCCTCGCTAAACCCTATTGCAAGATTCGCCTGCTCCGATATGGGCCATACACCATCACCAAGGTTGTAGGGGACAATGCCTTTGAGCTCGGTATTCCACCATTCATCAGTCTGCACCTAGTGTTCAATGTGGACCACCTTCAACCCTACTTTCCACCTCTACGAGACACATTCGACATGGAAAAACAACTCACACCAACAGAGTTAAACCCAGATTGCATGGAACAAGCCACAACTGATCGAATTATGGACACACGGATCAAGAACACCAGCCAATAGAGGATCCAGCTATATCAAGTTCTCAAAGCAAGCTAACTCCTTCACCAGAGCAAGTGGCTCACCAAGGACCAAGTTCAACAGAAGTTTCCTCATCTCATGGAGGAATTCAACACAATGGGGACCATTGCGTCCTAAGGGGGGAGGACTGATCCAAGTGGATATTGGTGGCCACCCACCTATTCCACTTGGACCCACACCATTGTTTCTTTCAGTTTTTCAGTTTCCTTAATTGTAGCAAAATTTACTATTTTTAGTAGTTCTTCGAGACCTGAACTTTTGGAGCTGTTTTGAGGCACTAAACGATGTTTTTTGGGCATGAGTGCTCCAGCGAATATGAGTCTGTTCTAGACTCAATATTCACTATCAACAGTTTATTCCTCGGATAGATCTTTCTAACGATGTATCATATGCGTCAAACGGAGATAGTATGCCAAAGTTACGACCCCGGGAAATTGATGTACCAATTTACCCCAACAGGGCCCATATTCTGGCGTTTCATCTCCTAGGGTTAGGTTTTTGGATGCTTAGGGTTTCCCATTGTTTCTCAATAATATATAGGCCTTCGATCCTCATTGTAATAGGCAGTTCAGAGGCCAGTAGCCGCCACATCTCTTCTCAGAGATAAGCTACTAGTGCCCTAGCTAGTTTATTTCCATTCTGTCTGTAAGCATTTTTTAGTCATTTGTTATTAATGAAATGAAGTCTTATTTCCGCTACATCTCTACATTTATGTGTATTTATGTATTTCATTGTGTTCCTACATAAATTTGGATCAATCTGATAGTGTCTCACTATGATAGGTCACAAGGTGGTCATGCTGAGTGAGAACGAAGCCCACCACATAGTCTGAAGAATCTGCCATGATCTCAAAGGGATACTGCAGGTTTGGTAGTGAAAGTACTAGGGTTGAGCACAAGCATTGCTTCAAATCATCAAACTCTTTTTGTTGCGACCAGCCCCATGCAAATTTTTCCTTACCACCACCCTTGGTTATTTGGCTGAGGGCCCATGCAATATGGGAGAATCCCAACATGAACTTGCGGTAGAAATTGGCAAGGCCCAAGAAGCTCTGAAGCTCAATGAGTATGGTTGGGGATGGCCAGTCATGGATGACTTGGATCTTGGATGGATCCACATGTACACCATGCTGATCAATTATGTAGCCTAGGTAATGGACCCTGTCCATGCTAAAGGAGCATTTTTCCAAGTTGGCAATAGCTTGTGTTCCCGCAGGGTGTGTAGAACCTGCTAAATATGTTGCAAGTGTTCAACCCAAGTCTTGTTGTAAATGTGAATTTCATCCGGATACACCACTACAAAAGTATTGGTGAATGGTCACAGGATATCATCCATAATCCTCATGAAAGTGGCTGGAGCATTTGTCAAACCAAAGGGCATGACCAACCATTCAAAAAGACCTTCCTTTGACTTGAAGGCGGTTTTCAATACATCTGTCTGTTCTGTCAGGACCTGGTAGTAGATATACATCAGATCAATCTTACTAAAGTATTTGGCCCCCGTCAGTTGATAAAGGAGGTCATCGATTCAGGGAATCGGGTATTAGTTTCTAACTGTGATTTTATTCAGAGCCCGGTAATCAATATAGAGTCGCCAGGTTCCATCTTTCTTCTATACCAGCATGATTGGGCTCCCACAAGGTGATGATCTGGGATAGATGTGCCCCTTTGTTAGGGTCCTAACCCGCACATAGGTAGAACAATATATTTGGATTTAATAAAGGTCAGTATTAATAAGGCCTTGCAATAAAATAGAATAAGTCAAATGTAAGAATACCTAATAGAAGCTTCTGCTTCTAGAAGGATCTTCCTAGGAGTCAAGGGTATGAGAACCCTATCTTGGAGATTACTGTAATAGAGATCTGCTCGACTAGAGGTTTCCCCCTCGAAGAGGCTTGTGAACATTTCTCTCAGAATCAAAGTGTTATTTCTGTTGTTATTCTTATATCATTTCAGTGTTATTGTGGTGATTATTCTGGTTACATTGTTGTTATTCTTCCATTTATAGCATTTTATTTATGTTTTGCATACTTTTTATATCTGGTATATTACAAGGGGTATCAGAGCACTTTCCTTGGCATAAATTGTGGGTAAATGTTTTTCAGGGTAGAGACGTATTCCAACATATTTAAGCCACAGATATTTGTCGTTATGTGCATAAACCCGCGGTTGAGGGATTCATACACGCAAGAAATACAAGTGGCTCTTAAGCGCACATCTATTGGTCACCCTTGTAACCCCTGTTGGTACCCCTTCAAGTGGTAGCGCATCAGACAACACCTGTGTACGAATCAACCTAGATTTCCTGAAGCCCTCTTTACATAAACTAATCGACCGCCTGACTTTTATAGTTCCACCAAGAGCAGCACTTGGGAATATACTCTCTAGTACCTGGGTAGTCGGGTAGTATGACTAAGGGTATGGTCTATCCTCCTTAGTTAGTGCCTTGAGATATTGGGCTGAGTACTACTGTTGGACCCCACACGTATATCAAAGAGCTATAGCACAGGGAAAACCCTTGTCTATAAAACCCTTGAATACCTAACCCTTGGGGACAGAGACTTAAAAAAATTAAAATAGAAAAGATCTATTGATGTGCAACTGTGTTCGGGTTGCCAAGTAAATACACATTTCTTTCTAGTTAAGCATTAGGGAATTTCCTCTCTACAATATTATTCAGACCGGAGTATAACTCCGCAGGTCTGGAAATGTTTTCACCATTATGTGAGAGCTATTCCATTGGATTCATCTCTTTTCCCTTATCACATTCATACATATCATTTAAAAAAAAAAAATTGACCCTGCCCGCCCCTTTTCATTTCCCCCATCTTCATGGCCCATACTCGTAGCCAAGACTTGGAAGCTTGCTTCAGCACCTTGCTATCAGGTCTCATCAAGACCCAACAAGAAGTGAAACAACTCAGTGCCAATGTTGCCGCCATCAATGCAACCACGCAGTCCTCAATGGAGGAAATCAAACAAGACCTCGCCACCCAACTTGAATCTGTCTTTTTGAAACTCTACACCATACTGCATATCCCTACAGATAACCCTTCCTCTTCCTCACTTCCACATAATGAAGGTGAACATTCCTCTCATTCCCATAACTTTCAGAACCATCACTTTAAATGTGACCTACACCTTCCATGGGTGGATGTGACAAAATTTTATGGCTTGGAACCCATTGGTTGGGTAACACAAATGGAACATTATTTCTCTTTATACGACATTACAAATGACTTGGACAAACTCTGTTATGGTGTTCTCCATCTAGATCAATAACGTTGGCAATGGTGGCAATGGAGAAAAACTTCTCGTCAAGGGTATATTCCTTAGACACACTTTGTGTAGAGCATTATGAACACTTTGACACTGACACCAACCATTTGGGCCGTTTGACAAAGTTGAAACAATTAGGAACAGTGGAAGACTTTATAGCTTCCTTTGAGCACCTGGCTTTTCGAACAGAGGGAATGTCTGATGCCTTTTTCTGAGAATGTTTTATCAGTGGCCTCAAGGATGAGATTCGGTCCCATGTCCTCATGATCCGGCCTTAGAGTTGGGTGGAGGATACTAAAAGAGCTAAAGAATCACAACAGGTTGTATCTTCTCAAAACCGGAAACCTTCCTTTATCCCTCCCTCTAAACCAGTAAATCCCACTACTCCCTCCACTCCACTAAATATCCAAAAATTGACCAGGGATGAAATGGTTGAACACCAACTCAAAGTCCTTTGTTATAATTGTGATGAAAAATATTTCTCGGGCCACAAGTGTAAGGAACAAAATTGTTTATGGCCATCTCCGAGGATATTTCAAAAGAGGATAATGAAACTCCCCTTGTGTCTGAGTCACCTGAAACCCCTGACATAACCCCTCCCTCAGACTCTCCCGAAGTAGAACTGGTCATTTCCCTCAATGCTCTAACTAGCTTCTCCACTCCCCAAACCCTCAATATAATCGGTTACATCAAGCATTGGAAGGTCATCATTCTGGTTTATTGTGGCAGCACCCATAATTTTATTCATCGCCGCATTTCCCAAGAAACTCATTTCTACATCCATGCCATCAATAATTTTCAAATCATGATTTTCAATGGTGGCTCCATGAAATGTGAAGGGCATTGTGAAAATGTGCATCTCCAAATTGGTGACTACCACCTGAAATCTCATATGTTTGCTATCGACATGGGCGGTTGTGACGTTGTGTTGGGTGCAGACTGGCTAAGTAATTTGGGTCCCATTCTCATGGATTTTAAGGAATTAACCATGCAATTTGACCAAGAGGGCCACCAATGTAAGTTCCAAGGCATCACCTTTTGTTCACCTGAGATCATTAGTTCCCATCACATGGAAAATATGATCAAAAAGGGTCATTCTAGTGTTATTGCTCAACTCCATGCCATACAAGAAACAAAAACACCCTCGGTGTGGCAATACCTCCAAGCCATCCTTTCTAAACATCAAGTGGTATTTTCCACTCCCCAGGGACTCCCTCCTTCACGTGGTGTTGATGATCATTCCATTCCCCTTGTACTTGAAATCCTTCCTCCCAATATCCGTCTGTATCATCACCCATTTTCCCAAAAAAATGAAATTGAGAAAATGGTCCAGGAACTCCTTAATGCAGGTGTTATCCACCCTAGTACGAGCACCTAATCTTCTCCTGTGGTCATGGTCCTGAAGAAAGAAGGTTCTTGGTGAATGTGTCCTAACTTCCGTGCCCTCAAAAAACTTACCATTAAAGACAAATTTCCCATTCCTGTCATTGATGACCTCCTAGATGAACTGAGTGGTGCCCAATTCTTTACTAAACTTGATCTTCGTTCGGGATACAACCAGATACATATGAAAGAGGAAGACATTCCCAAGACTTCCTTTAGAACTCATGAGGGCCACTATGAGTTTTTGGTCATGCCCTTTGGCTTGTGTAATTCCCCCTCCACCTTCCAAATCCTCATGAATCATGTCTTCCATCATTTTCTCCGTCATTTTGTCTTAGTTTTATTTGATGATATACTCATCTATAGAAAGACCTGGATGGAACATCTTTCTCATGTGGATTGAGTTCTCCATCTACTCTCTCAACACCAACTTTTCCTAAAATAATCTAAATGTGCTTTTGGCGCCTTAGAAGTAGAGTACTTGGGTCATATGGTTGGAAAGCACAGTGTCAAGGTGGATCCTAAAAATATTGAAGCTATGCAAGACTAGCCTCACCCAAAGACTCTCAAAAGATTACATAGATTTCTGGACTTAACAGGTTATTATCACAAGTTTGTTAAGAATTACGGAAAGATTGCAACACCTCTCACGACTCTCCTAAAAAAGAAATCTTTCACTTGAACTCCAACTGTTGCTCAAGATTTTCAATCCTTGAAGATGGCCATGTGCACCACTCCAGTCCTGGCCCTTCCTAATTTCACAAAGATCTTTTTCTTGGAATGTGATGCTTCAGGGAAAGGAATTGGTGTTGTCCTTATGCAAGAGGGTCGGCCTTTGGCCTTTACCAGCAAGCAACTATCTGAAAGAAATCTGGGTAAATCTATCTATGAAAAGGAAATGTTTGCTATTCTACATGTCATTGATTTGTGGCACCCTTATCTATTGGGGAAACGCTTCCAAATTAAGATAGACCATTAAAGCCTCAAGTATTTTATGGAACAATGCATTTCCTCCCCGGAGCAACAAAAATGGGTAACTAAGAAATTTGGCTATGATTATGAGATCATTTACAAGAAAGGAAAAGAAAATGTGGTTGTGGATGCACTTTCCTACAAATATGAAGATGAAGGGTCCCTTTTTTCTCTTTCCTTCATTGTACCATATTGGCTCTAAGTTGTACTCCAGGAATGGCTACAAGATCCCAAAAGTTCGCAACTGATCCAACAATTACAATCCAGTGCTCCAGCTCCCCTAGGGTACTCTTAGCTCCATGATGAGCTTCGATACAAAGGCCATTTTTATTTAAGTAAATAACCAAAGCTTAAATCCACGGTACTTTCTAAGTTTCATGCTACACTGACAGCGGGGCACTCAGGGTTCACCAAAACCTATGACAGGGTCAAATGTTCTTTTTTCTGGGATGGTATGAAACAGGACATTCATAATTTTGTCATCAAATGTGATGTGTGTCAATGCAACAAGGGAGAAATAGTCAAATATTTGGGCACACTACAACCACTCCCAATTCCACCTGCTATTTGGAAGGACATCTCTATGGATTTAATTACAGGCTTACCCAAATCGGGAAATAAATCAATCATCATGGTGGTTGTTGATCGCCTTTCCAAGTATGCTCATTTATGAACTCTTCAACACCCATTTACAGCATCCATGACGTCTCAAATTTTCATGGATCGTGTCTTCAAGCCTCATGGCATGCCACACTCTATATTTTTTGATCGCGACCCAACTTTCACAAGCAATTTTTGGCAAGAACTGTTCAAGATACAAGGCACTCAATTTCATCTTAGTATAGCTTATCATCCCCAGACTGATGGTCAAACAGAAGTTGTCAAAAAGTGTTTGGAAACATATTTGAGGTGCTTTGCCTCAGAAAAGAAAAATTAGTGGGCTTAATGGTTACCCCTAGCTGAATGGTGATACAATACTTCATACGATATAGCTACACGCATGACTTGTTTTGAAGCAGTATATGGACAGAATCCACCTTCAGTTATCTCATACTTACGTAGTGTCTTGAAGGTTCAGTAAGTTGACCAAACACTTACCATTTGAGAGGCTATTCTCTGTACCATCAAAGAGAATTTGGTCATGGCACAGAATCACATGAAGCAACAAGTAAATCAAGGTCGCTCTGAAAATCAATTTTAAGAAGGGGATCAGGTGTTTCTTCGCCTGCAACCTTACAAGCAGAATTCCCTCAAGGCTGAGCATTGTTAAAAGCTAGCACCCAAATTTTATGGTCCTTATACAGTTCTCAAGTGTGTGGGACAGGTGGCCTATCAGTTAGCTTTGCCCAATCATTCGAAGCTACATCTTGTTTTTCATGTTTCCTGGTTAAATAAGGTGATCGGAACTAAGTGCCAAATTCAAACCAACCTTCCCGAGTTAGCCAAAGAAGGATCCATTTGGATACATCCACAAGCTATTTTGGACCAATGTGAGCATCGTCTGCGTCAGAGAACCATCAAGGAAGTATTAATCCAGTGTAAAGATACAACTCCAACAGATGCCACTTGGGAACCAACTACCATTCTGCAGCAATTTCCACATCTCAAGCCTTGAGGACAAGGTTGTTTTTAAGGGGGAGGACATGTTAGGGTCCTAACCTGCACATAGGTAGAACAATATATTCAGATGTAATAAAGGTAAATATTAATAAGGCCTTGCAATAAAATAGAATAAGTCGAATGTAATAAGACCTAATAGAAGCTTCCTCTTCTAGAAGGATCTTCCTCTAAATGCTTCTTTTGATAGACATATTTAGTATAAATATGAGTCGAGGGTATGAGAACCCTAGCTTGGAGATTATTGTAATAGAGATATGCTCAACTAGAGGTTTCCCCCTCAAAGAGGTCAGTGAACATTGCTCTCAAAGTCAAAGTGTTATTTCTGTTGTTATTCTTATATCATTTCAGTGTTATTGTGGTGATTATTCTAGTTATATTGTTATTATTCTGCCATTTCTAGCATTTTATTTATGTTCTGCATACTTTTATATCTGGTATATTACACCCTTGCAGAGCATATCTTGGATCTTTCACTTGATATCCTCATTCTCTAACAAAGAGCAGTGATAGACTGGCCCATTGGGTAGCGGTACACCGAGGGTCAGATCGATGGGGTGCTTGACCTGGTAATACAGAGGTACCCCGGTTGGTGAGGAGAATATATCTGAGTATTCTTCCACGACCTTATCTACTTGCTTCTGCTATGTGGAGAGGTCGATCGTAGAGACCCTGGATGTGGTTGTGATATTTCGCTTATTCTGATAGAAAATCACAAAGAAGACAAACTTCCCCATCTGAGAGATGGATTTCCTGCATTGCTTAGCAGAGATGAAGGAAATAGAACTAGGTGGGACTGCCTCGGGTATCCTTTACAATTTCCTGTTCAAAGTAATAATAACACTATGAGGCCTAGACTCATATATAGCATGACATTTCCATAAATAAGGTTGGCCCAAAAGAACATCACAAACTTCGAGAGGAGAAACATCACACAATACCTCATCTTTGAAGGGCTTGATGTCGTACGACATTCGACACTGTTGGCTGACACATAGATCACTTCATTGGTGGAGCCATCCAATGGTGTAGGGTTATGGGGCCAGCCACTTGATGACCTCTACTCAGATGAGGTTCTTCTGGCTACCGCTATCAACGATGAATTGCAGTGGGATGCCTTTTACCCACATCTGTGAATGGAAGAGGCATTCTCCTTCTTTTGGCTCGTCTGGTTCACCAAGATGGAGCTTGGTGGTAGCAACGCTGGCACTAGGTTCCGTGTCAATGATCCATCTTCCCCTTTCTAGTTATGTCTCAGATTCTGAACTCACATCTGATTCAGAGGCTTTCACTTTGACCACCATCGACTACTTTGAGCGGCAGTCAGCAATGTTATGCCAAGGGATCTTATGGAAGTCACACCACTTCCCAGTATCTTTCTTTGTCTTTCCGGTGTCCTTATTTTCTTACGGCTTGGACTGGTTGTCCTGATACTGTCCATCTTTGATCTGTCATTTGTTATGTGGGTTGGGGCCACCCTTTCCTAGCTTTTGTTGTGAGGGGTTCCCAAGCCCAAATTGTTGCGTATTTTGTTTGAGCTTCTACTTGATTTTGATGGCATATCGGTAGGCCGCGTCGAAGGATGACATGTCTAGAAATTCCATTTAGATATGGATGTATCTATGCAGAGCATCATGATACTTGAGCACTAGATGTCACTCTGAATATTTGATACCTAGCTTGGTGCGCAAGGTATGAACTATATTTGTGAAATTTGGCACTTCTTAGTCTCTTTCTTGCCGTAGTGTGGTCCATTTGGTATACAAGTCATCATAACTTCTGACAGGGTAGTATTGTTCCTTAATAGGATCCTTGAAGGATTCCCAGGTGGATGTGACTGTAAATAATGAGGGTTACTCTATTTCCTTTTGCTCACAGAAAGTTTCCCACCAATATTTGACATGGGGAACGACTTTCAGGAGCGCAAAAGTAATCTTTTCTTTATTAGAAAAGTTATGGATAGAAAAATACCCTTCTAGTAGATTCAACCACTTTTCTACATCATATGCATCTATCTAACCTTCAAATATAGGAATATTGAATTTTATTTGTACCTTTAGAGGGGCGGTGCCTCCGCTTGAAGAAGATGCATCGCCTGTTGGTAGTCGCCGAAGGATTTGCGCAAAACTATCCATCATCTCATTCCTTTGTTGTGTGAAGGATTCCTCAATAAAAAGTTTGAAAGGATATCTCGTCCCATCATCTTTATTTTATCCTTCCGTGAGAGGTCGTTTGGGCATGCGAGATCTTTTGTCCTCAAGAGAAACAAGCTCAAGACCCAACTCTTTGTACTCCGACCTTGTTGGGGACATGCATTAAGATGACAAGGAGCAGACCGCTTTGATACCACTGATCTAGATTTTATGAGAAGAATAAAATGAATATAGATTATTAACAGGTTCTTAACACACAATAACAGATATACAATAAAACCAGTTTTCTATTCAATAAGGAAATAAGTTGAAACTATAAAATGCAGCAGAAACAAGCTCACTGGAAAGGTGGCGGCTTATCTCTGAGAAGATATGTGACGGCTGCACTCATTCAAAATAATATCATTACAATGAGGCTCTGAAGGAATTTTTACAATAAACATGAATTCCAAAAACCCTAGACATCCAAAAACCTAACCCTAGGAGATGAAGCGCCAAAAGTCATGTGGGCCCCATCTGGGTAAGTTAGTACATCAATTTTTCGGGGTCGTAACTTTTGCATACGATCTTTGTTTTAGGCATATGATAGCCCGTTTGAAAGGTATCATCGAGGAGATTCATTTTGGGGTGTCAATCCTACCTTCATCTACAATTGAAAATCTTGATACTGAAAAACCTTCTTTTATGCCCTCAAAATGGCCCCAGAAGTTAAAACTGCTAAAAATAGTAAATTGCCAAAATTGCCAAAAAATTGTTTTGAGCCAATTGGAAAAGGTGGGTGGCCATAGATATCCACCTGGATCAATCCTCCCTCATTATGAATAAATGGTATCCATTTCGTTGATTTCCCCCATCATATGAGGAAATTTCTACTGAATTTGGCCCCGGGTAAGCCACTTGCCTTGGTGTAGGAGTTGTCCTATTTTGACGACTCTATAAAGTTGGATCCTTTATTGTCGAGTCCCCTTGATCTATGTGTCCACAATATGATTTCTGGATTCCTATTGTATGTAGTTAGGGTTGAGCTCTATTGATTTCTATTGTTATGCTATTTCTGAGGTGTCTAATAATGGTGGGAAATAATGGCGAAGGAGATCCACGTTGAACACTGGGTGCAGGCCAAGGAAAGGAGGAATGTTGAGCTCAAAAGAATTATTCCCCCACAGCCTTGGTGATGGTGTATGGCCCAGAACGGAGTGGGAAAATATTATGATGGGGTCCTATAAGGCATTCTTTCTGCAAGTGCAACCAAACTTTGTTGCCCACCTAAAACTTATGTGGCACCCGATGTCGATCATGGTGTTTCTTGTACTTGTCATTGGAATTTTGTAGGATATCCTAAATTGGTTGGTGGATGTGTTGGATCCACTCAATGAACCGGGTGTATTTGTCAGATTCAGTTGGAGTAGGAGATGAGTCGGTCGAGGTGACCACAAGGGTAAGTGCAACATCTATGGGACCCAATGGTTGGAATCCCAACCCCACCTGAAAGGGGTTGTGGCCGATTGAGATATGCAGAGCTCGATTGTAGCTATGTTTGACATAGGGAAGGATCTCATCCCATGTGAAATGGTTCTTTGAATTATACATGCGAAGGATATGCACAATCATTGGATTTATGACCTCGGTTTGGCCATTTTTCTGGGGGTGGAAGGTCGTGGATTTGGTGAGCTTGGTGTCCAGAAATGACCAAAGGCTTGACCATAATGTGCTGTGAAATCAACTGTCCTGATGTGAGACAATGATTTATGGGATTAAAAAATGCACCCAGACTCATTCAAGGAAGAGATTGGTAGTGGCCTTTGTTGTGATGTTCTTCTTGCAGGTAACCAAAATCGCCATCTTACAAAATCGATCAACAACCAAAAAAACACAGACATTTAGCCACTTGGTGGATGGGAGGCTGGACATGTAGTCCATTCAGATGGATTCCCATGGACTGTCAGGAGTAGGAAGAGGGGTGTATAGGCCCTTTTTCTTATTGGTTGGTTTGGAAATAGTGTAGGTAGTGCAGAACCTGATATACTTGTTGACCTCCTGTCAAAGTTTCGGCCAATAGAAATGTTTCTGTAGCATCACCACTATCTTTTCAATGCTGAAGTTTCCTGCCACCCGACTGTAGTGTTATTCCCAGATCAGCTTCACTCGCTCGCTTGATGGAACACAGATATGGCCCAGACGACACAACAACCCATCCTGAAGATGGAAATTATGGGCAACTGCGTTTGCACCCAACATTTGGTAGGTGGTGGTGAAGTCTGGGTTTGTCGCATAGAGTTGGGGCCATCCAAAGGTATCATGGACGTAGGAGTCTAGCACCATGGTGAGTGCCATGATTGGAAGTCTGCTGAGGAAATCAACGACGTGATTGGTGCTTCCTATTTTATACTTGATGTTGAGGTGGAATTGCTGCAAGTATGTGGACCAATTTTAATGGAAAAAATTCTGCAATTTTCCTTGAGTTTGCATCAACTGTAGTGGCTTATGATCAGTGTGGATGATTGTCTCCTTCCCAAGAATGTAATGTCTCCACTAGCGGAAGGCTTGTACAATGGAGTACATTTCTTTGCCATAAGTAGGGTACTTACGAACAACATCTGATAGTGTCTCACTATGATAGGCCATAGGGTGGTCATGCTGAGTGAGAACGACACCCACCACATAGTTTGAAGCATATGTCTCGATCTCAAAGGGATACTACAAGTCTGGTAGTGAAAGTATTAGGGATGAACAGAATCACTGCTTCAAATCATCGAACGCTTGTTGTTGGGATTGTCCCTGTTGTCGCCTTATACACACCTGGGAGACGTGGAAGAAATCTTCAATCCACACAAATTTCACCTTACCACCACCCCTGGTTATTTGGCTGAGGGCCCATGCAATATGGAAGAATCCCAACACGAACCTGTGGTAGAAATTGGCAAGGCCCAAGAAGCTCTGAATTTTAGTGAGTGTGGTTGGGGCTATCCAGTCACGGATGACTTGGATATTGGCTGGATCCACATGTATGCCATGTTGATCAATTATGTAGCCTAGGTAATGGATCTTGTCCATATCGAATGAGCATTTTTCCAAGTTGGCATATAGATTGTGTCGACGAAGGGTGTGTAGAACCTATTGAATATGCTGCAAGTGTTTGGCCCAAGTCTTGTTGTAAATGAGAATGTCATCCAGATACACCACTACAAAAGTATTGGTGAATGGTTGCAGGATATCATCCATCATCCTCTTAAAAGTGGTTGGAGCATTTTTCAAACCATAGGGCATGGCCAACCATTCAAAAAGGCCTTCCTTTGACTTGAAGGTGGTTTTCCATACATCTGTCTATTCTATTGGGACCTAGTGGTAGCTATACTTTAGATCAATCTTACTAAAGTATTTGGCCCCCATGAGTTGATCAAGGAGGTCGTCGATTCAGGGAATTGGGTATCAGTTTCTAACTGTGATTTTATTCAGAGCCCGATAATCAATGCAGAGTCACCAGGTTCCATCTTTATTCTGTACTAGCATGATTGGGCTCCCGCAAGGTGATGAGCTGGGACGAATGTGCCCCTTGCAGAGTAGTTCTTGGATCTATCGCTTGATCTCCTCATTCTCTAACAGAGAGAAGCAATATACTGGCCCATTGGGAAGTGGTGTGTCGAGGGTCAGATCGATGGAGTGCCTGACCTAGCAATGCAGAGGTACCCCAGTAGGTGAGGAGAAGATATCTAAGTATTCTTCCACAACCTTATATACTTTCTTCTGTTGTTTGGAGAGGTCGGCCACAAAGCCCCTCGATGTGGCTGTGATCTTTTTCTTATTCTGAGAGCGAATCATGAAGAAGAAAAACTTCCTCGTCTGAGAGATGAACTTCCTACATTGCTTAGTAGAGATGAAGGAAATAGCACTAGGTGGGACTACCTCAGGTATTATGTACAATTTCCTATTCAAAGTAATAATAACACTATGAGGCCTAGACTCATATACAACATGACGTTTCCATAAATAATGTTGAACCAAGAGAACATCACAAAATTCGAGAGGAGCAACATCACACAATAACTCATCTTTGAAGGGCTTGATGGCATACAATAGTCGGCACTGTTGGTTGATGTGGAGATCGCTTCCTTGGCGGAGCCATCCAATGGTGTAGGGTTGTGGGGCTAGTTGCTTTAAAAACTCTACTGAGATGAGGTTCTTTTGGCTACCTCTATCAATGATGAAGTGCAGCGGGATGCCTTTTACCCACATCTATGAATGGAAGAGGCATTCTCCTTCTGGCTCGTCTGGTTCACCAGGCTAGAGCTTGGTGGTAGCAACGGTGGTACTAGGTTCCGCGTCAATGATCCATCTTCCTCTTTTTGTTTTTGTCTCAGAGTCTAAGCCTGCATCTGATGTAGAGGCTTTCACTTCGGCCACCAGTGAATGCTTTGAGCGGCATTCAACAGTGTTATGCCAAGGGATCTTATGGAAGTCACACCACTTCCCAGTATCTTTATTTGTCTAGTGTCCTTCTTTTCTTGTGGCTTGGACTAGTTGTCCTGATACTGTCCATCTTTTCTCCATCCTTTGTTTTGTGGGTTGGGGCCACCCTTTCCTAGATTTTGTTGTTAGGGGTTCCTATCCCAAATTTCTGCGTCTTTTGTTTGAGCTTCTACTCGATTTTGACGACATATCGGTAGGTCGCGCCCAAGGATGAGATGTCCATAAATTCCATTTCATTCTAGATATATCTATGTAGAGCGTTGGGATACTTGAGCACCATATGTCACTCTGAATATTTGATACCCAACTTGGTGCGCAAGGTATGACAGATATTTTTGAAATCTGGCACTACTTGTTCTCTTTCTTGCCGCAGTGTGGTCCATTTGGTATACAAGTCTTCATAACTTTTGACACGGTATTATTGTTCCTTAATAGCATCCCTGAAGGATTCCCATGTGGTCATGACTGTAAATAATGAGGGTTCCTCTGCTTCCTTTTTCTCACAGAAAGTTTCCCACCAATCTTTGACATGGGGAACAGCTTTGAGGAGTGCAAAAGTAATCTTTTCTCTATTTGAAAAGTTATGGATAGAAAAATACCATTCTAGTAGATTCAACCACTTGTCTACGAAATATGTGTCTATCTAACCTTCAAATATAAGAATATTGAAGTTTATTTGTACCTTGAAGGGGGCAGAGCCTCCGCTTGAAGAAGATGTATCACCCGTTGGTAGTCGTTGAAGGATTTGGAAGAAACTATCCATCATCTCGTTCCTTTGTTGCATGAGGGATTCCTCAATCAACAGTTTCAAAAGATCTCATGTCCCATCATATTTCTTTTCTCCTGCCATGAGAGGTCGCTTGGGCGTGTGAGAGATTTTGTCCTCAATAGAAACAAGCTCGAAACCCAACTCTTTGTACTCCGACCTCGTTGGGGACATCCATTAAGACGACAAGGAGAAGACCGCTTGGATACCACTGATCCAAATTTTATGAACAGAATGAAATGAATACAGATTATTAACAGGTTCTTAATACACAATAACAGAGATACAGTAAAACTAGTTTTCTATTCAATAAGGAAATAAGATGAAATTGTAAAATGCAGCGGAAACAAGCTTGTTGGAATGGTGGCGGCTTATCTCTGAGAAGAGATGTGACAGTTGTTCTCATTCATAAGAAGATCATTAAAATGAGGCTCTGAAGTCCTTTTTACAATAAATAAGAATTCCAAAAACCCTAGACATCCAAAAACCTAACCCTAGGAGATGAAGCGCCAAAAGTCATGTGGGCCCTGTCTGGGTAAGTTAGTACATCAACTTCCCGGGGTCGTAACGTTTGCATACGATCTTCGATTTAGGTGTATGATAGCCCATTGGAAAGGTATCATTGAGGAGATTCATTTTGGGGGATCAATCATGAATTTGGATATCATTGAGAATATCAATCCCGAAAAACCTTCATTTAGGCCCTCAAAATGGCCCCGGAAGTTAAAACTACTAAAAATGTAAATTGCCAAAATTGCCAGAAAATTGTTTTGAGCCAGTTGGAAAAGGTGGGTGGCCACCGACATCCACCTAGATCAAATGCATCCATGCACAAAAAAAAATATTCATCTAGATGCTCAACCTTTAGAATAGGTGCATTGGTCAACAATTTCTTCAAATGTTGGAAACTCTCCTCAAATTTGGTAGTTCGTTCAAAACAATTTCCATTCTTCTACATTTAAGTGATGGGATGTGCAACCTTTGATAAATATTCAATGAATATCATATAATATCCATCTAATCCGCTAAAGGAAATCACTTATGAAACATTCTTTAGCGTTGGCCAACTTTTGATTCCTTCAATATTCTCAAGGTCCACAACTATGCCCTCCTTTGAGATGATGTGGCCCAAATAATGGATTTTCCAAAGAAAATGCACCTCCTCAAATCAACATACAATTGGTGCTCTCTCAACACCTGCAACACCATATTCAAATGTTGTTCATGCTCCTCCTTTGTCTTGGAATAGATAAGAATATGATCCAAGAAGACAATAATAAACTTGTCTAGGTAATCTTTGAACACTCTATTCATTAGAAAAATAAATGTAGTTGGTGCATTTGTTAATCCAAATGAAACCACCACAAACTCATAATGGCCATACATTGTCTTGAATGTTGTCTTGATGGTTTCTTCCTCTCTGATTCTTACTTGATGATAACCAGGTCTCAAGTCAATATTGGAAAATATCTTTGTTCCTTTCAATTGATCAAAAATATCATCGATATGTGGTAGAGGGTATTGTATATTTTAACCTTGTACAATATTATACTGCAAAATTTTTTTCAATAAAAGAATAGAAAAGATACAATGGAAAATACAAATATTACACTGAGATTTTTCCCCTGGAAACCCAAACCGAGAAAACCAACATATTTTATATTCATTTATTCCATACATTGTTTACAATAAAATATACATATATGATCCAACAACATCCAAAACCCTAATCCAATGACCTGGATTAGTCAACAACCCTAATTCCTTAACCAGAAATAGAAAACCATCGGTGAAAAAACATGTGTCGAAAAATCGCCCATAAATGGACACAAAAACGAAGGACCTCCAAAAAATGGACATGAAAATTGAGGACCACCCAATGATGGAACCAAAACAGGTCCAAACACATCATTTTTCACTAGCTATAAAATTCTTTCTTCCCTCGTTGCACTATAAGGGAATATTACCCGATTATGCTTCCCATATACACAATGTTCACAGAAATCAAAATCCAGAGAACATTTAGACATACCTTCAACCATATATTTAGCTTGTAGTAGTCAAAGACCCTTCTCTCTGATCTGCCTCGGTCTTTGATGCCATAGCATAACCTTTTCTCTAGAGACTATAGGATTTTTTTCTTTTTCTTCTCCAATATCAAGAAGAATGGAACTATTACACCCATCACTAATAGTGCTTCCTTGCATATTTTATAGAGTTCTAATCCGAACTCCCTTCAACAAAACCATTTCTCCTCGAACCATATTGTAGGTTTATTTTTCAAATACCATTTTTACCGCTACATCATCCATTTTTCTTACGGAAATCAAATTTCTGTCCAATCCTAGGATGTGTAGAACACCTCACAGTGTTCTAATCCTTCCATCTATGAGCCTCAACTTGACTTTTCCTCATCCTATGATTATGGTTGTCGATTCATCGCCTAGGAAAACATTACCTCCATCATACCTTTCATAATATTCATAGAACCACTCGTTGTGGGGAGTCATATGAAAGGATGCACCTGAGTCAACCAACCATGGCTCATGATCTACATGTGTGCTTGAAGAAGCCAAGTACACATCCCCTCCTTCTTCCTTGGAGGCGTTTTCTTCTATAGAGGGAGCACCTTCAGATCCCTTCACTTTCTCAACACTTTTGGATCTTTATTGCTTCTTGAAGTGCCCTTCTTTTCCACATCTCCAGCATACCTTTACAATTTTTGGGGGATATTTAGATCTACCCTTAGAATTAGATCTCCCACTCGGAAACTTATATCTGTTTCTATCCTGGGAGAATCCTCTTGCAAATAATGCATTTGTGCTCTGTCCTTCCATGTTCTTCCATCTCATCTACTCCAACAACAAGGACGAGACCACATCATCCAAACTCAAGTTAGTTGAATTACTACCTATGGACACAACTAGACTATCCCACGAGTGTGGTAAAGAGCATAGTAAACTAATGCACTTATCTTCATCTGAAATTTTAATATCAATAGAAAAAAACTGACTTACCACAATGTTGAATGCATTTAGAGTCTCTGTCACAGAGTCTCCATCTCTCATCCCCAGGTTATACATATTTTTCCACATGAAAAATTTATTTACCAGGGACTTTGACTGATACAAGGTCCCCAACTTATCCCATAACTCCTTGGTTGTAGATTCCCCTTACACATTCAATAATACTGAATCTCAGAGACACAATTGAATTGTTCTCTTTGCCTTCCAATCCAACATTTTCCAGTCATCTACTGACATTCCTGTAGGTGTAGTACCTAGATCCACTTCAACCCACTGATCTCTATCTACCAACAAATATTCCATCTTGAGCTTCCATAACTCAAAACTTTTCCCATTAAATTTCTCGATCTCTATTTTTGAATTGCTCACCATTTCTCTTCACCTAAAGAATCAATACCACAAATCTCCCACTGTAACAAGGCTTATCACAGTCCTGAGCCAAACCCTTGACCACAAACGCATCCCATTGAAGCCAATAATTTCTCTGATACCAAATATATATTCTAACCTTGTACAATATTATACTGCAAACAGATTTTCAAAAAAAAGAACATAAAAGATACAATGGAAAATACAAACATTACACATAGATTTTTCCCCTGGAAACCCAAACCGGAAAAACCATAATATTCTATATTCATTCATTGCATACATTGTTTACAATAGAATATACATATAGGATACAACGACATCCAAAACCCTAATCCAATGACCTGGATTAGTCAACAACCCCAATTCCTTAACCGGAAATAGAAAACCATCAACAAAAAACCATGTGCCAAAAAACCACCCATAAATGGACACAAAAACCAAGGAAAGAAATATTTATGGGGCTCTTCCCCCGAGCACCCGCGTAGGGGGGGCTAGCGGCCCCCCCTCTTACCCCCCTACGCACTCGGAACAACTTAGACATTGATTCTAGTTGTGTAAAGAATATAACACATATCCAATAGGTACATGTTCTTTATAGTAGCCTTATTAAGTTGTCTAGATTCAATACACAACTTGAGATTTCCATCCTTTTTCTTCACAAAAATAACTAGGGCACCCCAAGGTGAGACACTTGGATGTATGTACCCCTTCTTCAACAATTATTCTAGCTACATCTACAACTCTTTCAACCTCGGTGTACTCATTATGTAGGGATTTTTTTATGTTAGGTACCTAACCCCTCACATAGGTAGAACAATGTATTCCAATGTAATAAAGGTCAATATTAATAAGGCCTTGCAATAAAGTAGAATAAGTTGAATGTAAGAAGACCTAATAGAAGCTTCCGCTTCTAGAAGGATCTTCCTCTAAATGGTTCTATTGATAGACATATTTAGTATAAATAGGAGTCTAGGGTATGAGAACCCTAGCTTGGATATTATTGTAATAGAGCTCTGCTTGACTGGAGGTTTCCCCCTCGAAGAGCCCCGTGAACATTGCACTCAGAATCAAACTGCTCTTTCTGGTGTTATTTTGATATAGTTTCAGTGTTATTATGGTGTTGTTATGGTTATATTGTTGTTTATCTGCCATTTCTATCATTTTATTTATGTTCTGCATACTTTTTATATCTATCTAGAATATTACATTTTACAATGGGGAAACTCCAGGCATTAAGTCAATAAAGAAGTTAATATCTCTCTTTGGTAGAAATCCTAGCAACTCCCCAAATATATATTCATATTCATTTAAAAATGGATCTTCTTCAAGAATTGGCTCATATTTTGCTAGGTCTTCCATATGGAATGCATATATTTGACACCCTTCCATAAAAATTAATTTCAATTGTAAAATTGAAATATCTCTGATAGATATAGGTCTTGGAATACCTTTCACCATCCTTGAATTCCCTTCCTCATCAATTCATGTAAAATTATTGTTGTAGGAATCTAGGACAACATGATGCTTATCCAACCAATTCATACAAATCAAGTAATCATATTAACTCAATTGGTATGATGTTCAACTTTTCCTTAGTGTTAACTCCATTCATGCTTACTAGTCAATCTTTGACAATTTCATTTATTTTTTTCTTCGTTCTAGTGGCTAGATGAACCAACCAAGACTTTACATGCTTACATATCTTCAATTTAAACCTTTCAACTATTTTTGGGTCTATATAGCTATGACTAGCTCCATAATCAATTAAAATAGCTATGATTTGATTATAAATATTACCTTCTACCTCAAACATGTAAGATTGGTAGTATGCTTGTCTATTATCCAAGGCTTCATAAATCCTTTGCATGATTCTACCCACGTAATCCATTGTATCAACTTCTTAAATGTTGTGCATAGTCCTCATCCTATCTCCCTTGTAAGGACATTCCTTGTACAAGTGGTCTCCTTCACATCCCCAACACTTTATGGGTTGTTGTCTTGGCATTATCCCAAAGGAATTGGTCATTTTGTATTCACCTTATGCTATATTCCCTTGTTTATATGCTTGAGAATTGTTCTCAATGAAAGGTGACTTGAATACCTTCTTCCTCTAGTCCATCTTGCCTCTCTTCTTATCATCCCAGGTATTTTGGAAAGATGGTCTTCCTTTTTTATGTCCATACAAATACTTAGCCTTCCTAATGGAATCATCCAAGATTATAGGCTCATTAAAGAAAATTTTATCATTGTAAAAACAAGGAAGCCCACTCAGAAATCTTTGGATTATTACCTTCTCATCCTTTATGAAGCCAACCTATCTAAAAATTTTAAGGAATCTCCTCTCATATTCATCCATTACCATGCTTCCAAGCTTGAGTTCAAAGAAATCTTTCATTTTCTTGTCATAATATTGCTCTGACAAGTATTTCTTCTGAAAATAATTTTTGAACTCCCTCCATGAGATTGTCTTCTCATCAATGTTCTTAACCTACTTGAGTTGATCCCACAACATAGATGGTTTTCCTTGAAGATGGTAGGTTGCAATTATAGCTTTCTACATTTGATGGATAATTATGAAATTGGAAATATTTCCTCATTCCAAAAAACCATGCTTCTACATCTTCTCCCTTCCTATCCTCTCCATCAAATTATGGTGGTTTGATGTTCCTGAGCTCTCCTTGCAAAAGATATGATGCATGCCTCCTCCTTTGTCTTCTAACAGGGGACACATTGGGATGATATCCAACCTTGAACGTCCATGCACTCTTATGGTGGGGTGTTCTAGTGAGTGATTATGATGTCTACTAACACTAATTTATTGTCTAGATCCCCTTGTGGCCATCCCTCTGATAATGAGATCTATATGCTTATACTTGTCTTGCACTAGATGGTTGTTTTGTGCTAGAATCTTTATTGGCTTGTCTCTGCAACATATTCAAACTTGGTATAATGTCCTCCTAATATCTTATCCTTTCATTTTCTACCCTATATCTCTACACTTATTTCTGAAAGCTTCTCATAGTCTTAACCAGCTCCACTAGTTCCACCATGCCTCTATGTCCATTGGACTCAATATCTGCATTTCCCATGTTGACATATAAACCTTTGACCTCCTCCTCATGGTTGTAAGATCCTTCGGCATCCTCCATATATCTATTCCTCATATAGGAACAAAATTTTCTTTCATGTACCTCTAATTCTGCAAGAAATCTGCATGTAACAATTATTGTTAGAACCATGCATATTGTAAAATATTTAGTTAATTAGATTACAAGTCATTCTTCAGTTGAATTTATGAGAGGTATGGAAGAATTGGATTCTAATTTTGATTGTTTAAATATATTCTCCTATGAATCAGATTTTCAATCACTGTATTCATGCCTCATTCTAAGTTCTAGGCTAAGAGTTACAACCTTCTGAATTTTGCAATTTCTACTTATTTGTGCTTTGTTTTCACTGCTACAATTTTTTGAGAGACCATTTTTTTCCACCTGTAAAAGAAAATTGGTCAACTATCAAAAACAATATTATATTCGGTGCAGATAAAATTTAAAATCTAGAATACACTGAAACTTTCAAATTCAAAATTTGATGCTCTATCCAAATTATAGATAAATATGGAATTGTTGACTTTGCACTTTTACACTTTCTCTAGACAAGATTTTTATCCAAAATTGGTTATCTCTCAAATAGAGAAAAACTGGGAAAAATACCTTGGAGACAAATTTGTTTGGATTCATGTGTAGATAAAATGTCAATTAAATTAAATTTTCTGTATTTCTAATCTAGTTCCCTTTATCTCCTTTGAATTTTTCAAAATCCCTGAAACATGCCCGAGAATAGTGTATTTTTCACTATTTTAGCATCCCAACACCAACCCCTTTTGATTTTTTCTAGGATCCCAAATGGGTATCTCCATGCCTTATTTTTGAGATCCCTATAAAATTTTCACCTTCATCTGGGCCCTGGTAACTGAGCATGACCTTGATCTTCAAAGGTCACTAATTTACATTTCTCATAAAATTTAACTAGAATTAGTTAGTGGCCCTCACTGGCATTAATATATCCCTCATAACTACGTATACACCCCTAGAATTTCATCTAATTCTTAGTTGAAATGATATTTTTATGGCCAAGTGGGAAATAGAATTGACATGGCATGACACGTGGTTGTAGATATCCACTTGTCATTCTGTGATTCAGCCATGTCATCAACCTTCTTTTATTTTGTTGACGATCGACTCATTCTTTGAATGGGAAATCATCTTATTTATCTACATTATGAAAAGGATACCTTTTTTGAATTTGATCGAGCCCTAATAATCAACGATCGACAATTATCTTCCCTTGGTGAGTTACAAATGACACTTCTCCATAGGATTTCATCGAACACCAAAACCAAAACTAGAATGAATCTGAGTCGTCGATCTCAAAATCAAAAGTAATATCAATCGTCCATCCGCTAAGTTTTTCCAAGCCAATGGGTGCATTTGAACCATCGATCACCAAATCAAATGAAATCCGGACCGTCCATTCCCAACATCACCAAAACTCATTGAATTCCATCTATGATCGGTGATTGACAATTTTCTTTGACGAATTGACTTGCAAGACTTTGTTGAATTTTTGAAACCCTGATCATCGACAATCGACATTCAACGTTTCTCTCAATTGATGTAGAAAAACATGTGGATGTTGACATTGAATGACATGTGGCTACTGACATGGAAACTTGGAGGACATAGCATGACATGTGGATAATATCCACTTGTCTTTCCCTGAGTCGGCCACATTACCCTCCTCTTTTCCCTTCATTGGCGATCAACAATTTTCTTTGGCAAAACACATTTTTTCAAGAATTTCATTGAACTTCGATCGCTCCATCAACGATCGGGAATTTTCTTTCTTGGAATTTTTCCAAAAATGTTACTTCAGAAAATTTTGTCAAACTTTGATCGCTCTATCAACGATTGAAATTTTTCATCGACGATTTTCCAAAAAGGTTACTTGAGAAGATTTTTCAAAACTCTAATCGCTCCATTGGTGATCGACAATTTTCTTCCACTTTTTCATTCTAACTTCATCAAACTATGAGAATTCTATCGACGATCGAAAATTTTCTTCGATGAACCAAATTTGTTCACGAAATTCACTGAACTCTAAAAACTTTAATTTTTTTTATCAAATTTTGGATGAATCTAGGTCGTTGATTATCAAGTTAATTGATCTCAACTATCGATTCTCCATATTTCACCAAAAATTTCTGATGAATATCGATCGTTGATCTCCAAAACAAATGTGATCTAAATCATTGATTTATCAAACTTATCCAAAATTCGCCTGACTTCTCCAAACCTACAAGTGAATACTGACCGTTGATTCTTAATATCGAACTGATCTAGGCTATTGATTCTCCCACTTCACAGTCACCATGAAAACATCGAATTCAACATCCCAATCCAATTTTTAACTCTGGAACTTGCAAATCAATGCCTATTGATCTTCTCTTCAATGGTTATGGGAAAATTCAACTTGAATTTATTCATAAATTTGGGGATTTCACTTTGGTTTCAAAAATTTCCCCAAATCCTTCATAGATCCAAAATATGTAACAACGAATGCACCAAATTCACCTTTTTCCTTAGTCCATATAGGTTTGGTATTGAACCAAAATATTTGATACCACTATGTACTGTTCCCCACTACTTAACCTAACAATTACATTTTTTTGAGACCAGTAAAATTAATGCAATGCAACATGCTAAAACACTCATGTGTCTAACAACATTACAAAGATGTGAATGCAATCCCATTAAACATTCACACAACAACATGTATATTGCTTGAAACTCAACTAAATACACAACAAATAAATCCCATGATCTAATGCAAGATATTGATGATTTACATGCCTTTAAAATCATTATGAATGCAAGCAATTATACCAATACACAACAACATATAATTTACTTAAGAATATAACATATGAAAAACAAGTAAAACTCATAAACAATAATAGTGTAGCAAAGATAAACACTTATATTTTATCAGAAAATGTGAAACCAATTGCAGTGGACGGAATTTCCACCCAATCGTATATTTTTTTTATCCAAATATTAGCAGAAAATCACCCCCAAGTTGGGGATATGAATACACAAGAAATGGGTGTCACTCCATTGTCCACTCACAACCCAATTTTACACAGGGAATATTGGCTTTACCTACAACTATCCCAATCCGCCAACTATCTTCCCCTCAACCTGCACAACCCAAGGAATGGGATCCCCCTTCACTGCACATAGTCCCTCGGGCCTTCCCACTTTCCTCCAAGGCTCCAACATATGTTGGCTAGGAATCTCTCTTAGTGGGGACTCCATGGATGTCAATTGCAACAAAAAGAACTCACAACAACAATCTCGCTTACTATTCAATAATCTCTTACATAGAAAATCACTCTACAAACCTAATAACTTGCTTCTTCATGCATTTGCAGCTTCAAATAACTACCACATCTTCCCACTATGGTTGCCTCCAAGCTCCAACACTTTGGACTCCCTTGTTGTCCAAAAAAATCCATGTAAAAATCATTCAAGTTTTCCCTATGAATTTCCTTCTCTTCCCATTCTTTCTTGACTCTCACTCTTCCACAAAAGGATTTACTTGATGCTCACACTTCCCTCATGCTTTCTTGTACTTATCCCATTCTCTCAATAACTATGTGAATTGATTTTTCACACCAACCCTCTTACATGTATTCAATGATTGGGGATTTGATACACTCAAAGAGGAAAATAGAAGGTTCATACACAATGGTAATTTTAGGAAGTGATCTGAGATTAATAGATATGGGTAATTCCCCTTGGACCCTTCTCTTAGACCTTCCCATCTCTTGTGTAAACTTATCCCCCATTACTCCATCAATGTCCATCTGCAACCGGTGTTACATTTTATTTTATTGTTACGATATACAATGTTTACATATTACATAGTCTGACTTGTGGCCATACATCGTATTTACATTATACATCGCTAAACTAGGGATTAAAAATGGGGATGTTCCATCAGATTTTTCTCCTTAAATAGAAACTCCTTACCAATAAATAAAGTCAAACATATTTGTTCATTGTATTTTAAATGGTATTAAATTTCCTAAGAAAAGAGAACATTTGAAAATGGAATAATATTCATATTTAAGGTTGAAAACTTTAAAGCTCAATTCAGTATCATCCTCTTCATACTCTAGAGTGTAAAATTTGTCCATTATGAGGTACAAATAAAATTGGGACTAGTGAAGGAGTTTAGATGTTAAAGCCTCTCTTAGATGTATCCATGTTTTCTTCATTACATTAATAGAAGTAAGATGTACTCTACAATTCGAGGCAGAAGAATTGTGGCATGTATGTGTCTCTCATAGACCATGTGTTACACATCAAAATTACTCACTTTGATAGTGTCGCAAGTGTCGTAATTACAAAGGTCGCAAGTGTCACATTTTGCTCACAAGGTCGCAAGTGTCGCATGTTTCTCACAAGTGTCGCAAGAAAGCAAAGTGCCATGATGCCTATGTCGTGCCTATAACGACATGAGAAGGACACTTGAAACACCTCCAACATTTTATTTGGAAGAGGAGAAATGAGTCAGCAGGCTTGCAAACCTTTTTCCATCTGAAAGCACCTCAAAAACTGAGTTTTTGGAGGGGAGTGCTCCCCCTTACACTATCTCGGAGCACCAGCCTCTTTTAGGCCAAAAAACCCTCCAGAATTGCTTTTTCTGGGTTTTGCCTCTGTGTCTCTTCTGCTGAGTGGCCTTGTGAGCCAATGTTTCTTCCCTTTCAGCCTTGACATCTGTCTTTTACTTGAAGAATATACATCTTACTACTTGGATCTTGTAGCCCTCTTCACTATTGTTATTGTTTTTCTTCATTGATTGGAGTTTGAGACTCGTGCATTGTCTTTCTATTTGTTTAACTGAGTAAAAACCCTGGTGAAGTTCATCAAAGGCCTACAGACCTCTTCATCTTGATTTTAGTCAAGATCAGTGTTCTTCAACCTTCTCTTTTTGGGTTTGAAGTTTGTTTTTCTCCTTCATTGTTTCTTTCCTTTCGCTTTTCGTTTTGATTGCAACGAAAGGGTGTATTGTTTGTATGACTTTTGCTTGTGCTAGTTTGATTTTCATTCATACAAAAAAGATGATTAGCAAGATGAGCATCGTGTTGAATTAATCATTATTCATATAAAAACAACAAAAAACATATGCATGATTGATTGTACATATTAGAAGGCATTTAAAAGCTTTAGCATTACATCAGGATTTGATCAAGAAAAAGAATTGTTTGAGGACATTCCTTAATAGTGTTTGTTAGTGAAAAGAAATTTCTCTCTCTCCCTTAGATAGATGTTCATCGAAAGGAAATGATTGTTTATCATATTTGATGCACTCTTTGGGTCTGAGTCATAATTCCATTCGTTTCACTTCCATGCACCCCTTTGCGTAAAGAATAGCCATAAAAATCAACGCTAATTAAAAGTTATCTAGAACTTTTTCTTTTCTAGGATCCTCCATCAACATTAGACTAGGCTTAGTACTTTGGATTAGGGTTGTGAGCATAACTCTCCAAAGTTTCCAAAACAAACACTAGCATCCTAAGTTAGGGAGAGTCAAATCCAATCATCGTATAAGTCTACCTGGGATCCCCCTCTCACACAAGGGTTACGCACGAGGTCGCATTCGGGTAAGATACGAGGACTAACCCTCCGTGGTTTAACTGATTGTGGTGGTCAGATCATATTATGGGGATCACTTTGAGGTAAATCCACAATTACTGCATGGAAGCCTTTTAGTTGATTTCGGGCTTGATACCCTACCCGTACGTTCGGATTGGATTGTCGACTGTTCCCACCCAAGGGCTGACTGTGAATTGGTAACCTTAGTGGCCATAATCTTTAGGGTCTTACACAAGGTGACAGTGATAGGAAGTCTCACTGTACCTGGAGTATACATTGGTCAAACTCACTCGGGCTCCTTGGAGGGTAAATCCACAATTACTGCATGGAAGCTTGCACCAAGGCGTAAGTCCATTAAGTAGGTCACCATTGTAACTATTCCACCTTATCCCTGCCCCTTCTGGACTTGATCACGCGACGTTGGATTTCATCACCAACTAGTATAGTCATCAAAAGAAGGTCATGTTTGCTTGGTTGTGATTCTTAGATTCTATTAGCGTATGCTGTTTCTTTTACTTAGTGGACCTTAGGTCGAGTCAGTGTTAATGGCATCGAATCCTGGGAGTACCAATGGAGGAACCCCTTCTTCCGGGGAACCTTATACCTTTCCTTCATTTGGAAACTTTGGTCCTCCATATGTTGCCACACTGAGTCTTCCGGGACTCACTATTGGATTACCAATTTGGTTGTTCCCCACTCTGGTGATCCCAAATCCTCCCAATGTTTCAGTCACACCTAATACTTTGGATGCCAATACACCACCCACACATCAACCTCACGTCGAATTTTCACCTTCTTCTCCCATCAAGTCTCCTTCCATTTCTCCTTCTTCACCTAGTGAAAGCTCTAAAGCAAGTAGCCAAGTTGATCAGAAGAAGAAGAAATAGAAAGAGAAGAAGAAGAAGAAACAGAAAGAGAAGAAGAAGAAGAGCCCGAAAAGGACCAAGACCCCAACAACATCAGATGTTGGCTCTAAGAAACTGGTTACTGTTGATAGTACTGGGAGTGTTGATGAGGTCAACAATATTAAAATGAAGAATCCAAAACCCAAATTCCCTTGCAGCCTTTGTAAGGGTGACCACTTTCTAAGGGATTTCCCTGGTCTTACCCAGGTCTTAGAAATGTGGTCCTCTATGGCATCGGCCTCTGTCGGTCATGTCGATGATACCCCATCAACTAGTGATGTTCAGGTTGGTAAGAAGAAGAAAACTATCAAGTTCCCTTGCATGTTATGTAAAGGTAATCATCACTCTCACCTTTGTCCTCGCATGGCCGAGGCTTCTTCTCTTTTGGAAAAACTTCAACTTCCAAAAGGTTATCATAAGCTTTCCTCCGACCCATCATTGGTTGATGGACTGGTCAATCTGATTCCATCCCTGGTCAGTCCAGTTGATCAGGTGGTCAATCTAGTTTCCTCCTCGATTGAACCACAAACCCAAGTAGTTGATCCAGTTCCGTCATCGATCAGCCCCGCTCTTCATCAAAAGAGTGACACCAAAGTGGTCGATCCAGTTTCACCATCGGTCAATCCCATTCCTCCATTAAGGAATGTCATAGTGACTGATCTAGTCCCTTCCTCGGCCAGTCCCACTCTTCCTATGAAGAGTGTCCAAGTGGTCGATTCGGTTCTTCCATCGGTTGATCCCACTCCTCCTTTGATGAATGCCAAAGTGACTGATCCAGTCCCTTCCTTGGTCAGTCCCACTCTTCCTCTGAAGAGTGCTAAAGTGGTCCATCCAAGTCCACCATTGGTTGATCTGATCCAATCATCGGTCAATCCTACTCTCCTTCTAGAGAGTAAACTCAATACTGCCCATGTTTTTCTCATTAATACAAACTCTACCGTGCCTGGGGGCATTCCTCCTCCTCCTTTGGAACCCCCTCCAAGTACTGAAGCCATCCTTCTTGATTGGGGTGTGCTAACTGGACCTCATCTTCCCTCCCACATTCCTTTCCAGATTACAGTACAAGTTCGTGGTCGAGACATTCCTCAAACGCTGATAGATGAAGGTTCTTCCGTTAGTATTTTGTCTTATGTTGCTTGGTACGCTTTGGGTTGCCCGCAGCTTGCACCGGTTACATAGAATCTGTTAGCTTTTAACAGAAGAACTAGTCAACCTTTAGGGATCCTTCCTCAGTTTCCTGTAACTTTGGGAGGGAAAAATGTCTTTATCGATGTCATGGTAGTCTGAGACCCCTTGGATTTCACTTTACTCCTTGGGTGAGATTATGTCTATGCTATGAAAGCTCTTGTATCCACCTTTTTCCGTGTGATATCTTTTCCTCACGATGGAAGAACTGTGACTATTAATAAAATTTCATTCATCGGCCCTGACTGGGTTACCTCCCTAAGTGGTTCTTATATGTAGACAGTATCACCCCCGCCGCATGTCAATTATGTGGCGTTGTCTCCCATGACCTCAACTTCCAACGATTTGGATCTGGTAGTTGACATGGTCATTTCTTCAGTAGGATTATTGGATCCTGATCTCCTTACCCCTGTCATGACCCTCGACATGTGTCCTTTCTCAAGTGATTATCTTCCATCCAGCGAAGATCTCCTGGAGGCCATGACTGAGTTTTGTCCCTTAACATGGTACCCTTCCAGAGCATTATCCTCTTGGAATCCATGATCCGGACGAAGTCACGAGCACAGTTTCTCTTCTCTATGGCAAGCTCGTTAAAAAATGAAATAGAGGCCACTAGATTTCATGCTGGGGGAATAACGAGCATAGTTTCTCTTCTCTGTGGCAAGCTCATTAAAAAATTAAACAGAGGTCACGAGCATAGTTTCCCTTCTCTGTGGAAAGCTCGTTAAAAAATGAAACAAAGGTCACAAGCATAGTTTCTCTTCTCTGTGGCAATCTCGTTAAAAAATTAAACAGAGGTCACGAGCATAGTTTCCCTTCTCTGTGGAAAGCTCGTTAAAAAATGAAATAGAGGCCACTAGATTTCATGCTAGGGGCACCACGAGCATAGTTTCTCTTCTTTGTGGCAAGCTCGTTAAAAAATGAAACAGAGGCTTTGAGCATAGTTTCTCCTCTCTGTGGCAAGCTCGTTAAAAAATGAAACAGAGGTCTTGAGCATAGTTTTCTTCTTTGTAGCAAGCTCATTAAAAAATGAAACAACAATCTGGGGATTGAACCTGGAACTTTGAGCATAGTTCTTTTCCTGTGTCAAGCTCGCTAAAAATGAAACAATCACCTCTCCCTTCAATATGAGTCTTTCACCAGATCTCGTAGATGTCGAGTCTGGTCTTTCGTTAGGTCTCATTTTTAACCTTCATTTCATCCACCTGTATCCTTTTTCTCCATCTAGCACAGAAATTGGTGACAACCTCAAAGTCATTGGATGAATTGAATCTTGGGGGGGCATGTCTCCAGCCTTTGATGATCATTCTGGAGCTAATCCACTAGCTTTCAAGCTGGGGGCATACCGAGCTTAGTCTTTGTTCTTTCTCGTGCTCGTAAATACATGAGAATGCAACCGGGTAAACTTTTATCTCTTTTTCGGACCTGTACGGATATGAATACACAAAAAAGGAACCCCCCTGGAGTCTCCTTTAAACCCTTTTCAGACTCTCTAAATATGAAAAGATTTTCGAGTGATCTTGCTTCCTTTCACACTCGTTAAAAGGTCAGAAAGGGCGTCTTTTGAGCGATAGTTTAACCCTTTTTCAGTCTCGTTGGACTATTGTACGAAAAATGAACTAAGAGAGTTCTCTTTTAAGTGTTTTTCCAAACTCTATAATCCCGAAAAACCTTCAAGTTTTCTGTCTTTGGACTCATTAAAGCACACATCGACAGACCCATATGGGACTGAACTCTTACTTCTTCCAGTTCATTAAACAAAGGAAGAGGAACTTACTGAAGGTGAGTTATATTGAGCATGTGTTATCCTCCTCGAGCTCATTAAATCAAAAAGAGGTACTCATCTATCTGGATGGGGGAAAAAAATTGAAAGGAGCAAGCCAAGCAGTCTCTTGAGAACATCATCCAACACTTCTTAGAGTCGCCCTTGAACACGACACTTTGTCATTTGCACATGTCATAATCCGTTGAACCTCTGCACTGAGCCAATCCTTTGAGTTCCTCTCACTCCCTTGGGTCATACGATGCAAGTCACGATACCCACTACATAGTTTTGGTCCATGTCACATTTTTTTGTTGTGCCTCAGTGTTCAAGGGAAGTATCCTCCTCGAGAGTTAGCCATCCCAAATATCTTGCCTCGAAACCTGTGTCAATCCATTTGATCTGCCAATTACATCTCCATGTCCGTTTTGTGTCATTGATGGGGGATACATCAAGGCCCTCCCTCGACGAGTCTGTTCTTGTCGACTTCAACACATCATCCGGGAATCAGACTTAGAAACTAGTTAGTACTTTGGGACCTACATGCCTCAATGACAGGCCTCCTCACATTTGACAGTGGGTTTACATCATTGACCCCTGATCGAATGATTCCATGGATGGTTGACCTCAGCTCATCTATTCACGTTCTCTGGAATGTACTAGGGTACCTTGGGAATGATTGACATTAATGGTGATCTCCCTCGCACTTGTTAATGGTTCACACCATTGACCGGTAATCAAGTGGTTTCTGCCATGTTCGACATCAGGACATCTATTCACATGGTTAGAATCATACCACATTGGGATTAGTAAGAAGACCCTGGGTTGAGTAATCACTTTGATATATGCTTTGCCCAGGCTGCGGAGGAGTTTTTATTGGACAAAGAACACATACAATGTAACATAGATCCACTTTGTATTGATTGTGGCTATATCTTGTCACCTCGTAGATCCACTGTGTATTCTTCGTGGCTACGATTAGTCTGAGTCATCAGAGTATAGATCCACATTGTATCTTCAGTGGCTATACCTTTTTTATCAATACAATTATGGATCCGCAGTGTATTTTATGGCGGCCATATCCTGCTAAGTCTTGATCACCTAAGCATAGGTATGCCTGCCTTGGGTTTTGAAATATGTCATGATATTTGTTGGATGTTTGTGTGCATCTTATGTCAGGTTCTCCGAGTCTATACCCTTGCTTGAACGTCTACAAAGTATTTCAGTTATCAATTCCTATCTTCTAACTTCATACTTTGGGGGGCAATCTGTTACACATCAAAATTGCTCACTTTGATAGTGTCGCAAGTGTCGTCATTACAAATGTCGCAAGTGTCGCATTTTTCTCACAAGGTCGTAAGTGTCATATGTTTCTCACAAGTGTCGCAAGAAAGCATAGTGCCATGATGCCTATGTCGTGCCTATAATGACATGAGAAGGACACTTGAAACACCTCCAACATCTAATTTGGAAGAGGAGAAATGAGTCAGCAGTCTTGAAAACCTTTTGCCATCTGAAAGCACCTCAAAAACTAAGTTTTTAGAGGGGAGCACTCCCCCTTACACTATCTCGGAGCGCCGACACTCCCCCTTACACTGTCAGGGAGCATTATAACACTCCCCTAGCCCTTTTGAGGGAGCGTTATAAATTTTGAAAGCGTTGGCACCCCCCTAAAGCCTACTAGGGAGAGCTACAACGCTTTGATGGCCCTTTTGAGGGAGCACTACCTATTATGGGAAGTTGTTAAGTTGTTGAGATGAATGGGGGAAGCATCTTTTAATTCTTGGAAAGGAAATTGAGCTCGAATCCCTAGTCCAGCCATGATCCTAGGGCAGATCCTCAACTGAAGGAGGAAAATCCTCACCTTCCCCAAGGATATCTCAAGATTGTTGAGCCTCTCCAAGGCTATATAAGCAATCTTTCTAATGGTGAAAGGGGAATGGAAAAGGAGAATCACACCAAACTTATGATCTCATAAGTGGTGCTGAAACAGAGCTGATTGGGGGAAGAACTGCTGGTATGAAACTTATGATCTTGGAGAAAACACATAGTCAGCCAAAGGAGAGTGATCAGTGAAACTATTGTTGTCCAGGTTGTGGATCTTTTAGGCAAGGGTTATACAAAGGGGACTCGATGAAGCTGTCGCATTCGCATCTACGATTGTAAGTATTGTTGTTGTTATTCTCATCAATATGACATGCTTGGCCTGTTTCTTTCTAGTTTGTGTCTAATGTTACATGAACTTATCATTAACTGATAGATCTTTTTTCAAGCTAATATCAATAGAGTAGGAAGTGGTCGTATCTTGTTTTGTCCATAGGATCCAGTGAGGATTGGAGCACAACTCGGAGCGTGCAGGGACAAACGTCGATAAAGAGGTACTTCTATCATCCTTCCTTCTCATGTGTTAGTTTAGATAGATTTGAAAGGAAGTCAGTGTCCATGTTAAGCATTTTCTGTCTAGAGTTAGGGTCAAGCTCTTAGAGGCGATCTACCTGTCCGCAGGGAGATTTTCCTACAACACCATGCATGAAAAAAAAAATGTCCAACAAAAATTGTCTAACTTTTATGGTAGATATTCTAAATACTCTTAGAAATTGTGTTTTTTCAGTGTCTCTCATAGACCATGCATGAATAAGAGAAATATCCAACACAAATTGTTCGAATTTTATGATAGATATCCCTAACATTATTAGAAATTGTGTTTTTCCAAAGTTCATCAAAGAAATAATCCATATGCAAACATTGTATGAGCGTGATAGTATGAGGGTTTTCCACTTAAAGAGAAACTCCTTGTGATAAATAAAGTCAAACATCTTTGTTCACTTTATTTTCAATGACACTAAATTTCACTAGAAAAGGGGAATTTAAAAATGAAATGATATTTGTTCAACCTAGATCACTTTAAAACATTGTAATATCATCCTCTTGACATACTTTGGAATTTAATATTCGTCCATCCTAATGCACATATAAAATTGGAAGTAGTCAAGGCGTTTAGATGCTAAAATTTCTCTTAGATTTACCCATAGTGTCTTCATTGTATTGAGAGAAGCAAGATGCACTCTACAACTCAAGGTGGAAGAGGTGTGTTGTGTACATGTTTCTCACGGACACCAACTAAAATGAGAAAAAAATTGCATTCCACCTCTGCTCATTAAAATCAGGATTAAAATAATCTATGTTAATTGTAGATCTGATCACATGTTCCTGTATTAATTTTTTCTTGGTGAGATGAGGAACATAAATAAATAAATAAAACTCTATAGAGGTGTCCTATGGAAATATCCAATTGTGGTATAAAAATAGAGTTAGGTTAATCTTAAATTCATGGTTAAGGTATAATTTTGGTGGCTCCCTTCCAAACTCTAATTAGAGACGGTGAGTTGTAGTTTTTCATAATCCAACATAAGCCAACAAGTAAACATAGAGGTTTCCATGCTCCCTGGTTGAGTACTCTTATTTGTATTTCCTTTAGTCATGCAATAATGTTTCTATGTAGTTTATTTGATTTAGAACCTAGTTCACCAAACATTCTTATGAGCTCAATGTTTGATGCATATTTAGATGAAATTATGTAGCATATTAAATTTAGTTTGATTTGATTTATATTTAATGTTGGAAAAAAGGGTCAATGGGACTAGAGAGAGGTATATTAATATAGTATGTTATAATATTGGTTGTATATCCAATAAAATAAATCATGAGAGAAATAATCAAGTTACAAATAGGAAAATTAGAAAAGATTATGAGATAGAAAATAAGAGTTGAGTGGAGGGGAGGATGGAAAAGAAGATGTTAATTGATTCAAATACAGAGGATTGAGTGTACTAGAAAGTGATCAAGCATTTCAAATATATGCTCAGGGTTCTAGTATATGCCTATGGCCCAACCTTCAATTGTTCCAAGTGTAGGTGCCTTTTTTAGGCTTAATATCCACTATATTACAATATGATACAAGGTCATCTAGAGATTCTTTGAAGGAGTCTCTGATGAAAGTGCCCATGCTATTTTGTAGAGAACTGAGAACCATGTTGAGATCCCCTAAAAGTATTATTTAGGGATGTGGGGAAATATCCCCAAACTATCTATGTGGTTTCCAACATTATTTCTTATTGTTACATTAATTTGGAGTGTCACTATTGAGAACTTGTACCTAGTTTCCAATTGAAATGTCTTTGAAGGTTGTGTAGAACCTATGAGAAAAATTACCTCTTGTGATGAGTTCCACCTCTTTTTTGTTCCAGGATATATCTATCACTCAAGAGGCTCCCTCTTGAATATACACACAATCCTTCATTGGTTTTTGACACCTTGTCTAGGATCTAAAGGAGATTGTCCTCTTCTGTTTTTGCTTCTTAAAGTAAGAGTATTCTTGGATTTTCATTAATAACTATGCTATAATTTTCTTGTTTCATTTGGATTCCCATCTATTGCACATCAAAATTACACACTTAAGTGTCGCACCCTAAGTGTCACAAGTGTCACAAAGTGTCATATGCACCTTGTTAAGTGTTGCATGCACTTTGTCAAGTGTAGCATGTACCTTACTAAGGGTCGCATGCACTTTTCCAAATGTCAAAAATCGTTGATTCCCTTAAAAAAACTTTCCATGATCCCTAAGTCATGTTGGAGAAAGAAACCCATCATTTCAAGGCCAGAAACATGCCTTTTACTTGGAAAATCGACCATGTTTGGGGCATTTATGAAGGGTGGTGTTGTTCCTGAGTCTGTACTTAAGGCTTAAAAGTACATTGTCAAGGCATCCGAAAGTGGGTAAAAGATGGAGAAGAGAAAAACGTCAACCTTTGGCAAAGGAAACTAGGGAAGATTTCTACGTTGGCATTGTCTAGCTTCCAACTGTTCCTGGATAGTTATATCTTGTTCAATGGCTGCCCATGAACGTTCAAGTTCGACCCAGTTAGTGGCAGTTTTAAGAATGGTGTCAAAAAGGTTTAAGGCAATGTGTGTTTGGTCCGATAGTCCGGGTTTGATATTAGGTTGTGTTGGTACAAGGACAGTCATGGAGGAACAGTAAAAATAGGAAAGACTTCAAAGAGAGATTAAGTGATGTCTCAATTTGGTAGAATAAAAGAGAATTTATGGTTTTAGGAATAAAATAGGAATGCAAATCAAAGGCTCTTTCCCATAACTGTATTATATTTTAATAAAAGGTGTGAGGTGGGAGAAAAACATTTAGTTGTCTATAGTGTAAGGCTTCTACCAGGGGAGAATCTCATGAATAAACAGAAGAGGAAAATGTAAGGTAATAACCGATGTAGTAGAGAATATATGTAGAATTCTGAAAATGCAGATTGGTCTTACACCTGCTGATAGCTGGTGAAGAGGAAAGACAATAAACAATTTCAGAAAACAAAAATTCATTCGCTATAGTAGTGGTCATACTAAAGTATAACGAAGCACATCAATTATGAATATGAAATGAAATGAAATATGAAATACAAAGAAACAAACTTGTAACACAGTCATGACAGAATTGAGAATCTTTAGATTTGCTTGTATTAACTTCTCAAATGTAAAAAACTCTGTTACAATCGACACAAAAAGGTCCAGCCCTGTTTATTTCTTTCTGTGATATATTTATACAATTTTACAAATCAGGTAGAATCTCAATAGTCACAAAATTCGGTTATGACAGGGAGGAGAGAAATCACTCCATTTCTCCTTCTCTGTCTTCACTTGATGCCAGGCGTTGGTCGTTGTGTGGACTCGGTACATGCAACACATCTTTTGACCAGCTAAGATATTAACCGAGACGGTTCTGCCTGACAGCTGGCTTCAAAGAAGTAACATTTTTGGGCTAACCGCTACAGCCTGTCTTCCATCTATCCATCGATGATGTTGATGGCACTTAGTTGCACACTGGGTTTGATCATGCACTTATCAACTTGGACTATGTCCACCATTGTCATCTGAGAGATATCAGCCAAATCTCTTTCTTCCTTTTCCTTCAAATCAAGTGAGATCTGTTCCACATTCATTTGCATCAACACCTCGGCATTGCCTCCAGTGTCAATGCCCAGTAGCTCGCCATCTATAGAATTAAAGGCCTCCTCTAAGGAATTGGTTATCTTTTGGGCTTGTTGCTTGCCTTCGGTGATGTTATGCTCCCATTCCTTTAACAGAATGTTTCCAGGGGTTTGCTCTGAAATGGTGAACCTAGGAGTACTCGCCGAAACCCTGTTGTTCATGGATATTATCGCCTCCTGGAAGGTAATCCAAGTCTCTCCTGCATCCCTTTCTCTGGCCGATAAGTTCTCAGAAACCTGATTGACCAACAGACAGTTTTCCCAGATCGCTCTCACCTTGGCGAGCAAATTCTATTGTGTCAAAAAGATTCTGCTTCGAATCTCGATCGTCTGGGATTTGAACATCCCGATGTCTATCATTCTATTCTCGACGATCTCCACCCTAGTGATGTAGGAGCATCGCCAACTCATCAAGCGAGCCAACACATCAAGCGGAGATCAGTTGGATAAACAAACCCAAATTTTTGAAGTGCTTTAGGATTGTAGCGCAAGCCTTTAATGAACCATTTATGAAGGTGCATTTGTATATTGTATTGGACCTTGAGCCTTTAAGCTCTCGTCCTTAGTATATAGGAGGCATTTAATAGATTTAATGATGGTAGATAGGATTTTTAAGTCTAGATTTGATATTTTAGGGTCTGAGAGGGAAAACGGATATAAACACCCTCATTGTATCATTGTAACATTATCAAGCATTCAGGAGAAGAGAAGAGCAAGAAAAGAATATTGTATGAAGAAAACCCATGTACAGGCATTTGAATTAATAAAAGGAAGCTTTGATTCAAGCACATGGTTTGTGTTGTTTTCTCTATGTGTTGATGTTATTGTTAAGAACCAAACAACAATATAGCATAGAAAAACCTCAGGAAAAGTACTCAACGCCTTGAAAAAGAGATAATTTCAGATAATAAGCCTCTTCGAGGGGGCAACCTCCTTTTACCCCACTTAAATGTTCAAGTACAAGA
>ML781020.1:581393-627316 GCA_009831015.1 Picea engelmannii | reverse complement strand
TGGTATATATAGGAGACTAGGAGGTATAATTACAAATAATGGCCTAAAGCCGGCATAATTAAAATAACATTACTAATCTAAATTACAACTAATGGCCTAAAGCCGACATAAATAGAATAGCATTACTAATCTAATATGCCCCAATTAAGGGGTAATGAGCCAACATTAGGGCTTAACAGTTATGCTCAGGAATGTTTGTTTCTTATTATGCATTTGCTTTGTATATGCTATGCATAGGATTTCATGTTTCAAACTGAAGTCTGAAAGGGAGAGAGAGTGAGGTTCAATTTTTTCTCTATCTGAGCCAGGAGATTCCTGCAAGGTGTGCATTTGAATTCAGCCACAAGGAGTGCATTGATGAAGGCTCGGTAGTTTAACTTTAGTGCTCATTCACCCAGAAAGTGGAAGTGGGTTGTTGAAGTCGTGCAGAGGAGTCCGCGGGCTTAAGAAGAAGAAGTATCAGTTGTTAATCTGAACAAAGGAGATTGAAGACTGCTGTCGCAGAAAGTGCACAGAGTCAAAAGGATTCAACACTTGAGAAGTTGTTGAATATCGAGCGCGAGGAGTGTGCGCAATTTCCTCTGAAAGAATCAGAGTGGAAAATATCAGGAGGTATAGCACCTTTGTGGTATCGTTGAAAGAGAACCCAGGAGGTTTGGGTCGAGGAAGGTTCGAGCAGGGTTTGCAAGTGCAGGTGCTGGAGAGTAAGTTCTGAGAAAGAGCATTTATCCTTCTCAAGAAACCCTCAAGGAGGAGGAATCGATGGTCAAGATTCGTAGAGGAAAACAGCGGAATCCCGTCAGCCGATAGATCTTGGGAAATTTGCACAGGGGTTAAGCCCAAAGGAGCAGAGCAAGAACCCAGAGGAGACATCGACATATTGGTGTCATCGGGTTTTCATAAGGTTGAGAATCGAGACCTTGAAAGTCTCGAAATCCTGAGAAAGGATCTCGACCGTTGATCTTGGCAGGACACGTGGCAGGAGATCTGGACGAGTCGGCGTTTGGAGCATCGGTTTTTCCCAAAGGCAAGGAAATCTTGCATATAGAAATTGCGATCCATGATTTCTCGATGCAATCGGAGCTGTTAATCTGAAGGACGCGTGTCCAAGGATCCTGAAAAGTTCGGGGTTCGGTATTTCAGGATTTCTGCATGCAAGGGGATCGCTCCATTAGAAATCGCAATTTCACGATACCCGATAGAGGAGAGAGGAAGTGGTGACGTGGAGGAGAGATCTCGCATGTGTATCAGGGTTCGGCATTTTGGGATTCTTGGTGACAAGAAACTCACGACTGGAGGAGTCACGAAATCCTGAAATGCGACGGTCCCACAGTCCGAGCATTTCAGTGGAGGACAGGTGTCAGTGCATATTGGAATTCGGGACTTGGAAGGGTCCTTGAACTAGTGCATTCGAAATCGCAAAACTCCGAATTGCAATTTCCTGACAGTATTAAAGGCGCCATAGTGGAGGACAGGTGTTGGAAGGTTGAACCTTGTCGTGAATCAACGCCAGGTGGCATCGAAAATCAAAGAATCGGGAGTTCCAAAGGCGTAAGTTCTACGCATTGCAAATCCGCGAAGTCCGAAACTCCGAAGTGGGAAAGGACTGTGGTCTTGTGGACCAATAGGTCACATGTAAAGGGAGCTAGCCAGAGGGGGCTAAGGGTTGTAGATTATCATCGCCGATCAGAAATCAAGGATCCACGAGGTAAGTGATATACGACCTCACAAGTGTCGATTTCCCGATCGGGAAAATTCCCGATAAGAGAAAAGGAAAACGTTGAGGAACTTTCATCGGGTTTCGGGGGTTGGGAGACCCGAATCTGGGAGTTAAGACTCGCGAGTACGCGAAGTCCGATTTCCCAATAGGCAAAGGGAGATCATCAAGGGAGCCCTGTGGGTGTAGAAGAGTCCCGATAGGCAATTTGAAGAAGCAATTTAGCTCTTCGGCCCTAGGGAAAAGAAGGTCCTGGTGAAGCGGACATGCCCTGGGTGGTGCGTTTGCGTCAAGGTGGTATCAGAGCGATAAAATTTCTTTGTTTTCTGTAGTAAAGAAGAAGGGAAAATTTCACCATGCCACTGAGGAGAGAAAGACAATCACCCGATCCAGAGGATAGGGGAAACCAGAAAGGAAGAGGAAGACAAGTACAGAATATAGAAATGGAAAGGCAGATACGTGACCTTCGAGCAAGATTAGAAGATATGGAAGTTGTGCATAGACACACAGCCAGTGTTGGAGATCTGAGTGACTCCAAAGGCGAAGTTGAAGTTGAACAACAAGGAGAAGTTGCAGCCAAAGATGCAGCCAATGAGCGATTAATTAAAGCTATCACCCGAATGAGTTCAAAGACAAATATGGACATTCCAGCTTATGAAGGGAATCTAGATGCATAAGAGCTTCTAGATTGGATTAGAGCTCTTGATACTTATTTCGATTATGAAGATATCGAAGAAGATAAAAAGGTTAGGCATGCTGTCACAAAATTGAAGGGACATGCAGCATTATGGTGGGACAAGCTTCAAGCAGATAGACATTCCAAAGGCAAGCAAAAGATCAAAGGATGGGATCGAATGATTACGAAGATGAAGGAAAAATTCATCCCAAGGGACTATCAAATCACATTGTTTAGGAGAATGCAGAACCTGAGACAGAAGTTAATGATAGTGAAGGAGTACACTGAGGAATTCTACAAGCTCAATATCAGAGTAGGTCATCGGGAGAGCGATGATGAGAAAGTTGCCAGATATATGAATGGCTTGAGATACAATATCCAGGATGAGATGAGTATGAAAATCATCAGAATGGTGGAGGATGCATATCAGATGGTGTTGAAAGTTGAAGAGAAGCTAAGTCGTAAGCCAGCACAGTGAGGCCGAGGTAGGAGCCAACCAAAAGGTAAGTTAGCTTCCCAAGATAGGTTCCAGAAATCCAAGGATGACTAGAAGAAACCTCAGACGAGAACAGAAAGAGGTGGAAGTTCACAGCGAGGCCAGCACGCTGAACAACGAAGGCAGCAGACAGAACAGAGTGGAGGATACGCTGATAATAACACATTTCCTCGTACCAGAGGTAGAGGAAGAGGAAAAGGTGGAGTCATCACATGCTTCATGTGTGGAAAGAATGGACACAAGGCAGTTGACTATCCAGATAGGAAGAAGGATGGAGGAGAATCTCACATCGCCGAGGCACAAAGGCAAGCTGTTGAAGCAGAAGACGCATAAGACGGAAGGTCGTTGATGATGCGTAAGGTTCTATTAACACCTGAGAAGGAGGTGGAGGACACGGCTCAGAGAAATAGACTATTCAGAACCACATGCAAGACCAAAGACAGGAAATGCAAGGTTATTGGGGATAGTGGAAGCATAGACAATCTCATTTCAACCGAGATGGTGGAGAAACTGGAGTTGGAGACGATTGATCATCCAAGTCCATACAAAGTCTCATGGCTACAGAAGGGACATCAGGTAAGTGTCACCAAACAATGCTTAGTTGACATCAAGATAGGAGGATATATTGATAAAATACTCTGTGATGTTATTCCTATGGATGTATGTCATTTATTGCTAGGCAGACCATGGCAATATGACAGGAACGTAATTCATGATGGAAAAATGAATACGTATACTTTGGAGAAGAATGGAAGAACACATATGCTACTCCCAATTAAATACAAAGAGGTAAAACCAGAACCGAGAAATACTATACTTCTCATGAGTGGGAAGGAACTTCTGGCGAAAGTAAAGAAGAAGGAAGATCCACAATTCTTTGTGGTTAGGAAACCAAAATTTTTTTTGACCAGCACAAGAGTGGATGATTTTCCGGAAGAAATTCAGGAATTGATAGAAGAGTTCGCTGACATTGTGGTAGATGCATTACCTCATTCGTTACCGCCGATGAGGAGTATGAGTCATCATATAGACCTCATACCAGGGGCCAGTTTGCCGAACAAAGTTGTGTACAGGTTGACGCCGTAGGAGAACGAAGAAGTCAAAAGGTAGGTGCAGGAACTATTGGATAAAGCACTGATGAGGGAAAGTTTAAGTCTGTGTGTCGTTCCAACAGTACTCAGTCCGAAGAAAGATGGAGGCTGGAGAATGTGTACAGACTCCAGATCCATTAACAAGATAACTATCAGGTACAGGTTTCCATTGCCACGGATGGATGACTTGATGGACTGTTTATGAAGAGCCAAATTTTTTTCAAAGGTTGATTTGAAAAGCGAATACCATCAAATTCGCATGAGGGAAGGCGATGAGTGGAAGACAGCATTCAAAACCAACGAAGAGTTGTATGAATGGCTAGTCATGCCATTTGGCTTGACGAATGCACCAAGTACCTTCATGAGGTTGATGAATGAAGTGTTGAAGGACTTCATTGGTAAGTTTGTCATTGTTTATCTGGATGACATATTGATTTTCAGCAAAACAAAAGAAGAACATCTGAAGCATTTAGCTACAGTAATGAAGAAGCTACAATAGGAGAAGTTGTTGATCAACATGAGGAAATCTTCATTTATGAAGACAGAACTCATTTACTTGGGATTTTTCATATCGGCGAATGAATTGAAGATGGATCCAAGTAAAGTGGAGGTAATCAAAAATTGGCCATCACCGAGGAATATTTTCGAGGTGAGAAGTTTTCATGGACTGGCTAGTTTCTACCGAAAATTCATCAGAAATTTCAGTGGAATTAGCGCAGCGATGATGGACACTGTCAAGAAAAGATATAAATATTTTCATTGGACTGAAGAGGCAGAGAAGAGCTTCAATCTGTTGAAGCAGAAGATCACAGAACAACCAGTGTTGGTGTTGCCGGATTTTACGAAGGTGTTCCAGGTAAAATGTGATGCAAGTGGCTTTGTCATAGGAGCGGTCTTGAGTCAGGAGGACAGACCAATTGCGTATTTCAGCGAGAAACTGGATGAGGCAAAGGTGAAGTACTCCACATATGACAAAGAATTTTATGCTATCATACAGGCGTTGAAGAAGTGGAGGCATTATTTGATCCCGAAAGAATTTGTTCTGTATAGTGATAATCATGCATTGCAGTTTATGACTCAATAGGATAAGTTGAATCAGAAATATGCTAAATGGGTAGAGTATATGCAGAATTTTACATTTGTAATTAAACACATTTCAGGTACTGCTAACAAAATGGCTGATGCTTTGAGCAGGAAGTGTTTGTTGCTGCAGGAGTTCCGAGTCAAAACATTGGGTTTTGAAAATCTTAGGGACATGTATGTAGGTGATGCATATTTTGCAGAGGCATATGAGGCAGCTGAGAATCTAGTTCTCAGAGACAGAAGCCCATGGATGGATTACATGATCCAAAACAGCTGGTTGTTTAGAGGAAATCAGTTATGCATTCCAAATTGCTCCGTGAGGGATAATATGTTAAAGGAGAAGCACAGTGGTGGATTGGCAGGGCATATTGGCCACGATAAGACATTTGCAAAGCTGAGAGAAGCATACTTTTGGCCAGGGATGCGGTCGGAAGTCAAGAAGTTTGTTGATAGGTGTAGAATTTTCCAGCATTCAAAGGGCAGGAGGCAGAATGCGGGATTTTATCAATCATTACCCATACTCGAGAGGCCGTGGGATGAAATCAGCATGGATTTCATATTGGGATTGCCTAGGACACAAAGAGGACATGATTCGATCTTTGTGGTGGTTGACAGGTTTTCCAAAATGGCACATTTTATCCCATGCCAGAAGACCAGCAATGCGACTCATATCGCAAATTTGTTTTTCAAGGAGATCATTAGACTTCACAGGTTACCCAGAAGCATAGTATTGGACAGGGATACGAAATTCATTGGACATTTCTGGAGGACACTCTGGAAGAAATTGGGGACTAACTTGAAGTTTAGTTCTACCTATCATCCTCATATGGATGGGCAAACAGAGGTGGTAAATAGAAGTCTGGGAGACTTACTCAGAAGCTTGGTGACAGTGCACCACAGCAGTTGGGACAATGTGTTGCCAAAGGCAGAGTTTGCATACAACAACTCAGTGAACAGGAGCACAGGAAAAATTCCATTTGAGATTGTATGTGGTAGGCAGCCAAGAGGAGTATCTGAACTGAGGGATTCAGAGCAGATAATGACTAAGAGCGCAAGTGCTGAAGAATTCACAGAGGCGATGGAAGAACTTCACAGCAGGGTGAAGGAGCGATTGCTGGAATCAAACCAGGAATATAAGCGCAGAGCGGATCAGCACCGGAGACAAATTTAGTTCGAAGTTGGTGATCTAGTTCAGGCACATCTGAGAAAGGAAAGGTTCCCAAGGGGAACATACAACAAGCTAAAAATGAAGAAAATTGGGCCATGCAGAGTCCTAAAGAAATTGGGAGAAAATGCTTTTGAAATTGAGTTGTCGGATGGGATCAGAATATCTCCAACATTCAATGTCTCAGACTTATATCCATATAAGGCTGAGGAAACAGAAGCTGGAAGTGATGAGAAGCCATAAATCCAGTGGCAGAAACAAATGTCGATTGCAAAAAAGCCACAGATGGAGCATATACTTAACAAGAGGGTGAGCAAAAAGACCAGGCGAAAGCAATATTTCGAGTATCTAGTCAAATGGAAGAATCATCCAGTGGAAGATGCCAGCTAGGAGACTGAAGCAGTGATTCAAAAGCATGGACAGACCATGCAGGAGCTCATGGATAGGATCCCATGAAAGTTTTCAAGCTGAGGAGTATGATGCAGGAGCATCGCCAACTCATCAAGCGAGCCAGCACATCAAGCGGAGATCAGCTGGATAAACAAACCCAAATTTTTGAAGTGCTTTGGGATTGTAGCGCAAGTCTTTAATGAACCATTTATGAAGGTGCATTTGTATATTGTATTGGACCTTGAGCCTTTAAGCTCTCGTCCTTAGTATATAGGAGGCATTTAATAGATTTAATGCTGGTAGATAGGATGTTTAAGTCTAGATTTGATAGTTTAGGGTCTGAAAGGGAAAACGGATATAGACACCCTCATTGTATCATTGTAACATTATCAAGCATTCAGGAGAAGAGAAGAGCAAGAAGAGAATATTGTATGAAGAACACCCATGTACAGGCATTTGAATTAATAGAAGGAAGCTTTGATTCAAGCACATGGTTTGTGTTGTTTTCTCTGTGTGTTGATGTTATGCTCAGGAATGTTTGTTTCTTGTTATGCATTTTCTTTTTATATGTTGTGCATAGGATTTCATGTTTCAAACTGAAGTCTGAAAGGGAGAGAGAGTGAGGTTCAATTGTTTCTCTATCTGAGCCAGGAGATTCCTGCAAGGTGTGCAGTTGAAATCATTCGCAAGGAGTGCATTGATGAAGGCTCAGTAGTTTAACTTTAGTGCTCATTCGCCCAGAAAGTGGAAGTGGGTTGTTGAATCCATGCATAGGAGTACGCAGGCTGAAGAAGAAGAAGTCTCAGTTGTTAATCTAAAAAAAGGAGATTGAAGACTGCTGTCGCAAAAAGTGCGCAGAGTTGAAAGGATTCAACACTTGAGAAGTTGTTGAATGTCGAGCGCGAGGAGTGTGCACAATTTCCTTTGAAAGAATCAGAGTGGAAAATCTCAGGAGGTATAGCACCTTCGTGGTATCATTGAAAGAGAACCCAGGAGGTTTGGGTCGAGGAAGGTTCGATTAGGGCTTGCAAGCGCAGGCGCTGGAGAGTAATTTCTGAGAAAGAGCATTTAGCCTTCTCAAGAAACCCTCAAGGAGGAGGAATCGACGGTCAGGATTCGCAGAGGAAAACAGCGGAATCTCGTCAGTCGTTAGATTTGAGGAAAGTTGCGTAGGGATTAAGCCCGAAGGAGCAGAGGAAGAAACCAAAGGAAACATCGGGATATTGGCGTCATCGGGTTTTCATAAGGTTGAGAATCGAGACCTTGAAAGTCCCGAAATCTCGAGAAAGGATCTCAACCATTGATCTTGGCAGGACACGTGGCAGGAGATCTAGACGAGTCGATGTTTGGAGCATCAAGTTTTCCCAAAGGCAAGGAACTCTTGCATATAGAAATTGTGATCCGTGATTTATCGACGCGATCAGAGCCATTAATATGAAGGACGCATGTCCAAGGATCCTGAAAATTTTGGGGTTCAGTATTTCGGGATTTCCGCATGTAAGGGGATCGTTGCATTAGAAATCGCAATTTCGCGATACCCGATAGAGGAGAGAGGAAGTGGTGACATGGAGGAGAGAGCTCGCACGTGTATCGGTGTTCAGCATTTCGGGATTCTCGGTGACAAGAAACTCATGACTGTAGAAGTTGTGAAATCCCAAAACGCGACGGTCCCACAGTCCGAGCATTTCAATGGAGGACAGTTGTCAGCGCATATCAGAATTCGGGACTTGGAAGGGTCCTTGAAATAGTGCATTCGAAATCGAAAAACTCTGAATTGCAATTTCCCGATAGGATTAAAGGTGCCATAGTGGAGTACAGGTGTTGGAAGGTTGAACCTTGCCATGAATCAACACCAAGTGGCATCGAAAATAGGAGAATCGGGAATTCCAAAGGTGTAAGTTCTATGCATTGAAAATCCGCGAAGTCTGAAACTCCGAAGTGGGAAAGGACTGTGGTCTTGTGGAACAACAGGTCACATGTAAAGGGAGCTAGCCGGAGGGGGCTAAGGGTTGTAGAGTATCATCGTCGATCGAAAATCGGGGATCCGCAAGGTAAGTGATATACGACCTCACAAGTGTCAATTTCCCGATCGGGAAAATTCCTGATAAGAGCAAAGGAAAACATTGAGGAACTTTCATCGGGTTTTGGGGGTTGGGAGACCCGAATCTGTGAGTTAAGACTCGCGAGTACACGAAGTCCAATTTCTCGATAGGCAAAGGGATATCGTCAAGGGAGCCCTGTGGGTGTAGAAGAGTCCCGATAGGGGATTTGAAGAAGTAATTTAGCTCTTTGGGCCTAGGGAAAAGAAGATCTTGGTGAAGCGGACGTGCCCTAGGTGGTGCGTTTGCATCACCTAGCCTGTAGCTGCTCGATCAAATTCCTCTGTTGACTCGCTTTCATCCGACCATATCGAATCACTAACTATGCTTGCTCAAGCTTAGTTTTGAGCATCTCTATTTCATTTTTATCGGCCAATCTGGCCTTCTCCATTCCCATGCTCACCTGCTCTTTAGCATTCTCTACTGTTGTGGCCAGTCTGGCTTCAAGGGTCTTAATTAGGCGGTTTTTCCTTTTAAGTTGGTTTTTTATGAGCCCGACTGAGAATTGATTCGCCGAGGCATACGCTCCTAGTGTCCCTGTTATTTCAGTGGTGAATTGCTCATTCTTTTTATCCTTTCCCTCAGTCATAACTTTATACTTCTTGGCAGTCGACTCTCCTTCCTGATAGAATTCCCTTTTTACTACTTCTTTTCTCTTTTTATCAAAGAAAAACTCGTTTGGAGGGAGTTCTTCGACTCTTATGGGCCTCATCTCTTCGTTGAAAATCCATCCTGCATCGACATTTCCCTGTGTCGACTGCAAGGGGGTGACTGATGTGATGGGTTCTCCGATCTACTTCGTAGATTTTCCTAGAGTATCTATCTCTGTCTCCAGATTCTACTTCTTTGACGGTTCTGGAGTCTTTATCTCTGTGTCTAGATTTTGTTTCTTCAGCGAGTCTAGAGTCTTTTTCTCTACTTATGGATTCTTTTTTTGTTCCCCCTCACCCTGGTGTTTTCCCTAGTCGGGAATTGCATCCTTAGAACCTTTGGCATCCTTCTATTTTGTCTCTGAAACACCTGGACCCTCACCTCTTAACACAACTGGAAGACACCTACGTCGGTGTTCCTGGAACTTCAATACATCGGCTCTTTCCTTGGGTGCCAAGGATTGAATCTGGGCTAGAATTTTATTCATAGGGCCTTGCTCCTCGGAAAATGTCATCCGAGGGTGAATTCTCATGCTCAAATATTTTGAGCCCACAATCAGCCAAATGATTGCTCACGATCCTTTGTGGATCGTGTTTCTTGTATTCGATGGAGACCAAATTTAGGTCTTCCAGGGCTGCAGCCTCGGCTTTGGCATGCCCGAAATCTAATAAAGAATAAGAATTCAAACAAATGGGAAAAGATGGCCATACCTTCTTTGATTACCCTTTAATCTCTTTACTCACACTGCCAATTACCGTTTGCCTGGAGACCTCGTGACAAGCCAGCTTATCGGGTATGAACAATGGCAGCGCATGCTGGGGAACAGAAGCCCCGAAAACTCTGAGGTATGAAAATTCTGCCTCTACGTACCAGTCTGCTATGTTGCTCAGATTTTTCACTATGTTGTCCGAGATACGAGGTGGCGAGTGACCAAAAATGGTGATGTGCAGGGGCACCATTACCCAGTTAAAAATTTCATAAGAAAAATTTTCTGCTTTGTTTTCCCATAATTTTGCATGATATACATGTATGGGTTCATCTTCAGCTAGAGTCCAGCTCCAGTTCATCAATGGAAATGGTGTCATAGAACAAATTGCGTCCATAATTTACGCGGACATGAAAAGTGACGATGCCTTCCCATTCTCCTTCTGCTCCTGATACTCTGTGACCCAATTGGCCAAGCTATCTGAAAGCATCTTTGCCCAATCAAAGGAACAACCTTCTGCGACCTGAAAGACAAGAGGCACCCACGCAAGGAAAAAATGCACTGTGTCCTCTCTCCCATTTAACCGGCATGTCATCATGGCCACATATCTATACTGCAGTTCTAACAAAGTGATTGAATAAATGTCGTGGGTATCAGCTCTGAACTTTGCGGTGTTTGAAATCCAATTCTTTATCAAACTGGACATGGTCTTATCGTACTGTACGCATTCCTTCTCCTTGAATTCTTCCAAGAACTCGGCGCCATATGTGTGGTCAGACGTCGCAGGTAGCTTATACATGGTTTGTAGATGCTCTGACCTAAAAGTCTCGATGGTGACTCTCTGCTCGTTCATGATAGTCCTGGTCGATATTTCCACGTGATCCAATGCCCATCGGATCATGTCATAATATGGAAGCAACCGTGGCCTGGCTGCTACCCTGTGCATTCCGGATTGGACGACTATTTTGTACTTGGTGGTTATATCATCTCTTTCATTGTCGTCAGAGTCATCGGAATAATCCACCAATTCTGATTGCAGCATATCTAAAACATATGACCAGTTAGGGACCGAGTCGATACTTCAGGGTGAAGTATCGGAGACATTATCTGAGCCTTGTCCCGAAACCTCGACATTTTCCTTTGCTGCTTTCCGCGGAGCCATGGCTAAAGCTTGCATTTTAGCTCTTTTGTGATAGAACTGCGTATACATACAGAAGTCAATTTACTCAGAAGTGATGAGCTCTGTGTGCTATGAAAATGCATTTGTTATAATGAAACGTAGATCTTACATATATTTGAAAACTCGGTACCTTTCAAAACAAGCCTGTCAAATCATATTTAGAAATAAATTTTTGCCGTAAAAAATTCGATCTTATATTCATAGATTTACCCTATTTCCTCATTAATGTCATAAATTTTTGGTGGTTTAAAAGTCATTTGGCGTATGGAGAGAAAAGGCTTCCTCCTGAATCGTGTAAGCATCGAAACGCGGGATATGTCTTGATTTAGCTTAATTAATCCAATCTTGCCAACGGTAATTAATATCTCACTATTCGTTATATTGGGGATTTTTCTTTAACATTTTGAGTCTCTAACTCCCGAGACTACGAAGATCGATTTTGGTTTAATTAAAGGTAATCACGATTTGGGTCTTGATTAATTTTATAATTATTATATTCACCATATCGCAACTCGGAGCTTTGAAGATAAGTTTCTGGGAGATTTACAGGCCAAGCTGCGAAACCGCGAGATCATGATAACATGCCTTAATTAAAAGGGAAGATAATCTTGGATTAAGTGATTAATTAATCAAGTTATAATTGCGTCGTGAATTCGCAAGTCGGGGTTTAGACGTTGTAACCTTAGAAAAAGATAATGTCGAGTGGCGAGATGCCGAGAACAACTCTTACCACGGTTATCTTTTACCTTCAATCCTTGACGTGGGTTATTCAAAAGGACTTCGTGTCCTCGGATATCGAGGCTGTGATAATAAAAATTTGGGTTTGGCGAACACCGAGGCACGAAACCCCGACGATGCTTAATCATGAGTTAGGGAAAACTTTACCCTTGTTACTGTCTTGAGTGGAAAGTTAACATGATTTCACCATTTTGTAACTCGGGCTATGGAGATTACATGAATTATAGTATCCAACCTGCGAGATCCCGAAGTAGAACCAAAAGAGGAAACATTTCTACAAAAGGTAGGACTTGTTTCAAGAGTATAAATATCATCGTTGCTTGCATGATCAACTTCAGATATCATCGATATCTCAGAGGAAAAATGAAAAACACTTTTAGATTTCAAGCATTAAAAATGAAACTTGTGAAGGGATAGAAAAACAAGGGCGGCTCCAATAGGTGGCTCCCCTTGGACATGTTGAGGGAGTGCCATTTGTTGAGAATTTATGAAGGGTAGTGCCCTCATAGACCTGATGGAGGAGCACCACTACATTAGGGTGTCTCCCCTTTTTCTTGTTTAGGGAGTGCCACTGGTGCTCTATATCTAACTCAAGGGGAGCATCAGTTTGGTTAGAGGAAAATATGGTGAATCTCACCTTTTCCTAGGGGACAACTCTGAAGAGATGAGGTTGTTTTGGGTCGAATCCTATCCTATGGCACTATCTTAGGATCAAATCCCAACTCATGGAGCCATATCCTCAATCGTTTCCCTTATTAGCTCATGGTGGTTGAGCCTCCCAATCCTATATTGATCTAGATTTATGAGTGGAACGAAATGAATAATAGACTGAATACAATAACATGGAGATAACAACAGATATCCAGTGAAAAATAACTTTTGTTGAATAAATGAAATAGGTTGAAACTATAAAATTACATAAATGAAACAACTTGCTCGAATGGTGGTAGCTATCTCTGAAAAGAGATGTGGTTTCTACGTGCATCTGTTTGAGAAGAATGATTATGATGATGCTTCAGAGGCATTTTTAACATTATGCATAAATTCCAAAACCCTAGACATACAAAAAACTAACCCTAGGAGTTGAAACACCAAAATTTATGAGGGCCCCGATGTGTAAGTTGGTACCTCAACTTCTTGGGGTCATAAATTTTTCATACAAAATACGTTTTAGGCGTGTGATATCCCATTAGAAAGGTATTTTTGATAACTACACATTATGTCATTAAACTATGACTTTGTCTATAGTTTGACTGTGGCAAACTAAAAAAACACTATTTAGGGCCCCAAAACGGCCCTAGAAGTACAAAAAGATGTACTGACATGAAAACTTCCAAACTAAGCCAATTGTATTAGGTGGGTGGTCAAAATTATCCAACTAGAAGATGTGTATGGATTCAAACATCCTCAGAAGTGTAGAACCCATAATTACAAAGAAGTACATAAGAATGTCTTGAACTAAAAATTGTCAAGAGGAGACAATTGGAATAGGTGGGTGGCCACCAATATCCACCTGGATCAATCCTCCCCTCTTGGGAAGCAATGTCCTGCATTGTGTTAAGTTCCCCCATCATGTGAGGAAACTTCTATTGAATTTGTCCCTAGGTGATCCACTTTCCTTGGTGTAGGAGATGTCCTGCCTTGACAACCCGATAAAGTTGGATCCTCTGCTGGAAAGTTCCCTTGACCTTTTTGTACACTCTTTGATCAGTGGATTCCTATTCCATGAAGTTATGTTTGAGCTCTGTCGGTGTCATTTTTTCTATGATATCTAAGGTTTCTAATAAGGTTGGAAAATATGGCCAAAGGAGGTCCACATTGAAAACTGGGTGCAAGCCAAGGAAGGGTGGAGTGTTGAGCTCAAAAGCATTGCTACCCACATCCTTGGTGATAGTGTAAGGGCCATAGCAAAGTGGGAGGAGATTTTGATGGGGCCCTGTAAGTCTCTCTTTCTACAAATGTAACCAAACCTTGTCTCCCACCTGAAACTGGTGTGGTACCATGTGTTGATCATGGCACTGCTTGTACTTAGCATTGGCTTTCTGCAAAATCTCATGGACTTGTTGGCAGATGTGTTGAATCCAATCAATGAATCTAGTGTCTTTGTTGGCCTCAGACTGAACACGGGAATATTCTTCCTGTGTGGTGGAAAGAGATAATGCAACATCAATGGGACCCAAGGGTTGGAATCCCATCCCTACCTGAAATGGGCTATGGTTGGTTGAGCCATGGAGAACCATGTTGTAGTTGTGTTGAACATAGGGGAGACTCTCATCCTAGGTACATGGATGCTTAGAGTTGTACATGTGTAGGATATGCACAATCATCCAATTGAAAATCTTTGTTTGGTCATCGGTTTGGGGTGGAAAGCAGTGGATTTAGTGATCTTGGTTTCCAACAATGACCAGATACTTGACCAAAATGTGTTGAGGAACCTATTGTCCCGATCAGAGATGATGGTATGTGGTATCCCAAAATGGACCCACACTCATTCTAAGAATATCTTGGTAGTGTATGTCGATGTGATGCTCTTCTTGTAGGTTGTGAGGATGGCCATCTTCAAAAACCGATCAACTACCACAAATACACAATCATTTCCTTGCTTGGTGGATGGAAGGCCATATAGGTAATCCATCAAAATGGATTCCCAAGGCCTCTCGACAGTAGGAAGAGGGGTGTATAAGTCTTTATTCTTGATGGTTGTCTTGGAAATGGCACATGCAGTGCAATATCTGATATACTTGTTGACATCCTGTCGAATGTTTGGCCAATAAAAATGTTTTTGTAGAATGACCAGAGTTTTCTCCATGCCAAAATGTCATGTCATCTGACTGTAGTGAGCCTCCTAGATCATCTTTGCATGCTCTTTTGCAAGAACACAGATATGGCCAAGATGACATAAGAGTATGTCTTGAATGTGAAAATTGGTGACACTCACGCCTATACCCAAGAGCTGATAGGTGGTAGCAAATCCTAGATCTTGTTGATAAAGTTGGGGCCACTTAGATGCCTCATGTCCACATGAATGGAACACGGTGGTAAGTGCAGCCATGGGAGGTCGACTGAGGCAGTCAATGACACGATTTTTAATCCCTATCTTATACTTGATGTTGAGATGGAACTGTTGCAAGTAGGTGGACCACTTCTAATGGTGGTCATTCTGAAACTTCCCCTGTGTGTATGAACTATAGAGGCTTGTGATCAGTGTGGATGATTGTCTCCTTTCCCGGAATGTAATGTTTCCATTGACGACAGGATTGTAGAATGGAATAAATTTGCTTGTCATAAGTGGGGTATTTCCATACCATATCTAAGAGTGTCTCACTATGGTATCACACCGAATGACCATGTTGAGTGAGAACTACGCCTATAGCATAGTCATATGCATCAGTCTGAATCTCAAATGGTTTTTGTAGATTGGGTAAGGATGGTGGTAGAATTTAGCACAAGTGATGCTTCAAATCATCAAATTATTGTTTTTGTTCCTTCCCCCACGTGAACTATTTTATTCCACCACCCTTGGTCACTTGGCTGAGGGCCCATGCAATATGGGAGAATCCCAACATGAAACGTCAGTAGAAGTTGGCCAATCCTAGGAAGCTTCGAAGCTCAATGAGTGTGGTCGGGATTGGCTAGTCATGGATGACTTGGATATTAAATGGATCAACATGTACCCCATGCTCATCAACAATGTAGCACAAGTATTGGACCTTGTTCATGCCAAAGGATAATTTTTCCAAGTTGGCATATAGCTTGTGTTGCCACAAAGTGCTCAAAACCTGTTGAATATGTTGCATGTGGTCCTCCCAAGTTATGTTGAAGATGAGGATGTCATCCAAATATACCACCACAAAAGAGTTGGTGAAGGGTCTCAATAAATCATCCATCAACCTCATAAAAGTGTTTGGTGCATTTTTTAAGCCAAAGGGAATGACCAACCATTCGAAGAGACCTTATTTATATTTGAAATATTTCTTCCATACATCAGTTGGTTCAATGGGAACTTGGTGGTAGCCAGACTTTAGATCAATCTTGCTAGATAACTTTTCTCCCTTGAGTTGGTCAAGAAGGTCATCAATTATGGGAATTGAGTACTGGTTTTTGAATGTGATTGTTTTTAATTCTCTATAATTAATGCAAAGCCACCAGGTCCCATATTTCTTTTGCACCAGTACAATCGGGTTTTTGTAAGGGGAGGAATTGGGTCTGATGTGCTCCTTTTGAAATAGCTCTTGGATATTATTCTTGATTTCGGCATTTTCCATTAGCAAGAAATGTTAGACTGGTCCATTAGGCAGAGGTGCACAATGGGTTAGATCAATTGGATGCTTTACTTGGCAGTGCATCGGTACCCTGGTGGGTGAGGAGAAGATGTCTCTATACTCTTCCAAGATCCCATCCACTTGCATATGCTTCAAAGAGAGACTCTGTGTAGAGGCCACTAATGTGGGTGGTGACCTTATTCTTACTGTGAGCATGGATCACAAAGAAGAAGAACTTCCAAGTCTGTGAAATGACCTTACTTCATTGCTTAGAAGAGATTAAAGAAATAGCGGTAAGAGGCACCACCTCTGGTATCATGTAAAATTGTCTACCCAAAGTAATAATAACATTGTGGGGTATAAAATCATACATAGCATGTCTCTTCAAAAAATATGGTTGTCCTAAAATAACATCACAAACTTCAAGGGGATCAATATCACACAATACCTTGTCTTTGAAGGGATTGATGTTGTAGTGAAGATAGCACTATTGGTTGACACAGAGATCTATTCCTTGATGAATCCAACCGATGGTGTAGAGCTACGGATATGGTTTTGTTGCCATTTCCATATGCTTGATGACCTATGCTGAGATCAGGTTCTTTTAACTATTTCTATCGACAATGAAATGAAATAGAGTCCCCTTTACCCACATCTGCGAGTGAAAGAGGTGTTCCCCTTCCTTTGGTTCTTCTGGTTCACTTGGATCAACTTTGGTGGTAGCAATTGTGGCATTGGGTTTATCATCGATAATCCACTTCCCTCCTTATATATTTGATTTGAAGTCATAATTATCCTCTAACTCAGAAACTTTCATCTCGGCCCCAAGTGACTACTTGCAGTGGCATTCTTCAGTGTTGTGCCAAGGGATTTTATCGTATTCACACCATTTTTCTATTTCCTTCTTTGACTTCTCATTTCCCTTCTTCTATTGTGACTTGGACTGGTTTTCCTGAGAGTTTCCATCTTTTCTTTGTCCCTTGTTGTGTGGGTTGGGGCCACCTTTTCCTTGCTTTGGCTATGAGGATTTTTCATATCCAAACTCTCACCTCTTCTACTTAAATTTATTCTTGATCTTGATAGCATATCTATACGTCGTACCCAATGATGTGATGTCCAAAAAATCCATTTATGTTTGAATGTATCTATGCAAATAGTCGTGGTATTTCAGCACCAAATGTCATTAAGAGTCGTTGATACCCAATTGGTGTGTAGGGTGTGGAAAATATTGGTGAAATGTGGTACTGTCTGGTCCCTTTCCTAACGTGGGGTGGTCCATATGGTGTATTGGTCCTTGTAGCTTCCAACAAGGTAGTATTGTTCTTTAATGGAATCCCTGAAGGAATCCCATGTGAGGGAAACTGAAAATATTGCATATTCCTCTATGGCCCTTTGCTCAGAGTAAGTATCCTACTAATCCTTAACATGGGGAATGACATTGAGGAGTGAAAAAGTAATTTTTTCCCTATCGGAAAAATTGTGGACCAAAAAATACTCTTCGAGCATATTCAACCATTTATCTACAAAATCTGCATCTATTAGTCCTTCAAATAATGGAATATCAAAATTTACCTATGCTTTGAAGGGGGTTACATGACCGCTTGATGAAGATGCTTCTCCTATGGGAAGTCGTTGAAGGATCTGTGCAAATTTGGCCATCATTTCGTACCTTTTTCATGCAAGGGATTCCTCCAACAACATTTTAAAAGGATCTCCTAATCCATAATATTTATTTTGGTCCCCCATGGGTTTTTTTCAGGCTCGGTGTGACCAATATTGCAAAGTCTCAACTGGTTCACATCCCAACTTCTTGTACCTAGATCTTGTCAGGGACATACACGAAGAAAAATAAATGAAGACCAGGCCGCTCTAATACCACTGATCCAGACTTATGAGAGGAATGAAATGAATAATAGACTGAATACAATAACACAAAGATAAAAATAGATATCTAGTGAACAATAACTTCTATCGAATAAATGAAATAGGTTGAAACTGTAAAGCTACAGAACTGAAACAACTTGCTCGAATGGTGGTAGCTATCTCTGAGAAGAGATGTGGTTTCTACGTGCATCCGTCTAAGAAGAATGATTATGATGAGGCTCCAGAGGAACTTTTAACATTATGCCTAAATTCCAAAACCCTAGACATCCAAAAACCTAACCCTAAAAGGTGAAATGCCAAAAGTTATGTGGGCCCCGATGTGTAAGCAGGTACCTCAACTTCCTGGGGTCATAAATTTTGCATACGACCTCCGTTTTAGGCGCATGATAGCCCATTGGAAAGATATTTTTGAGAAATACACATTATGCCATCAAAATATGAGATCGTCTAAAATTTGACCGTGGCAAGCCAAAATAACATTGTTTAGGGCCCCAAAATGGCCTTGGAAGTATAGAAAGTTGTATTGACATGAAAACTTCCAAACTAAGCCAATTGGATTAGGTGGGTGGACACCATTCTCCATCTGGTTGATGTATAGGGCTTCAGACAACCTTGGAAGTGTATAACCCACAATTACAAAGAATTAAAGAAGAACGTGCTAAACTAAAAAATGTCAAGAGGAGCCAGTTGGAATAGGTGGGTGGCCACCAATATCCACCTGGATCATATATATTGAAGGCATTTTCAAGGTGGAAGGGGGAAGATTTCAGGTATCAACCCTTTGATCCTGGGAGAAAAGAATCCATTGAAGCATCAACATTTTGATCTCAAGACTTCCATGCAAAGGGATGGACAAGGAGAACTTGAGGAAGGTATCATAGCATCAATCATGTCTTGTAAGTGCTAGTAACTTGTTTTCCAATTTAAATATCAACTTGGCCTATTCCTTTCATTATGTTGTTTATGATAATGTTTATACTTATGTCAAATTGGGTATAGATAGATCTTTTTTTTATCTAATTAAATATAGTAGAAGTAGGAATGTTTTCTTGCCTCTTGTTTTGGTCTCTTTGGTAATTGAAGGAATTGGAGTAGTGAAGAAAAAGGATGGAACAGCGAGGAAAAACTTCGAGAAACAGGTGTGTCTTGATATTTATATCTATAGGTTAATGAACTAGATATATAATGAAAGTAGCAACCATTTGTTTACTTCTTTCTTTGGACCAAATAAGGGGTCTTGGTCTAAAGGGGAGCTTAACCTGTCCGCAAGGTAAGATTTATCATTAAAGAAAAATGCTGACTCCATTGGGAAAGGACTTTGACTAGTCTTTCCTTTGGTTCATCTTGAATCCTTTATTATAATTAAATGTTTCTTGTTTGATGCTTGATTCTGAGTTATTTCCCTTTCCCTCTTCTTTATTGAATATTTTATAGTCATTGATTGAGTCCCAGTTGTGTTTTATCTTGTCGAAGCCTTTTTTAATCTTTTTCAAGACCAACACCCTCTCCGGTGGCTACCAAGGTGCCACTGACCTGACTGGCGCTCCCCCTTAGCCTTCCATAGAGTGACATATCACTTTGTCTCTTTGATGATAGGAGCACCACTCTCTCCTTTTAGGTGGTTTTATGAGGTTATTTCTTGCTTTGCTCAGTCTGTTGTTTGGAGGACTTTATCCCAGAGTGTCATATTTTGTCTTTGACTTTGTTTTGATTAAGAAATTGATATTCATCACTCATTTCCTTTCTTTCTTCGAGTTTTCAAAATTCTCCTAGTTGTGAAACTGTATGGTCCCATTGGGTTAACAATATCCTCTAGTTCATCCTACCTTTCAGTTGTCTGATCTTCGTCTCCAGATTGCTTGATTGCTTGGAAGTTTTCATCAACTAGAGTTTGCAAAGGTTGTTTGGTATTGAGCTCTTTTTGTCTTCATTTAAACATCCCTATTTTTCAATGACTAGGACTCTCTTGTTTACCGCAACCCAACCTTGAATATTGATTCTTGCTACTTTTTTTTTTAGGATTTCCAAGAGTGATTGTTTTCTTTTTCTTTTACATCATTTGGGTTCTTGTTTGAACTTATGTTGGAAGCATTCTGACATTTATATTCTTTGGGTACATGTCGACCTTTTTTAGTGCATTTTTGTTTGATCTTATTTCTTGCTTCATATCTCTTTGTGTCAAACATTGATTCCTTTCATTTCATTTGAAAGTAGTGAAGCATTAAAACAATTTTCATATCTCATTGCATTGGATCAAACGAAAAAAAAAAAAAAAATTGCATTCTAGTTTTTGGATGGTGCATATTTGTAGTTTGCATTGTTGGGTATGTGTTATATTATTTGCATGTGTGTGTGTGGGTGCGTCAGGTTTGACAACTGCATCTAACGATCCCTCTAGTAGTGGTCTTTGTGTTGTGTGCATCGGGTGGTTTTCGCTATTTTTAGCAGATTTTGCTATTTTTAGCGGTTTACTAAATTAATCTCGTATTAAGGAATTGGGGTTTTGGTATCTAATGAATACCTAAAAAAATTGTATATATTGTATGGTGAATGGTAAAATTCAATAATGAATATAAGAAAGGTTTTCCCGGTTGAGGTTTTCTGGTATAAAATCTCTATGTACTCAGTGTATGATCCATTGATTAAATTCTTTTTTGCTTAAGAATATATCTGCATTTTTTTACTTCACAGGTTTAAAACGTTCATGCATTTGGTAGATTGCATTGGGTTTATGCATTTGGGAATGAAAAAAACACTCTTATCCTTTCCATAGTTAGCATTCATCGAAATTGATTTTTTTTCATTTCATTTTCGTTTTGCATGGTTGTAAGAGGCAGGTCACAATATCATCAGTTGCACCTCCATACCCTTGAGTAACCGAACAACCATAAAATTAAATCACTAATTAAAATCCATCTAGATATGTTTCTTTCTAGGGATCTACAAACCTACATTATATTTTTTGTAGGTATTTGGAGTAGGTGGTGAAGATAGCTCTCCAAAGCTATAAAAAAAACATAGAATCATGAGTTAGGGAGAGAAATCCATTTTCCACATCATTGTCCTGGGAATCCCTTCTCACACAAGGGTCAATCACGAGGTCACATTAGGGACAGTGGAGTAACTAACCTCGGAGTGTTATGCATGTATTACAAATGGTGTTGTTAGACACTTGGGGATCACTTGGGAGGTTCATACCTCAGTCAAAGGCACCTCTCAATGAAATTTTGAGTTTTGGCCCCGCCCTTGCGTGTATACCTAACTGTCGAATTTTTCCCCGTGCTCTATTGGTGTAAGTACTAACCTTAGTGGCCATAAAATTTAGGGCTCGTACACAAGGTGACGAAAAAGGGTAAAGTATTTTTTTTACCTGGAACAAATGTTGTTCAAACTCACTCGGGATCCTTGGAGAGTAACCCACTGTTTCGCCATATGGAAACTTGCACCAGGGTGTAATTCTGTTAAGCAGGTCACCAACATAACTATTCCACCCGCTCTATCTCATACCCTTCCTATATTGATCCTGCATTGTTGGATTTCATCGTCAACTAATGGTTTCATTGTGGGAAGGTTTATTTGTCTATTTGCTTCCTAGATTTTTTAGCATGTGTTGTTTTTTTTCCCTAATGGACCTTAGGTTGAATCAGTTTTTATGGCGTCAGTTCTTGGAACTACCAATGAAGGAACCCCTTCTCCTGAAGAATCTTTTGTTTTTCCTTCTTTTGGAAACATTGGTCCTCCTTATATTTCCACATTGATTCTTCCCAGACTCACTATCGAGTTAACGGTATGGTTTTTTTCCACTCCGGTAATCTCAAATTATCCCAATGCTTTGAATGAAAAAACCTCATCCCAAGAACAGGTACCTCATATTGACCCTTCGCCTTCTTCTCTGGTTGCATCTTCTTCCATTTTTTCTCCTTCGCTTAGTGAAAGATCTGAAGCTAGTAACTAGGTGGATAAGAAGAAGAAGAAAAGGAAGATTAAGAAGAAGAAAAATAAGAAAGGGGCCAAACTTCCAACCACTGTAGGACATGTTGGAATAAATCAACCAGTTATTATCAATCAATCTAGGAATATTGATGAGGTTCACAATCCTATCAAGACAAATCGAAAATCCAAATTCCCTTGCAGGATTTGTAAGGGTGACCACCTTCTTAAGGATTTCCTTGGTATTCCCAAGGTTTTAGACATGTGGTCCATGAGTTCCAAACAACTCGTGTCATCATCCTTTGCAGGTCATGCTGGTGACAACCCCTCAACTAGTGAAAGTAAGGTTTAGGAGAAGAAAAGTAGAGTCAAATTTCCTTTTAGGTTATGCGAAGGAAGTCATCAAACTCAATTTTCCCTATTATGGATAAAGCCTTGAAATTGTTGGAATAAATCACTATTTTCCAGCCACAAATTCCAACTACTTATCATAATCTCTCTCCCGACCCACCATTGGTTTCTAAATTGATCAATTTTATTTCATCATTGTTCGATCCCACTCTTCCCTTGAAGAGTGAAGCTAAAGTGGTCAATCTGGTTCCCTCGTCAGTTGATCCCACTCTTCCCATGAAAAACGAAATCCAAGTGGTCGACCCGAGTCAATCATTGGTCGATCTTGCTCTCTCCTTAGAGAGTTACACCCACCAAAGGCTCGATACAATCCCATCATCGGTCAATCCCACTCTCCCCTTAGAGAGTGAAGTCGATATCGCTCACATTTTTCCAGTTAATACAGATTCTACCATACAAGGGGGAATTTTTCCTCCTACTATTGAACCCCCTCCAAGTAACAAGGCCATTCGTTTCAATTGGCATGGGCTAATCGGACGTTGTCTTCCTTCCTATGCACCTTTCCAAATCATTGTTCAAGTTTTTGGTAGAAGCATCCCTCAGAATATCGTAGACGAAGGTGATTTCGTTAGTATTCTATCCTCAACTGCTTGGAAAGATTTGGGTTTCCTCATATTGTGTCGGTCACCCAGAATCTGTTAGATTTTAACAAACAAATCACTCAACCTTTAGGGATCCTTCCTCAATTACCTGTTACTTTAGGAAGGAAAATAATCTATATTGACGTTATGGTAGTTCACGACCCTTTGGATTTTACTTTACTCCTTGGGAGTGATTATGTCTACACCATGAAAGCTATCATGTCCACTCTCTTTCGAGTGATATATTTCCCTTATAATGGAAACATTGTGATTGTCAATCAGCTTTCATTTGTTGATCCTCATTTGACTACCACCCACCCTATAATACCCCTAGGCCAAACCCCAGTTTTACATTAAAAAAACGTAAATGTTTTGTAGGCTGGTGAGCCAGGTTGATATAGTCCAAAAGGCTTGCGTGATTATTAGGCCAAGGAGCCTAGATTTTAAAGGCTAGTGAGCCTATTTTTGTAATATTTAAACACTCATATTATTAATGAAAACACATTGTTCCATGCAGATCGGTCCACAAATGAGTATGGAGGGGCTAAACTCCACTTAGAAATGGAAAGGGGGGGATAAGAGTCTAGGAAGGGGCTAAGCTAGGGGGATTAATCCCATTGGAATATTATAATATTATTCCTTAAAGATAAAGTGATGGATACTTTTATATATCCTAAGTCTCGAAAGAAGGGACAAGGGAGTCCCTTAAAGTGCCAAGTGTCCTAAAAGACACATGCATTTATATATTTGTGGATATAGTGTGAAAGGGGGGTTTATATTCAGAGGGGGAATTATCATTAATATTGATTGTTCCAGTATGGAGGTAGTTATGAGTCATACCAGATGGTACTAGACTGTGAAAAAAAACCTGAACTAGTATTGTTAGCGCGGGAGATGGATTGAAGAAGCAATCGTCAGGACGTATTACAGAAGAAGCAAGTTGGTAGGCCCATGAGTATTTCTCTAGGTGACAGACTACTCAGAGTGGTTCCTTGGTGTGCTGGGAAATAGCTACAGGGACCTAAGACTTTCTATCCAACCTGTTGTTGAATCCCTGGAAAGGAAGTCGGGCAATCGAGTGACTGTTGAACAGATAAGGGGCACACTTCCTAGGGTGGGACATGCATGTGGGGAATGAGATAACGTAGGATAGTTGCAGCATTTGGCACCTTGGGTGGAACACTTATGCTACTTACAAGACCTTAGACTGGCTTAGTTTTCCCTTTTTCCTTGTAGAGTTTAGCCCTAGATCGAGGGTGACCCATTGTTGAGAGTTATGAGAAGTGTAGTCTAAGGCTGGGAGGAACATGGACGTTTTGCATGTAGTTGGTGTCTACTTTCCTAAGATAAGTGTCTTTCATGTTCTTATTTCCTTTGTTGAGTGTGTTTGTGTGTGTTCAATTATGGGTTTTTTGTCATGGAATATCTATTGTTAAATTATATATGAACTGTTATTGTTGCATACATGTTGTAACTATTTTCCTTTGAACTTTGTCAATATGTAGAACTTAGTATTTAATTTAATGGTATCATATTTTGTAATGCCGCAGGGCATGTTCCAGCTTAGGGTTGGGAATGTTACCAGAGCATGTTGGTGAGTCCATGTTAATGGTTACATTACAAACTGGTAATAGAGCGGTAAAGAGAGAGAAATTTTTAAGTGGCATGTTACCAGTTAGGTATAAGGCTGGGGATGTCACGAATTGTTTTTTAGAGTGAATTCTCATAGAGTTTTTATGTAAAGGGTATGCCACACACTCACCTTCCCTAAATGGTCCTTATGTGAAAGCGTTATCACCCCCACCATATCTTAATTATGTAGCAACATGTCCCATGCATTCAACTCCATATGAGGCTTCTTTTGATTTAGTTGACATGGTGATCTCTTCAATAGGGCTATTAGAGATTGATCTCCTTACGCCTATTGCATCCCTCGATATGCATTCCTTCCAAGGCATTGTTCTTCCATCCAACGAAGATCTCTTGGAAGCCATGATTGAGGTATGTCCCTTGACATGTATTCCTTCAGGAGTATTGTCCTCTTAGAAGCCATGATCAAGAAGAGGTAATGAGCATAGTTTTATTTTAGGTTCCAAGCTCATTAAAAAATGAAACCAGAGTTAAGCAAAGTTCATGCTTCTGTGTCAAGCTTGTTAAAAAATGAAACAGAGGCCTGGGAATCAAACCCATAGGTTATGAGCATAGTTCTTTTCCTGTGTCAAGCTCGTTAAAAAATGAAACAACCTCCTCTCCCTTTGAGTTGATTCTTTCACTAGAACTCGTACTTGAACCTTCATTTCATCCACCTAGGCTAGCTGATCTTCTTTCTTCCTCCCTCTCTGGTAAAAATTTTCCTATTAATAACCATGAGTCTATTTCAGTAAAGAAATTGGTGATAGGAGAAGAGTCGGTAAATGAAATGAAGCTTGTGGGGCATGTCCCCAACCTCTGGACATCATGATGGAGTTGAGTCGCTAGCTTCTCAAGTTGGGGGAAAAGTACGAACCACCCATGGGTATCCTCCCTTGAAACCTTTGGAAGTTACATTGGGAAGAATGAGCATAGTTCCTTCTCTCTTTCAAGCTCATTAAAAAAATGAAGCAGATTGTCTGCTTAGTGGTTTCACTTGCCACTACTTCATTGTTATTTATCGCCTCGCTTGCTTATAGCTTGCTAATGCTTTGTTTTATTTTTCGTCTCACTTGCTTATAGATTGATAATGCTTTGTGTTATTTTCCATCTCGCTTACACTAGTCGTTCTCATCATGCTACTTCCATTTTGCAGTATACCTTTGGAGAGACACGATGCTAGGAGTGATCCTTGCTTGGGAGTCGTTCCGATCATAATGTACTAGTATTTTCTAGAACGAGCTTAGTCTTTGTTCTTTCTCGTGCTCATAAATACATGAGAATAGGTTACCGAAATTAGTCTTTGTTCTTTCTCATGCTCGTTAATACATGAGAATAGGTTACCAAGTATACTTTTATCTCTTTTTCGGACTCGTAAAAGCTACATGAAAAAGGAACTCTTTGGAGTCTCCTTTAAGCTCTTTTTAGTCTCCCTAAATATGAAAATATTCTCGAGTGAAATTGCTTCCTTTCACACTCTTTAAAAGGTTTGAAAGGGCGTCTTTCGAGTGGTAGTTTCTCTCTTTTTCGGCCTCTCAAGACTAATTATGAAAAAGGAATACTCTAGTCAAGCATGACTAGAAGAATTCTCCCTTGTATTATTTTACACTTTTTCAGGCTTGGGAGACTAAATTTATGAAAAAATCACACATGGAGTCGTCTTTAAGTTCTTTTCAAACTCTCTAAACATGAAAAACCATTGATTTTACCTTCTTTGGGCTCGTAAAATTATGCATTGAAGGACCTATGTCAGTCCAATCTCTAGGATCCATACAATACCAAACCCCTCCTTCTTTAGGTTTGTTAAACATATGTTGAGGGACTCATCGAAAATGAGCTATACCAAGCATATGTTATCCTCCTCAAGCTCGTTAAAAAACAAAGAGGTACTCACCAATCATGGTGGGGTAGAAGTTGAAAGAAATGGGTCAAGTTTTTTGGAATCCATTATGGCAGCTATTGTTGTCTCCCTTGAACATGGAACATGTTTGTGTCTCCTCTAACAATTGAGTAATTTTCTTGTCTCTGAGTCATACCAATTCCATGAGTCGTTATAATTTTTTGTTCCAATCGAAGGGTACTCTTATTTTCATCACATTATTTTCTTGGTACTCATCAAGTCAATGCTTCCAAGTCATTTGTTGTGCCTCACAATGTTCAAGGGAAGTTTCATTCCAAACAAACCATCTGTAGTATTACCAGTTTCCATTCCTGTGTCAGTCTACACTCATTTAATCCACCATCTCACATCACTTTCCCATGTTTAATGTTGATGATGAGGGATAAATTATGGCCCTCCTTCGACGATTCTATTCATGTCAACTTCAACACATTATCCATGAGTTAGACTTAGAGACCAATTAGTACCTTGGGACCTACATGCCTCAATGGCAGGCCTCCTCGCTTCTGACAGTAGGTTTACACCATTAACCTCTTATTGGATGATTCCATGAATGTTCGACCTCAGTTCATTTATTCACATTCACTATAATGTACTAAAGGTACCTTGGGAATCATTGTCATCATTCGTCATTTCCCTTGCACTTGTTAATGGTATACCTTAATGACCGATAATCAAGTTGTTTCTACCATGTTTAACACCAAGTCATCTATTCACATGGTTATATTTGTACCATTTTAGGATCGGGACGAAGACCTTGGGTTGGGTCCTCACTCTGTTATGTTCTTTTCCCAAGTTGCAATGGAGATCATTTGAACATGTAAAATATCCTAGTATAATCTCCATGCTGGAAATCTTACTGATAAATATATTTTCACATGGATCCACTTTGTATTAATATGTGGCTATGTTTTGTCTTCTCTATCTCTACTGTGTATTTTTCGTGGATGCAATCAATTCATGTCATGGAGGTATGGATCCACATTTTATCTCTGGTGGCCATATCCTTAGTCAATATTCTCATGGATCCACAATGTATTGGTTGGATGCCATGCTTTGAGTCAACTCGTATTCCGAGCATGGGTATGCCTGCCTCGGGAATTAAAACATATATTTATATTGTTTGATGGTTGTTTGCAGCTTCTACTAGGTTCTCCTACTCCAACACCCTTGCATTGAAGAATTTGTAAAGTGTTTCATCCGCCAGTTTCTCTTCTGACCTCACACTTTAGGGGGCATATATTACACATCAAAATGTCACACTTAAGTGTTGCACCCTAAGTGTCACAAGTTTCGCAAAGTTTCATGTGCACCTTGTTAAGTGTCACGTGCACTTTGCCAAGTGTTGTATGCACCTTACTAAGTGTCACATGCACTTTGAAAAGTTTCACAACTCTTTAATGCCATGAAAAAAAATTTCCATGATCCCTAAGTCATGTTGGAGGAAGAAATCCATCATTTCAAGGCCAGAAACATGCCTTTTATTTGGAAAATCGACCATTTTGGGGGCATTTATGAAGGGTGGAACCCTCCTAGCCATGTTGGGGGGCCGCCACTACATTAGGGTGGGACCTCTTTTCCTTGTTTAGGGATCACCATTGGTGCTCTGTCTCTAACTCAAGGGGAGCGCCAATTTGGTTAGAGGAAAATATGGCAAATACTGCATTTTCCTAAGGGACAACTCTGAAGAGATGAGGTTGTTTTGGGTTGAATCCTATCCTATGGAACTATCTTAGGATAAAATCCAAACTCATGCAGCCATATTCTCAACCACTTCCCTTATTAGCTCATGTTGGTTGAGCCTCCCAATCCTATAAATTGAAGACATTTTCAAGGTGAAAGGGGGAAGATATCAGGTGTCAAACCTTTGATCCTGGGAGAAAAGAATCCATTGAAGCATCAACATTTTGATCTCAAGAATTCCATGCAAGGGGATGGATGAGGAGAACTTGAAGAAGGTACTGCAGCATCAGACATGTAAGTGCTTGTAACTTGTTTTCCAATTTAAATATCAACTTGTCCTATTCCTTTCATTATGTTGTTGATGATAATGTCTATGCTTAAGTCAAATCAGGTATAGATAGATTTGGTTTTTATCTAACAAAATCTTGTAAAATTAGGAAGGTTTGATTGCCTCTTGTTTTGTGGGTCTCTTTGGTCGTTGAAGGAATTGGAGCAACGAATCAAAAGGACGGAGCAACGAGGAAAAACTTTGGGAAATCGGTGTGTCTTCCTCTTTCTATCTATAGGTTAATGAATTATATCTATAAAGAAAGTATCAACCATTTGTTTACTTATTCCTTTGGACCAAAGAAGGGGTCTTGATCCAAAGGGTAGCTTAACCTGTCTGTGGGGTAAGATTTCTCATAACACCATCCCTCTACAATTCCAAGAGATTACATTCATTCCTAATATTGAGAGGGTTGACTCCCTATCTTGACAACAACGTGTAGGGTAACTTGTGCCCCAAGAGATTCACTTTGTTTGCTTCCTCTTCCCTTTTTCCTTTATTGGATAATTTTTTTCTAAATTTTTTCTCAAATTTAGGCCCATTCAAGTCTTCCTCTTCATTTATCCATTGGGATTTTTTCTTGGTGAGGACAATAGAGGTGTAAGGATGAAATAGAGATTTGGAAGTACTATATTTTGGGCAAGGAGGTTCTTTTGTTGTTGTTTCTTGAGGATATGAGGGGTTAGGGGGAGGGGCATGGGATTCCAAGAAGGGAGGGATGTCAAAGTAGGAGGCATTTCATGTAGGCTATGATTCGAGTAAGGGGTCTGCATTCAGAAGGGGAAAGAGATTGGTGATTTCAACTTCTTGATAATTTCTTAGAGTTGGAGAGGGTGGCATACCTATTTTGTGTTTCTTGCATAGGGTTTTTATTGATGGTTGGATTTTTCTTAATGGTTTCCATTGGTTGTTTCTAACTTGTAGCTTTGTTTGTGTTTGACAAGCATTTTTCTTTGAATTCCTCTAGGGAATCTAGTTTCTCATTCTTTTTGCAATATTTCATGAAGTGTCCATACTCATGGAAAGAGTTGCATTTAGAAGGTAGGTGTTCATAGTCCAAGGTCTATAAGAAGTGTCAACCTTCTAGGTCAAGTTTAATTGCTTCAAGGAGTCCTTTTTTTAGGTCAACTTTTATGCATATCTCTACACATGAGAACTAACTAGACTTAGGTTTTGCTTGGACTATGTATTTTTTTATGGTGTTTCCTTTGAAGATCAACATTTGGTTATCTCATAGAATCATGGATGAGTCTCAGCCATATTGGGACTATCATAGGAATGAAATATAGACCACTTTGAAAAGTGAGGTCTCTATCTTCTTTTATCTCAAAGAGAAATATGTAAAATCATCAACTAAAAAAGGATTACATTGATAATAAAGTGAATGCTAATTTTAAAAAAAAAAATCATAAATTTATTTTCAAAATATAATATATTTATAACATAATTTTCAAAATATAATATGTTTAAAAAATATTTTAAGAAGTGACTATCAAAAATATAAAAAGATTAACTTAAGTTTCCAGAGTTCAAAATTTTGTATTAAAATTGAAACATCTCATTCATATAGAAATCTATTTTTTTTTTTGGTTATAATGCACCGATAAGCAATGTCACAATCTCACAATCCATGAATTTCACAATGAAAATGGCATTTGAAGGAGAAAAGAGATCATTAATCATGATCCAAAATTAATGAAAACAAACACCAAAGGGACCCTTCAGCTAACAAAATATCATCCTTTTAAGTTACTCTAGCGTTAAGATTCGAAAATATCATCCTTTTAAGGTACTCTAGCATTAAGATTCGATCGTCGTGATGACTAAAAGCTTTTTTATAATATTCAAGATCCTAAGTTTGTTTGTTTGTTATATATATATAATAATTTATTTTTAAGGTCACGGTCAAGCTATACCAAATTGGTGTATGAAACCTCCTTGTTTGTGGGACAAGGGACCCCCCTTCACCCAGCAATTTGACTGGTAAAGTTTATGGAGGTATACATACCCTAGCCCCCTCTAGATTTGAACTTGTGATCTCTTAAGAGGAAACACATGTTCTTAACCATTAGACCCACTTAAACTGTATTTGTTTTATATATATATATAATTTTAATGGACTTAATCTAAATTAATAATTACCACATAACTACCCAACTAACTTTGTCTTCTATATGGTCTTTGTCATGAATTGAATATACTTATTCAATAAAACTTGTTAAATGGGGAATCAATTTATTGTGATTATACGATGAGTGCAACTTAATCTCCACGTTTCTCTAAGAGGAGCACGTAATTACCTTTATTTTGGCACTCTCACAACAAGGTAGAAAGCTTGGTCATCTTTTTAAGAAGTATATATATATACACGATGAGTGCAACTTAATCTCCACGTTTCTCTAAGAGGAGCACGTAATTACCTTTATTTTGGCACTCTCACAACGAGGTAGAAAAGGTAATTACGTGCTCCTCTTAGAGAAACGTGGAGATTAAGTTGCACTCATCATATATATATATTGTTTTTCTTTTTAACAGAATAATATAAAAAAAATTAGATATTTATTATTATTAAATGGAACATGTGATTACCTTTGGCACTCTAGAAAATATATATATATATATATATATATATATATAATATGTTGTGTTTTTTTTTAACAGAAAAATATAAAAAAAATTAGATATTTATTATTATTAAATGGAGCATGTGATTACCTTTCGCACTCTACAAAGCTTGGTCACATTTTTAAGAATTATATATATATATATATATATATATATATATATATATATTCTTTTGACTAGAATAATATCATTTTTTTAAATATTTATTATTATAAAATGTTTTGGTGTATAAAATATATTTGTGGTATTTTATGGATAAGGTAAAATTGTAATTATGTTTTGTAACATAGTTTTATGTATGGGATTAAGGTAGGTTGTTTGAGGAAATTATATAACCTTTTTGTTAGAGCTTCAACGATGATTAACATGGGATATTGGCTTTTGTTCGATACATAAAAGGGTTGAAACCACTTCTTTAGTCTTGAAGTATGATCTAAAACTGTTTTTGATTGGCTAAGAGTTCATCTTCCTTTCACAGAAGGAAACAAGTTAATGACCCAAGACCCAACGGCATCTTACAAGAGTGGAAGTATGTCTCCTTACAGATCACCCAATGGGTTATTTCAGGTGGTCATGTTTTGTCTACACAAGATGGTGTTGTTGCACATCGAGGTCGAGAAATTGTATCAACATAGGTTAGGACGGTAGCCTTGAGTACTGTAGACTTTTTCTTTCTTTGGAAAAGAAAAAAACATATTTGCAACAATTAACTTTCATTGTCTTAATATGTAGCAATCCCAAGTTGTTTTAGAGAGTGCTTTATGTTAAATTTCCATTATTGTAGTGCCCCATAACTTTTGTAGTATTTTCATATAGCAACACATATTTTATGTTGTAGTACATGTACTAAGTGTAATTGTTTGTTTTTTTTGTAAGCTGGGGTAGAAATTTGTATTAAATAGGCAAAAAAATATAATTGTGCAATAACAATGGTTGTTGCTCTACCATTAGGGAAACTAGACTGTAATGTCCCCCACCTCTTGATAAAGAGGTGATGAGAAGACTCAGTGGCTTGGGCATCCCCACTAGGTCATAGTCTCACACTGAGGGGGAAATTCAACTAGACTAAGGTTATATTCTTAAGTTGACTTGAAGAAAAAGGCTAAAAGGAGTAAAAGATAACTCAATAAAAGAATAGAAGTTAACCATGGGAGTTAATCTAACTCAACAGAGGAATAGAAGGAAAAGTATAAATAGAAGGCTGGGGCACACCTATTATTCATTCTGGATTTGGTATATTGCTTTTTATTGCTCTTGAGCATACAGTTTGGGGGTTTTGTTGTACAAACCCTTGTGAGAAACTCAGTGGTGTAAGACCCACTCACCTTGTTCCACAGCTTGGTCTCAAGGATGAAAGACTCCTCCACACCATTCTACACTCAACATATTTCCACCTAGTGATTCAGGGAGTAGCAGGGTTGTATTGTTCTTGAGTTTCCATCAAGGGCGCACCATCATCTAGAGAAGGGTTCAATCCAACTGATCAGGAGAGCCTCTGGCCATTCCGACAGTTGGGTTTTACTTGCAGGGGCCCAACCATCATTTTGAGGGTTTTTCTGGAGAGTTATCACCATCAGATCTTTAGCTTTAGATTGGGACAACTTGGAGGCAAAGGGACATCCTATGATTCAGTAAATCTCATATCTAGAGAGATTCACCTAGAATTTGAGTCTGAAACTTCTCCTACGGGGTTCTCATAGCCCGATCTACATTCCTGGGAAGTTTCAGGGCATTTGGAGACTTCTCTCATCAATGTCGAACTACCTAGGGTTCCAAGCATCCAGGAGGGCACAGCTGCACTAGACGATTCAGAGTTTGGAGGAGTTTGTCTTAGCCTTTCAACTTGAGATTTCAGGAGGGTGTTCCTACCACCCAGATCTATCAGTTGGCAGAGTTTGGGCTCATTTGGAGTCTTCTTATAGTTGGGCCAAGTTATTGAGGGTTTCAGCCTTCTATTGGAGTGTGGCATCTCCCAGCTTGAGGAATCGGCATTCAGATCTACTTGTATTGGTCTTCATCTATTATCCAGCCTTGGAAGCGTATTTTGTATTGGCAGGAGCATTTTGTAGTAGCTCATACTTATTATCTAACAGGCCATCTGAGGAACAGGTGGATGACTTTGTTTAACAAATGACAGGATGTACCAAGGAGTACTACAGTTTGGATATGAGGATTCAAAGGAAAATGTCCCTGGAATAGTATTGCCAACTCAAGTTCAAAAATAAACCTAGGTCGAACCACAGGGGCGGTTTTGAGTTTGAACGAAAAGAAGGGAATATAGAGATTCCATACTTTGATGGTACGGCCAAGATGACAACATAAGCTTGGGTGCAAAAGCTGGATACCTACCTGCAGCTTAACCCCATGAGAAAGATGGAAGCCATCAGGTTTGCCACTATGTACTTGGATGGCAAGGCTCATGATTGGTGGTATCATGGACTCACCACATTAGGCCACAATCAAATAGCATCCTACCTAGAATTTACTCAGAGACTCATTGATAAGTTTGATCAAGGGGATCCTGAGCTACACTTTCGGGAGATCACATAGCTCAAACAAACTGGCATGGCTGAGATGTATATTGAGGAATTTCAGAGGTTGGCAGTAATGGTGCAAGACATTTTTCCAACCAGACTCATAATGCTCTTCACTGAGGGGTTGATGGAACCCTTGAAAGGTTGGGTAAAGGCTTTCAAGCCTACCAACCTACAGAAGGCTATCTGGAAGACAAGGGATTTGGGACAAGCTTCTAAGCCAAAATTCATACCCAGACCACCTCTTAACAATGGTGGAAAAGATCAAAGGCCTCCAATGAACCAGGGAGGACGTGACCCAAGGGGTTTTGACAGGGGTCATGGAAGAGTGGATGAGAACACCAGGAGGAAGTTGAGAAGGAAGCAACTTTGCTTCACTTGCAAAGAACCATGGAACCCAGCACACAAATGCATGGGCCGTGGTCAAGTGCACTACATTGAGGTCACTTTAGACAACGAGGAGGAAGAAGAGATCAACCAAATACAGAACATGGAGGTCAAAACCATCAAGACAGAAGAGGAGAAAATCATAGGACAGGACAGTATGGCCACTTTGGCATCTATCAGTGGAGTGCCCAAGTATAACACCTTCTGAATGAGGGGGGTCTTGCAGGGATAGAGGCTTTTGGTTTTGATTAATGGAGGAGCTTCCCACAACTTCATTGATTCAACATTACTGAAAAGAAGGCACATACCCACAGTATAATTTGAAGGATTCAAGGTGGAGGTAGCAGGTGGAGGCACTATGCTCTGCGAAAGATACATTCCAGGCATGAAGCTTACCTTGGGTAGGCATGAGTTGATACAGGACATCTATGTCATGTACCCTCCGTATACCAACATCATCCTTAGAGTTCAGTGGCTCAGCACACTAGGGCCTATCACCACCAACCACAAAATCATGGAAATGTCATTCACAGAGGAGGGTGGATGAAAGGTAGTGCTTTGGGGCATGACAGTGAATGTTGCAAAGGTAGTCATAGCCAAGAGGATGGAGGCCATCTTCCAGAGAGATGAGATAGTATACACAACAGAATGCAGAATTGTAACACATATGGATGAACAGGGCAAGGTTCACTACACCCCAGAGATCAAGGAAATCCTTGACAGGCACCACAAGGTGTTTGGGCCTATTCCTCCAGGGGTACCACCAGATAGGGGGTTTGAGCACATTATTGAGCTAGAGGAAGGGGCCAAACCAGTCATTACCACACCATACAGACATCCCAAGAAGTACAAAGATGAGATAGAGAAGGCCATCAAGGAACTTCTGGACATGGGGCACATCAGGCCTAGCACTATCCCTTTTGCTTCTTCAGTAGTGCTGGTGAAGAAGAAGGATGGCACTATGAGGATGTGCATTGACTTCAGGGCCTTGAATAAAAATACCATCAAAAACAGGTACATGATACCAAGGATTGATAAACTCTTGGATGAATTGCATGGGGCCATCTACTTCACTAAGATTGACCTTCGTTCTGGTTATCATTAGATCAAGATGAGGGAGGAAGACATCTCAAAAACAGCTTTTAGATGTCATTATGGCCATTATGAGTTTTTGGTCATGCCCTTTGGGTTAACCAACGCCCCTGCTATGTTCCAACAATGTATGAACCATGTGTTCAACAAACAGCTGAGGCAGCACCTGTTGGTATTTTTTGATGACTTGCTTATCTACAACAAGACATGGGAGGAGCATCTCGGGCATGTGGATCAGATTTTGTCAATCATGGAGGAATAGTCATTGTATGCTAAGGAGTCCAATTGCGAGTTTGGAATGACAGAGGTCCTCTATTTAGGACACATCATCGGGGAAAAGGGGGTACAGGTACATCAAGAGAAAATAAAATCCATCATGGAATGGCCTACTCCTAAGACACTCACAGAATTGAGAGGATTTTTGGGCATGTGCACGTATTACAAGAAGTTTGTCAAAGGATTTCCTCAGTTGTGTGCACCTTTGACTGATTTGACTAAGAAAGGAGCCTTCAAGTGGGACGGGAAGGCTCAAATAACGATGGACAAGATGAAGAAAGTGATGAGTACATGCCCAATCTTAGCCCTTCCAGATTTCAGCCTCCCTTTTACCTTGGAGTGTGATGCCTCCGGGGAAGGAATAGGGGTCATACTGATGTAGAAGAGGCACCCTCTTGCCTATGAGAGTCGGAAACTCAGGGGTCCCAAGCTACTCTACAATATTTATGACAAAGAAATGTTGGCTATCATGCATGCACTAGCCAAATTCTAGAAATACTTGGTAGGTGCTCGGTTTGTGGTCAAGTCAGATCATAATAGTCTCAAATATCTATTGGAGCAGAAAGATTTGAATGAGAGGCAACAGAAATGGGTAAGAAAAATACAGGCCTACGACTCTGACATTGAATTTGTCAAAGGGAAGAACAATGTGGTGGTCGATGTGTTATCGAGGAGGCCATCCATATTTGCCATGACAGGGGTATCAGTTGACTGGAAAGAGCATCTGGTGATGGAGTATGCAAAGGATCAGTTCGCATGCCAGCTATTGGATAGGCAGGTACAAGATGATAATTTCAAGGTTATGAATGACCTCATCTACTATAAGGACTGAATCTTTTTGGTTCCTTAATCGGCCTTCAAGGCTAAGGTATTGCAGGCGTACCATGACTCGCCAATGGTAGGACATCAGGGGATTAGCAAGACGTACAGGCAGGTGAGAGAAAGGTTCTCATGGAAGGGCCTCAAGGAGGATGTGATTAAGCACGTTAAGGAGTGTACTACATGTCAGGAGAAAAAGGATGAGCACACACACCCAACAAGACTACTACAACCCTTACCCATTCCAGAGCACAAATGGGAGAGCATATCCATGGACTTCATCACCGAGTTTCCCAAGACACAAGGGAAGGACTGCATTTTTGTAGTAGTGGACAGTTTGACAAAGTTAGCACACTTCTTTTCCATAGCTATTGACTTCAGTGCAACATAGGTGGCCGAACTGTTCTTTAGGGATATTTTCAGGTTGCACGGCCTACCCAAGACCATTGTCAGTGACAGGGATAGCAGGTTCATGAGTACATTCTGGCAGGAATTATTCAGGTTGGTTGGTATGGCTTTGACCCCTAGAACCATCTATCACCCTCAAATGGACAGACAGACAGAGATAGTCAACAAGTGGGTGGAAGGCTACCTCAGAAATTATGTGGAAGGAAAACAAAAAGCGTGGGCCAGATGGTTTCACTTAGGAGAGTACTGTTGGCAAATATTGAACAAGCAACGAATGCATGTTGATGGTTGTTGTCATTAATGGAAACAGTGGAGATGGAAGGATAAGAAGGATAAAACCCCTAGGGATTCAGACGTAAAATCTCAAGAAGAACAGCATTGAAGAAAATGCATGCAGCAAGAGTTTACAGAGAAGAAAGAAGACAGAGATCTAGTGACCGTTGGATCCCATTCAAATTTCCCGAAAGGCCGACAACCTTCAGATCTGCAGAAGTTGCGAGGGAGATAAGTCATCGGAGATTCGGGGATCGGGACTTTGAAATGTCCAAAATCTCTTGACATCAAGAACTCTGAAATCGTGATATGAGATTTCGCGATGTAATCACAGCCATTGGATAAGAATGAGATATGGACCGTTGATTTCCTTCATCGGAGAATCGGGGATCAGGAATTCTATAGGCATGTACATGATGACATCGAAAATGCCGAAACCCTGATGAGAGAATTGACCGAGATCATGTTTTGACGGTCATATGGGCCGAGGCCTATAGCCAGTAGGGCTAGCGCGTGGAAAGGGGCGCATCAGCATCGGGGATCGAAACTTTGAAGTGACAAAGTCACTTGACCTCAGGAGTGCCGATTTCACGATATGTGAAATCGCAATACAATCTAAACCGTCAGATCAGGCTATGATCTAGACCGTTGATTTTTGACCATGTCAGAGTTTCGCGAATCGGGATATGGTAAGGATTGTAACATGAATTGCGAAATCGCGATATGCGATATCAAGACACAATCATAGCCGTTGAGTCAAGATTGCACCTGGATCATTGATTTGACTGATATATGGATTTCTTTTGTGCATCGAGATTTATAAGTCAAAAGAACAGTGAACATGAAGAACGCCGAAACCCCGATAGAGAGACATAAGGTTGTGATCACGGAGTGAAGGTTACGTTGACTGGGAGCTAAGCTCAGGAGGGCTAGCATATGAAAGGAGCCATCGGGAATCAGAGAATTGCGAGTCCAGAGGACTTGTGAATTTTGACATCGCAAATGCCAAAATCGCGATGAGTGAAATCCCGACTTGATCTGGACCGTTGGATCAAGTATTGATCGGAGGGCTATTGTTCTTCCTCACACATTAACGCTTCAGTTATGAATCAGTTAAGAGAAACAGACTGATAATGACAAATCGTTTAACATTTCAATTGTGAAGACAGATGTCCTTGTATTACCTATGGGAAGTGGAATCGTCAAGGAAGCATGTATAAAAGAAAATGAGCGAGACTAAATGATGGAGGCTGTTCTGGATGGAAAAAGTATGAAATAGTAAGAAAGGTGAAAGGAGAAGATGTAGAGTATGAAATTTTAATAGAGATACAGAATGGAATGAAATGAAAAAGAGAGAAAAATTAGAATGACAGACAGAGCAAAAGAAGAAGAACAGAATGATAGAAGAAGGTGATGCAGAGCTGACCTGTTAAGGAAGAGAAGAATTGCAGAACATTTTGTTGAAGATCAGATTTACAGAATAGAGTAAAAATGGTAAGAAGTGTTTTATCTGCATAAGTTGTCTGTGTATTCATTATTTAATATTAAAGGGTGGTTGGGAGGTGCTCGGGAGGACTGATGTCCTCAGAAGTTCAAGTGGGAGCTTGAACACAGGAAGTTGTTGCTTCCATCTAGTTGCAGCCAGAAAAACAAGGGTGGCAGGGTGGTGCTAGGGAGAACAAGTGTTCTATGTTATACAGGTTGGAGCCTGTGTAACTGGAAGTTGGTGCTTCCATCCAGTTGGTATTGGAACATTCAGGAAGTTGGTGCTTCCATCTAGTTGGTGCTGGAATATTCAGGGAGTTGGTGCTTCCTTCTAGTGGATGCTAGAGAAACCAGAGAGTTGGAGCTCTCAAACAAGTTGCAGCTTGTAAAACAGAGGTAGCAGCCTCACATTGAGTTGGTGCTCAATCGTAAATGATGTACAGAACTGAGAAATACTGCCTATCATTTCGAAGAAGAAGAGGTTTTCTCCCTTTATGGCTTTCCTCGTGAAAATCTGTCTCTGTGTGTATTATATGTGTGACTGATGATCTTTGTTTTTACTGTCCATATGTTGTATATTGTTGATGACCACATGAAGAGAGATTAACAATGTTTAAAAAGTATAAAATTGTTTAAGCTCACATACAACTGATTCACCCCCCCCCCTCTCAGTTGTTATAGTATTTCCAACAAGTACTACTACAACACCACCCAACATACGTCCATAGGCATGTCACCATTCAAGGCCTTGTATGGATACAATCCTTTATCTTTTGGGGAGATTTCTTTCGGTGACAGCAGGGCACCTATGGTACAGGATTGGATACAGTAGATCAATACATTCTCAAGGAGCTGAAGGATCATCTACAGAGAGCACAGAACCAGCAAAAGGTCCAAGCAGACAAGCACAGAGTTGATCGTACTTTTGAGGTTGGTGACCTGGTCTACTTAATGATCCAACCATACAGGCAGGCTTCCATAAAAAGGAGCGGATCAGATAAAATACAGCCATGTTTCTTTGGGCCCTACAGAGTCAACGAGAAGATAGGGTTCGTAGCTTATGAGCTGGAGCTTCCACAGGGCAGCAAAATACACAACGTCTTCCATGTCTCCTGCCTTAAGAAATCCCTCGGCCAACACATCAAACCCATTTAGGTATTACCTCCCATGGATGAGGAAGGACATCTTGTTTTGATTCTGGAGGAGATATTAGAGGTCCAAGAGAAGAGACTCAGAAACTGAAGCATCAAGGAGTACCTGATCAGATGAAAGGATTTACCCATTGAGGATGCTACATGGGAAAAGGAGCATGTGGTAAGAGAAATAGGTTTGGAATTACTTGAGGACAAGCAATTTCAAGCAGGGGAGACTATAATGTCCCCCACATATTGATAAAGAGGTGATGATCAGACTCAATGGCCTGGGCATCCCCACTAGGTCATAGTCTCACTCTGAGGGGGAAAGTCAACTAGACTAAGGTTATATTCTTAATTTGACTTGAAGAAAAAGGATAAAAGGAGTAAAAGATAACTCAATAAAGGAATAGAAGTTAACCCTGGGAGTTAATCTAACTCAACAAAGGAATAGAAGGAAAAGTATAAATAGATGGCTAGGGCGCACCGATTATTCATTCTGGATTTGGTATATTGCTTGTTATTGTTCTTGAGCATACAGTTTGGGGGTTTTGTTGTACAAACCCTTGTAAGCAACTCAGTGGTAAAAGACCCAATCACCTTGTTCCACAGCTTGGTCTCGGGGATGAAAGACTCCTCCACACCATTCTACACTCAGCATATTTCCACCTAGTGATTCAGGGAGTAGCAGGGTCATACTGTTCTTGAGTTTCTAGAAAGGGCACACCATCATCTAGAGAAGGGTTCGATCCAACTGATCAGGACAACCTCTGGCCATTTTGACATTTGGGTTTTACTTGCAGGGGCCCAACCATCATTTTGAGGGTTTTTCTGGAGAGTTATCACCATCAGATATTTAGCTTCAGATTGGGATGACTTGGAGGCAAAGGGACATCCTATGATTCAGTAAATCTCAGATATAGAAAGCTTCACTTAGAATTTGAGTCTGAAACTTCTCCTACAGGGTTCTCATAGCTCGATCTACATTCCTAGGAAGTTTCAGGGCATTTGGAGACTTCTCTCATCAGGGTTGAACTACCTAGGGTTCTAGGCATCAAGGAGGGCACAGCTGCACTAGAAGATTCAAAGTTTGGAGGAGTTCTTCTTAGCCTTTCGGCTTGATATGTTAGGAGGGTGTTCCTACCACCCAGATCTATCAGTTGGCAGAGTTTGGGCTCATTTGGAGTCTTCTTATAGTTGGGCTGAGTTATTGGGGGTTTCATCCTTCTATTGGAGCGTGGCATCTCCCAGCTTGAGGAGTCAATATTCAGACCTACTTGTATTGGTCTTCATCTATTATCCAGCCTTGGAGGCGTATTTTGTATTGGTGGGAGAATTTTGTAGAAGCTCATATTTATTATCTATCAGGTCATCTGAGGATTATTCTAGATCGGCCATCTATTGTATCTGATGCATGCTTCTTATAATAAAAGGTCATATCTATGCTTATGTTTTCTATATCTTGAATGTGTCGTGATCTTGCATGTGTTGGAAAAATCTTGCATAAACACCACTTAATATTTGGACAACTTCATTAGTCACCTACACATCAAACACAACAGAGGTAGTTAGTGGTTTCAAGAGAAAAAAAATTGGCTTGGGATCATTAAATAGACCAATAACAAAAAAATAGATCAGTAACACATTGATTCTAGGCTAGGTTGGCCATAATGTTTACCTTCGAAAAACAAAGATATTGTTTATCATAACCAGCAATAACTAAGACAAAGATATCAAATTGATAAACTAGATGCCTAGCAAGAATAAAACAAGACAATTTATATTGGTTTTGTTTCATCAGGGGTTTCCATGGGTCCCTCAGAACTATGAACTAGTACATGAATCTCCACCTATAGTTGATCAAGTTTAGCAAGGCTTTGGCAATCAGCCCTGAGAAAACTCTCTGGAACCCTTCATTATTCTATATCCAAATTTTGCAATTTCCTTCAGGCACCCTCATTAGTCAAACAATCAGCTACATAAGTGATTGATCTTCGGGCATGTGAGGGTACAATAATGGGTATGGAGTGGAGGGTAGATGCATAGTGTTCCAAAATGTACTCAAGGTACCAATTATCAAATATTTTGCAAGGAGACGGTCCCATCTATATTTTTTGAAGCATTTGGATTATGATCTGCAAGTTTCCTTCCACAACCAACTTAGAGAATTCTTGCCTAATTGTAATTTGCAAACCATATTCAAGGACATGTAACTCAACTACATTATTTCTTTCAATTCCCATGAATCCATCATAGATCCATAGGATTTATTCCTACTCATCATGGATAAATCCTCCATATCCAACAAAGTTGGGGTTCCCTTTTTATGCTCCATCAAATTTGAGTTTGAGGAAGCCAGATGGGGGAGCAGACCAACTTTGTGGGATCTGTGCATGACATCCTCATTGGGAGGGGAGGGGATGACTAGGAAAAGAGAGGTTCCAAGACTTCAATATTAATCCTTCCCTTTCATTAGCTTTCTAATCATAAATGGACCATGTCGTCATCCACAGAGTCTCCATGATATTGTTTTTTATTTTTCTCCAGACACCATATGTGCTATGTTGAGTGTCTTTGAAAATTTGTTTGTTACATTCTTTCCAGGTTTTTGAAAGTAAGAAATCAAGGAACAATTGAAAAAATTGATTGAGAATTATATTGGTAAAGGCCTCTTTGCACCCATTTTCAATGGTTGTTCTCACACTACCACAATTGTGATAAGAAAGTATGAAGAGGGTTGTTCATCTATCCCATAGATTTAGAGCAAAGGGGAAACTATTGAGGAGGTGCTCACTAGATTCTTCTTCCTATCGGCATAGGAAATAGTAAGATGGTCCAACAAAGCCTCTTTTGATTAACTAGCCCAAAGTTATTATTTTTCCTATGGCCATCATCCACATAAAGGTAGAACCCTTGGGCCATAGGTTTTGAGTCCAAATTTTCACCCAGATTTCTTCCTTCGACAAAGTGTCATGTTGGAAACAATATGGTAAGATTTTTTTTAAAGTAAAGTGTCCTCCTGATTTGTAACCCCATCTAAGTATGTCTTTCCCTGTTTTTATTTTTAGTCTTCTTTGTTGAAGTGCTTCCCAAAACCCATCCCATCCTAGATCCAACTAGGTGTTAGTCCATTGTTCCTTGGCCTTCCATTGTCTCCATCTTGTTTCATGGTTGGATTGATCCTTGTATTCATGAATGTAAATCTGATGGTGGCTATGAAGAATTTTTCATAGATTTTGAAATCAATTATCAATGCATAGCTTGGGAATATTTTTCCATGAGTCATCCCATGGGAGGGTTGATTGTCCATCCCTTACCTCCCAAAAACAATGATTTTGGATTTACTCTTTGTTGTCTCATGCATTGTTCCATATCATTGATCCTTCTTTGACCCCTTCCATCATGATTAAATATTGTTCCTCCTATACCTACCACATATTTTCACCTCTAGAGTTTTCCCCATAGGTCATTTCTCCAGATGACCCAATGCCACCATCTCTTGGTGCCAAAGGAAAAGTTGATAATTTATATATCTCATAGGCCCATACCTCTAGCTAGCATGGGAAAGCACAGCTTGTCCCATGCTAGTAATTCCCACTTGTGTTATGTAGATGTGTCTCCCCATATAAATGACCAGTAGAGAATTATAATAGCTTTTAGAATGTACTTGGGATCTGGAAAGACCAAGAATAAGTAGAGAGCCATAGATTGAAGTATTGATTTCACTAGAGTCAACCTGCCAGCCAAATTGAGGGATCTAAAGATCCAGTTGGCAAGCTTCTTTTCCAATTTGGAAAGGATTTCTTCTCGAGATACAATGGGGAGAGCATTCTCCACCAATGGGGAACCCAACTATTTGGAAGGGAGGGTGCCTCCTTGGAAACCAAGAATCCTAGTCGCATTTCTCTGAACTACTAAGGAGGTATTGAAAAAGAAAAATAGGGACTTACCTTGATTGATAGAGGTGTCAGAAACTTCCATAAAATGGTGAAAAACGTTTTTTGATAGCTAAAGCTTATCGTGTCGTAGGGGTTCCCATCAACAAAGTGTCATCCACAAATTGTTGATGAGTTGTGTCAAGGCCATCACCATGAAATTATAGTCCCTTGATTTTGTTTTCTTCAAATGAAGCTTTGATGATTCAGCCCAATCACTCTGCCATGAGTATGAACATAAATGGAGAGAGAGGATCTCCTTGCCTGATTCCTCTTGTGGGTGAAAATTTTGCTAATGGTGAGTTGTTTACCATAATGGATAATAATGTCAAGGAGGTAAGAGTCATGACCCAATTTTTCCACTAGTTGGAGAAACCAAATGCCAACAAAATTTGTCAGTTGTACTTCTAAGTGAGCTTGTTGAAGGCTTTAAACATGCCCAACTTGATTAGAATGCTCATATTCTTAGTGACTTTGAGTGAATGGATTATTTCATGGGCCAAGATGATGCCATAAAGTATCTTCCTACCCTCCACATAACCTGATTGTTTTAGGGAGATCGACATGGGGAGAAGAGGTTTTAGATGTTTGGCCACCACCTTAGTATTAATTTTGTATATAACATTACACAAGGAAATAGGACAAAACTTGTTGGGCTCATCAATTTTGTCCTCCTTACGGATGAGGGTGAATAAAGTGGCATTCAATGTAGGTAGGACCCTTATTATGCACCTTGGTTCCTCCACTATTTTTTAAACCTCTTGTTTGAAGACATCCCAACATGCATGAAAAAAATCGATGTTGAATCCATCATGACCTGGTTCCTTTCCCATCAACATCTCCATTAGTTCCTTTTCAATTTTCTCCTTAATGATTTCCCTCATTAGAATGTCGTTCGACTCATCGGTTACCAACAATGGGATATCTTGGGTTATCTACTGAATGGACTCCATGAAATCTTGTTGTGGATCAGTGAGTAGATATTGATATAATGCAACCAATTCAACCTCAATGTTTCCATGCTCAGTTAATTTGTGATGTTTCTACTTTGAAGGGAGGTGTTTCGATTGTAGATGAGGTTCTGAATCATTGAATTATGAAAGAATTTAGAGTTCCTCTCTCCTTCTTTTAGCCATTATACCCCAGATTTTTTCCTCCATAATATTTCTTCTTGTTCATATATTCTATTCAACTCTTGTTGCAATAATGATTCGACTTGAATTAGGTGTTCTTGGCACCCCTCAATAATGATTTCTTATTATTTTTGGGTCATATTGTCTTCTAACTCTCTTTTGGATTGAAAAATATCCCAAAAAATTATTTTGTTCCAACTCTTGAGATGTATTTTAAGGATTTTTAGTTTTTGTTGGAATCTGTACATCCTTGTGCCTCTATCCACTACTGCTTCAGACAACCATCTAGAAATATTCTCTTTGAAATACGGGTTCCCCAACCATAATTTTTCAAAGAAGAATGGGCATAGTTGTGATCTCTGTACAATGTTTAAGTATAGGTTGATTGGTAAATTATAAGAGCTTTTGCTCGTAGAATAGAGACCTTTATATCCAAGCCTAAACTCATTATGAATTCTAAGACTAGGTATATGCCCAATCTAGAGGAAATTTGTTAGGATCCCTCTGTTTTATTGTTCCAAGTGTGAATTCCATTAATTTTTTCTATGTTGATGAGGTTGAGAGCATGAATAGTCTCCTTGAGACAGTCACTATCTTCATCAAGGCGTTGGATGCCTCCTTGTTTTTATTCCAATGAGGAAATGTTATTAAAATCACCTACTATATTCCAATGTTGTTCTCTTACTATTTCCTTCAATGCCTGTATAGTCCTTAGAAAAGTGATTTTGTGCTCTAATCATTGAGGCCCATATACATTAGTGGCATATCATGTTTTTTCAGTGTTAATCAGTTGAAAACTTGTTGAGATAGTGTTTTTCATTGCAAAGAAATAGTCCATAACTATATTTGTTGTATTCCACAATATAAATAGGCCACATGCAGCTCCTTTAGAAACTAATGCTATTGTCTTGCAACCTTTCTAGCAGTGAGTTGCAATATTTTTGAGAATTTCACTCCAGCACTTAGTTTCTTGTATCATCATAATTGTTGGTTTTTCTAAATTATTTTTGTTTCACAACAACTTGTATTTTATTTTACCATTGAGCCCTCTCATGTTCCATATGATAATATTCATTGATAATTGTTATCCACATTTTTGGTTATCAAGATGATGACATAATAATGACATGATGATGGAAGATCTAGCTCTTCTTTAAGATCATTTTCATGAAGAAAGTTACACTTATCAGTTTCTCTAAATCACACTTTTGAAGGTAGTACGC
>ML781020.1:552947-581293 GCA_009831015.1 Picea engelmannii | reverse complement strand
ACCTTATCAATCATGATAAGACAATAATGAGAGCATGGGTCCTCCAACCATTCTTCTAGGATAACTCAATCTGCAAAGCGTCTTCCCGTGAGGGCTTTCACCATAATGGGACCACTTTGGAGTTCATCCATTTGTTTACCTTTGCATCGATTGGTTTCCACTTGGACATATAACATTCTCATCAAGGGAATCATATCAATCAATTACTTCACATCAACCAATGACATCAATCAAACCAAACCATTTACATCAATGACATATGATCCAACAATCTCCCAAGTAATCAAACCATTGGCATCAATGACAACATGATCCAACACCTATTTGACAGGTTCTATCGAGGCATTGAGAGGGAATTCTCTGAGCATATCCCCATGCTCATGGAATTTACGATATCTCAATGGAATGTGCTCATAATCAATGGTTTGAATATGTTATGAATCTTGATAACTAAGACATATTTATTCTAGAATCACAAGTGACACATTCATGTATATGCAGATGCGGGCATATGATGTATATATGCCTTGCTTGGTCACCTTCGATATTTTTATACAGGATCCTAGGGTATTACCTATTCCTTCCGAGGTTTCCTCATCCCAAAAATCCTTTTCCAATGAGTGGAGTAATATCCAAACGACCATGTAGGTAAAATCTGCCTTCTTTGGGTTGAACTTCTCTATCCAAAATCGAAGATAGAGTGTAGTGTTAAAGATATAAGGGTTGTTCGCAAAGACTCACTCTATGTCTTCGATGTTGGTGAAAATGGTTGTAAAAAACACTTTCGACCCTAATTTCAGATCTGCATTCCCTTTCGGCTTCCATCTTGTATCAATCCACCATATTAGGGATTTTTATTACTATGTGTAATTGTTACCAATAATATTAAATTTTAATTCTTTGTGAAGTTTAAACATAAAATTTGGAACAACATTGAAATCATTAATAAGTTTTAGTTGAAATACTACAAATATTTTATTAAAACAATTTTTCCAACATTATGAGCTTAAAAAAAATAAGTATTATTAAAATCAAGACTAATGTTCATGAGTTTCATAGTGAAACTCATTATTGGACTAACCTAAAAAAAGCCTTGGGATGAACGAATTTATAAAATTTGTGATACAAAAGAGGTTGAGGATGAACAACATTTCATTTTAATATGCCCTACCCTTAACAATATTAGGCACAACTTCACCTAGATTCATAACATACTTATCTTCTAGGACTTCTATGGAAACCATAATAGCCTTAATTATAAAGATGACATGTTGACAAATATTAAGTTTAATTCCTTTTATTTTTCTAATAAACCTTGTTAGTCTTAGAGGACGACTAACATCATCATCACCACAAATGATACAAAAGCAACAAATTCCAAGAGGTAGAAAAGCGATACCCTTCTAATGAATAGGTTGTTCCTTGATCTACACACGTAAAGTACCTTGATGAGTTCTTCCTAAGGAACATTCTCCCATCTTCCATCATATGATAGAGGAAATTATCTATGTATCTAGGAAATTAATTGTGGTCACTGCATAATGCCATAAAGAATCTTGAAAACAACTAGAGATGACTCAACAATTTCTATTCATTTTCAAAAAATGTTAGATTTTCTCGACTATTCCTAAAAATGCACCATTTTTCTTCCTTTTCATTGGAAGCACACACACAGAGAATAGCCATGGCATCACTAACCTTGATTGAACCATACAAGGCCTCACCGATTTGAAAGCTTCTTCATGAATAGATCCTAAATTTCTAATTTTGCACAAGATGCATTAGTCAAATACTAATGAGAACTTTCAATTCAAGTTTTTTTCCTCACAACAAAGAGTATATTTTACTCACTTTCATGTTGTTTGGTAATTGTTTCCACATATTTTTCTTGATTAAAACATTGTCCTACAAACTACCCCACAATTCATATTGTATTGTACCCTTATTGAATTTTACCATGAAACAACCTTACTACACCTAAAGTTTGGCTGGCTTGTTGAATCCATAGTGATGTATACCCCAAGATTCTTGTGGGACCCTTACTTTATCACAAGTTTCATGTCCAACTCTTTGTATAGTAAACATTTACGGAAATATTCATATCAAACACTAACAAAAACACTTAATCAAAGTTTATTTTTAAACAAAAATAACATATTTTATTCAAAATTTATGTTCATGTTGTTTGAAAACAATTCCATGCATTTTTCTTCTTTATTACAATTTTTTAACAAATTTATATCAAAATTCATGTTGGACCATTTTTTAACCCTTCTTGCATATATAATGCTGACACAAGTTCCATGTTAAATCCTTACCTATGTATTGTACTAAGTCACTCTAAATTTACCCAAAATTTCTACACTTGAAATTTATCATAATTTTTTAATCGAAAATCCAACTCAAATTTCATATGAAATGTAACATCCCCGGCCACCCACTCCAAGGCATGCTACACGAGAGAACACTTTCATTCTCTCTGTGGAACATACTGTAACATACCCATCATCCAACTGAGCTATGCCAAGTAAGTTTTTTGAATTGCATGCAATTAAAATACACACACACACACAAATATATATATATATATATATATATATATATATATATATATATAACTTAAACATACAAATACATTTGTAAATGCATGGATTCATACTGAAATAATAGTAAACATATACCGGCAATACACATAAATATAAGGGAAGTTATAACCACGCATATGATAAACCCATAAAAATAAACACGTAAATAACAATGCAGCATGTAAATTTATCACAAAATTGACACTTATCTTGGTAAGAATATCACCAACTACGTGCATACCTTCCACAAACAAACCTCCTAGCCTTAGACCACACTACTCATCACTCTCAGTAGTGGGTCACCCCCGAGTTGGGACTAAACTCCACCTGGGTAAAGGGATTCATAACCAGGCTAATGGCTCATAGACAACAGGAAAGACTCTTTCACAGGTGCCAACTCCAACTAACAGCCTACAGTCCCTCATTCCCCACATGCATGTCCCACCCCAGGAAGTGTGCCCTTATCTTCTCAATAGTCCTTCGGTTGCCCACTTCCTTTCCGGGCTTCAACAACAGGCCAGACAGGAAGTCTCAGAGCACTGTAGCTGCAGTTTAGCACCTTCAGAAAATCAATTCCCAGCAATTCTCTCAACCAAAGAGAAATTTCTCATGGGCTTGACAACCTGCCTCTTCAATGTCCCACAGTGATCCATATTTTATGAGCGGAACAAAATGAGTACACATTATTAATAGGTGCTTAAAACAGAATAATAGAGATATAGTAAAATTGTTTTTCTATTCAATAATTAAATAAGTTGAAACTGTAAAATGCAACGGAAACAAGCTTCCTAGAATGGTGGTGGCTTATCTCTCAGAAGAGATGTGATGGTTGCGTTCATTCACAAGAAGACGATTACAATGAGGCTCTGAAGGCATTTTAACCATAAGAAGGAATGCCAAAAACCCTAGACATCCAAAAACCTAACCTTAGGAGATGAAGCGCTAAAAGTCATGTGGGCCCTGTTTGGGTAAGTAAGTACATCAACTTCCCTTGGTCGTAACTTTTGCATACGATCATTTTTTTAGGCGTATGATATCCTGTTGGAAAGGTATCGTCGTGGAGATTCATTTTAGGTGAAAACTCAAAGGAAATTCCATATTTCAAACTTGTTTTCCCAAAAAAACATCGTTTAGGGCCTCAAAACGGATCTGGAAGTGAAAACTATTGTTGTTCCTGAGTCTGTACTAAGGCTTAAAAGTACAGTGTCAAGGCATCTGAAAGTAGGTGAAAGATGGGTGAGAGAGCAACGTCGACCTTCGGTATAGGAAACTAAGGAAGATTTCTACATTCTCGTCGTCTAGCTTCCAACTGTTCCTGATTTGTTATATCTTGTTCAATGGTTGCCCATGAACGTTCAAGTTCGTCCCGGTTGTTAGTAGTTTTAAGGATTGTATCAAAAAGGTTTAAGGCAATATGCGTTTGGTTCGATAGTCCAAGTTCGATATTAGGCTGTGTCGCTGCGGGGACAGTCATGGAGGAACAGTAAGATTGGGAAAGGATTTAAAGGGGAGTTTAAATGCTGTCTTGATTTGGTCTAAATAAAGAGAATTTTATGTTAAGAGAATAAAATGAGAATGCAAATTGAAGGCTCTTTTCTGTAACTGTATTATATTTTAATAAAAGGTGTGAGGCGGAGGAAAAACATTTAGCTGTATATAACGCAAGATTTCTGTCAAAAAAAAACTCACATATAAACAGAAGAGGAAATTAGTAAGGAAATAACTGACATAGCAAAGAATAATATAGAATTCTGAAAGTGCAGATTGGTCTTACACCTGCTGATAGCTGGTGCAGAGGAAAGCCAATAAACAAATGCAGAATACCAGAATCCTTTCGTTATAGTAGTGGTCGTACTAAAGTATAACGAAGCACATCAATAATGAATAATGTAATGAGATGAAAAATGAAATACAAAGAAACAAACTTGTAACACAGTCTGGACGGAATCGACAATCTCCAGATTTGCTTATATTAACTTCTCGAATGCAAAAAACTCTATTACAATTAATACCAAAAAAGGTCTAGCCTTGTTTATTTCATTCTCTGATATATTTATACATCTTTGCAGATCAGTTAGAATCTATTCAGTTACATAAATTCAGTTACAACTGAGGGGAGCGCAATTGCTCCCTTTCTCCTTCTCTATCTTTAAGTGGTGCCAGGTGCTCGTCTTTGCGCTGATTCAGTGCATGCAATACATTTTTTCGACAAACTGAGATACGAGTTGTGATGGCTCTGCTTGACAGCTAGCCTCAGTGAAGTAACATTCTCGGGATAACTGTTGTAGCTTGTCCCCCATTTGTGCATCGACAATGTCGAGGACGCTTAGTTGCGTGCTAGGTTTGAGCAATTGCTTATCAATTTTGGCCATGTCTACCGTATCTATCTGGGAGATATCGGCCGAATCTCTCTCATCTTTTTCCTTCAGATCGAATGAGATCTGTTCCACATTTATTTGCATCAATGCTTTTGCATCGCCTCGGCTGTCAATATACAACAGCTCACCATCTATTGAATTAAAAGCTTCCCCTAAAGAGTGGGTTACCTTTTGAACTTGTTCCATTCCCAGGGCAATGTTATGTTCCCAATCTTTCAATATAATGTTACCTCTGGTTTGTTCAGGGATGGAAAGACTAGGAACGTCTGCCGAAAACCTATTATTTGTGGCAATTACTGCATCCTGGAAAGTGACCCGAGCCACTTCAGCTTCTCTTTCTCTGGCAGTCAGGTTCTTAGACACATGATTTACCAACAGACAGTTCTCCCTAATTTCTCCTATCCTGGCAAGAAAATTCTGCTATGCCGAAAATAATTTTCTCCGAATCTCACTAGCTCGAGATTTAAATATGCTGATATTTATTTGTTTGATCTCGACGATTTTTGCCCGAACCTGCAATTGTTAAATCAGATCTCTCTGTTGACTCCCCTACGCTCTACCATCTCGGACTGCCAACTATGCTTGCTCAAGCTTGGTCTTGAGCATCTCTATTTCATTTTTGTCAGCCACCCTAGCCTGTTCCATCTCCACGCTAGCTTGACATTTAGCATTTTCTGTGGCTCTATCTAGTCTGGCCTCGAGAGTCCTAATTAGGCAATTTTTCCTTTTTAATTGGTTATTCATAAGACCAATTGAGAATTGATTTGCTGAAGCATATGCCCCCAGCGTTCCCGCGATTTCAGTGGCGAGTTGGTCACTTTTCTTATTTTTTCCATCAGTCATGATTTTATATTTTTTTACAATGGATTCTCCTTCTTGATAGAACTCTTTTTTCACCACTGCCTTCCTCTTTTTATCAAAAAAGAACTCATTTGGAGGGATTTCCTCTACTCTGATGGGCCTCAATTCTTCATCAAATATCCATCCCTCGCCGACATTTCCCTGTGCCGACTGCAAGGGTGTGACCGAGCTGATGGGCTCTCTTATTTTTTTTTCCAATTCTTTGGGAGTACTGACGGGATTCTTCACCTTTGGTGTAACCAGAGTCTCTGTTTTAGTTTCTGGTGTCTGTTCCTTTGGTGGGTCCGTGGTTTTTACTTCCACCTCTGAACTATGTTCTCTAGGTGGGTTGGTAGTCTCTTCTTCTACTTCAGGATTCTTTATTTTCTCCCCTTCCTGGAGTTTTCCGAGGTTAGAATTTTGTTCCTCAGAACCATCAGCCTCCTTTTGTTTCGCTTCGGGAATACCCAAACCCCGCAACACAGTGGGAAGGCTTCTTCGTCTATGTTCCTGGAACTTTAATACGGATACTGTGTCTTCAGGTGCTAATGATTGGATCCGAGCTAGCACTTCTTCATACGATCTCGCCCCTCGGAAAACGTCATCCGAGGGTGAATTTTCATGCTCAAATCTCTTGAGCCCATAATGAGCCAAACGATTTCCCACAACCCTCTGTGGATCAAGATTTTTAACCTCGATGGAGACCAAACTTAGGTCCTCCAGGGCAGTAGCCTCGGCTTTGGCATGCCTGAAATCTAATAAATAATAGGAATTGAACCGAATAGGAAAAGAAGGCCATACCTTCTTTGAGCAGCCCTTAAGTTCTTTGCTTACGCCTCCAATGACTGTTTGCCATGCAACTTCTCGACAAGCTAGCTTGTCAGGGATGAACAAGGGCAGCGCATGAGGGGGGACGGAAGCTCCGAAAACTCGAATATACGAAAACTCTGCCTCAACATACAAATTTTCTATGCCACTCAGACCTGTTGCAATGTTGTCCGATACGCGAGGTGGTGGGTGTCCAAAAATGGCGATATGCAGGGGCACCATCACCTAGTTAAAAATATCATATACGAACTTTCCTACTTTGTTCTCCCATAATTTGTCATGATACTCGTGCACAGGCTTTTCTTGAGCTGGCTTCCAAGCCCAGTTCATCAAAGGGAATGGTGTCATGGAACACACTGCATCCATGATATACGCTGACATGAAAAATGAGGATGGTTTCCCACATGCCTTCTGCTCCCGATACTCTGTGACCCTGTTTTCCAGACTGTCTGAGAGCATCTTGGCCCAATTGAACGTGCAACCTTCTGCTACCCGAAATATGAGAGGCACCCACGCTATGTAGAAATGTGTTGTTTCTTCTCTTCCAAATAGCTTGCATGTCATCATGGCCACATATTTATACTATGGCTCCAAAGAAGAGGTGGAATAAACACCCAGGTCGTTTGCTCTTAATTTTGTTGCACGCGAAACCCAATCTTTGATCAAACCTGGCATGGTTTTGTCATACTGGACACATTCTTTCTGTTTGAACTCCTCCAGGAACTCGACTCCATAAGTGTATTCAGACATCGAAGGCAGTTTGTACATGGTTTGTAGATGTTCGGGTCTGAAAGTCCCGACAGTAACTTGATGGTTGTTTATGATCGTCCTGGTGGGTAAGTCTACGTGGTCCAATGCCCACTAGATCATGTCGTAATACGGTAGCAACCGTGGCCTGGTTGCTATTCTGTGCATCCCCGATTGGACTATTATCTTGTATTTAGTGTGTAGATCATCCCTTTCGTTATCATCGGAGTCGTCTGAGTAATCAACCAATTCTGCTTGCAGGGCATTTGAGACAAATGACCAGTCGGGAATTGAGTCGACACTTTAGGGTGAAGTATCCGCTACATTGTCTGTACCCTGTCTCGTGACTTTTACATTCGCCTTCACTTCTTTTCGTGGAGCCATAAAAGAAACTTGCGTTTTCTCCCTTCTGCGATAGACCTGTGTATACATGCAGAAATTAGTTCACTCGGAGAAAGGTGAGCTCTGTGCGCTTATGAAAACTGTTTAAAATAGAATGAAACTCCAGTATATATTTGAAAGTTCTGTATTTTTCGAAATAGGTCTGTCAAATCGCAATTAGTAAGAAAATATTTCATAAAAATCCGATCTTATTATTCGTAGATTTACTCTAATCTTCCATTAATGTCATCAATGTTTGGCAGTTTGACGGTCAGTCGGAGTATGGAGAGTAAATATCTACCTCGAGAAATGTGCAAACCTCGATGCACGGGACATATCTCGCATTATTTTAAATTTTCAAAACTTAGCAACGTAAATAATTTTCTCGTTGTTCGTTGCATCGTGAATTTCCTTTTAACATTTTGAATCTTCAACTCGCGAGACTACGAGGGCTGATTTTGGTTTAATTAACAGTAACCGCTATTTGGAGCATCATTAATTTCATAATCGTTTTATTTCTCCATATCGTGACTTCGAAACTTCGAAGACAAATTTCTGGGAGATTAGTGTGCCGAGTCGCGAAACTGCGAGATGGAAATAATTAAGACTAAATTTAGGGGAGAAAAATATTGGATTAGGTAAATAGTTAATCACGTTATAATTACCTCGCGACTTTGTGAGTCAGAATTTTATACGTCGTAACTTTATAAAAGATAGTCTCGAGTGGCGAGACGCCGAGAACGGATTTAACCAAGGCTAGCCTTTTTTTACTTTTAATCCTTGACCAGGGTTAGCCCGAAAGAACCTCATGTTCTCGGCTCTCGGAGATGTAAACATAAAAATTCAAACTTGGCAAACGCCGAGGTGCGAAACCCCGATGACGTCTAATCACTGAGTTAAAAGATTTGACCCCGGTTAAAAGCATGAGTGAAAATTTAACACGAGTTCACAGTTTCGCGACTCGGGACGTGTGAACTCAAATATTAAAGTATACGACTTGTGAGATCCGGAAATAAAACAAAAAGTGCAAACCTGCTTACAAAAGTGGATTTGTTTGGAAGATAGAAAAAGCATCGTTTCTCATTCGACAAAGTTGCAGAGCTTTCAAAGCTTCGGGAAGGGACAAAAACAAAAAGCCATCTTTAGACTTTAAATATCAAAGATTGAAAATTGTGAAGGGTAAAAATAAAACAAGGGTGGCTCCAACATAGGCTCCAACTAGGGATCATGGCTTCCTGTGAGGCGGGAAGAATAGTAGACCACGTGCCAATATTGGGTAAATGGAGTCCAAAGCTCAAACATGCAGAAAAATTCCAAGGAAAAAGGATCGAAGGGGGAAAATATTTCGTTTTTTACCTTGAGAAGTTTTTTCGAACTCAGATGCTCTTTCCAAACATGGTTGTAGTCCCTTTCACAATTTTCCCCTTCTTACTACTAATTTTGAGAATGTTTTAAGACATCAAAACAACCCTAGAAGATTCAACAGCTCTTGTGATTCTCAACTTGCATTTAAAGAATGATATTATACATTTTTTTAAATCCGGAACTCCCGTCGGAATTTGGGGTAATGATCAAGTTTTTAGAAAGAATTGGTTACCGGAGTAGAGTGATATTCATGTATAATAGCCTTACAGATCTCTCAGACATTGCTTCACTGCCAGCGAGCCTGTTCAGTACCCCGGTGAAGTTGTCTGACCCTTTTTCACTGAATTTATTTTCACCACTTCGGAAAATATTTATGCGTTTAAACGCTGAGACGAGGGCAATCATTTCTAAATTTCATTTCATCGTCTCACTGGACTAGGTGGGGGAAATCATTTATGAATTTCCTTTCACCACCTATCTTATAATTTACTTTTAAAACATGAAGATGGGAGCAATCAGTTTATATCAAGGCTGATATCTGTGTAATATTTTGTATCAGAGGTCTGTCAACTTATTTTGATTACTCGGTATCAATCTTCCTTTCACCTTCACAACACCTTCATTCTTAGGGAGACAGGGGAAAATAATAGATTTTTAAGGGGCATCCTGGTCGAGCAAGCTTTGATTCTTCCGAAACTGTCAAAAAGCCTAGGAAAGTTAAGATCGCTCTAAACGTTCTTTTGTTTAGCAGGAGATTAAGTAGTTGTGAAGACCAGCTTTCCTATCAAGATCTGTTTTGAAACCCCTGAGGTTTAAAACAAAATACTTATATCCCTTCGCAATGACTCAGAAAAATGGTGATTTGTTAAAAGTTATACCTGGAGACGGACGGATATAAGGCGACAATTTAGTGACTGGAAACAAAAAGGTCAAAACAGTTCAAGACTGGCATTTAAGATATCGTTGGGGGCAGTTATTCTGACTGACTATTTTTAGATTTAGTGTATTCATTCAAATTACTTTAACTCGAAAAATATCTGACCAGTAATAATTCTGCTATCTAACGTTTTAGCTTGACACTGCAATTTGAAAAACTTTACCTTGGTTTACTTTTAACAGTCTTTTATAACCTGTGTATTTCGAAAGCTCACCTTTATCTTTTCTTTTCACTTTCTTTGTGCATTATGAAATTAATTTAGGTATCACCTGCTTTATGTCGTTCTATTTCTGACACCGACCTGCAAATTACTTTTCCTGCTAGTTTCGTCTGCAGCTGGAATTCTGTAAAAGGCAAATGTGAATCTTATAAGAAATGAGTCTAGAGTTTAGGAACGAAAATCGAAAATTAAAAGTAAATGTTGAAATGAAAATATCTGTTTGTACAAACATGAAATTTATTTATTTACAATATATATATATAGAGAGAGAGAGAGATAGATAGATAGATAGATAGATAGATAGATAGATATTTTGTTATGTCATGTAATGTTTCAGATATCGCTCGTTGACAGGGGCGTTGAGGACTTCTCCGTCAATGTTCTCCAATAGGAAAGAATTATTCCCCTCTGGGGCAGAGACCCAGAATGGTCCATACCAGAGGTGGTCAAATTTACCATGTTCCGCGGCTTCCTCATTTCTTTCATTCCATCTCAGTACCAAGTCACCTGGAAGGAAAACCCTATCTTTTGCCTTGAGATCGAACAAAGCTTTCATTTTTTCCTGGTACTTCTGCATTTTCTCATCGACCTCCACTCTATGTTGTTGAACCTCGATCAGCTAGTTAATTCTCCTAGTTACATGATTTGGTTCTTCGTTTTGATCCCGCCATAACTTCATCACTGGTAATGCTAGTTTTATAGGTAGAACGACATCTGTGCCATAGACCATTTGAAACGGTGAAATGTCGATAGACCTTTTGGTGCTGATGCGGTTTGCCCACAATGCGTACTTCAAGTGCACATGCCAGGACCTTTTATTTTCATCCAGTATTTTCTTAATTATGTTTACCAAGCTCTTGTTGGATGATTCGGCCAGCCCGTTTCCCTGGGGGTAATAAGCAGTGGAATGGCCAAGAATAATATTGTACTTCTGACAGAAACTGATCATAGCCATGGACTTGAAAGCCTGGGCGTTTTCGGTAACAATCTTTCAAGGACACCTAAATATTCACAGGATATTATCTTCCAAGAAGTCGATCACCACCGATTATGTTGCCCTTTTGGTTGGAATCTCTTCCACCCACTTTGTAAAATAATCTATGGCTGTTAAGATCCACTTATGCTGAGCGCTGGAATGGGGATTAATTTCCCCTATGAAATCTAGTCCCAATTGTTGAAATGGGGCTTCATTTTTTACTGGAACAAGTGGTAGTGCAGGGAGTTTTTGTTTACCAGCAAATATTTGACACGGGTCGCAGACACGCACTTTGGCATTCACGTCCGAAAATAGTTTCGGCCAATAGTATCCGACTCTCAAGATCTTGTAGGCTGTGGCTCTCCATGCATGGTGTCCTCCACAGATCCCTTCGTGAAATTCCTCTATAACATGTGGAGTTTCTGAATCAACCAAACAAACCAGTAGGAACCCGAGGGGATCCTTCCAGTACAGCTGATTTTCGGCGATGCAATATTTCACAGAATGGAGTTTTAAAGTTCTACATTTGGTTGGTGATAGTCCATTTGGACATTTCAAGTTTAACAAGTAGAACACTATGTCTTTATACCAGCCTGACGATATGAACTTTGCTTCAACCTTACTTGGATCTATCTGGTCATCTGGCTCTAGCAGGTGTGCATCTCCTTCTTCTATTTGGAGGCAATTAATATCAAGAGCTCTAAGATTCAACTCGGCCAAGATTTTGGCCAAACCCTGCCCCTTTATCAATTTAGTCGGCTTGACTTCCAGATCAAATTCTTGTATTTTAGCGAGCCAGCGCCCTCGTTTTCCATCACTGTCTGGCTGTACCAATATATCTTTCACAGTGCTGGTAGGCACGTACACAAAGATTTTTGAATGCAGTACATAGGTTTTGAATGCTTTTAGCGCTTTCACCATAGCGTACGCCTGTTTTTCTATTATGTCGTACTTTAGTTTGGCATCTCTGAGGCTCTTACTAGAAAATGTGATTGACCATTCGAAGCCTTCATCATCCTTTTGCAGGAGCACCGCGGCAATAGTATGTTCAGAAGAAAATGAGAAGATGAGGAAATATTTCAAGTAATCTGGGCTTGCTAACACAGGTGCCTCGCTGATGACTTTTTTAATATGTGCGAACGACGCTTTAGCCTCAGTCGTCCAATTTACTCTGTTATCTTTCTTCAACATTCCTGTGATCAATTTGACAATCTCAGCAAAATTGGGGATAAACCTTCGTAAAAAAATTATTGTACCTAGGAAAGATTGAATTTCTTTTACGTTTCGGGGAATCTTTATAGTTTCTATTGCTTCAATCCTCTTAGGATCAATCCTGATCCCATCTTTAGATACAATATGTCCCAGAAGTTTACCTTCCCGCATGGCGAAATGTGATTTATTTGGGTTCAAAGATAGACCATACTTGCGGAATTTTTCGAAAGTCTGTTTAAGATGGCTCAAATGTTCTTCATCGGTTTTAGAAAAAACCATCAAATCGTCAAGGTAGATGACTACAAACTTGTCTCTTTCTTCTATGAAAGCAATGTCCATAGCACGCTGGAATGTAGCTCCTGCATTAATCTTTGTCATACATGAATGTACCCCATAGAGTGGTGAAAGTAGTTTTTTCTCTGTCTTGCTCGTTCATGGAAATTTGGTTATATCCAGAGAACCCATCTATCATAGACATTCAATTTTCTCTGACTACCTTTTCCAGGACGTGGTCCATTTTCGGGAGTGGATAATTATCCTTAAGGGAAGACTTATTTAAGTTCTGTAAATCTACACACAGTCTGATTTCTCCGTTCTTTTTCCTGACCGGGACCAAATTTGCCACCCAGTCTGAGCACCTCAGAGGTACGATTATTTTCACATCTAAAAGATTCTTAACTTCCTTTTCAATCACAGGCAACAAAATGGGGTTGATTTGCCTAAGATTTTGCCTAAACGGCTTGACCCCGGGCTTCAAAGGTATCTTGTGCTCAATTATGGAAGTGTCATACGTTCTAAGCTCATCGTAGGACCAGGCGAAAACGTCTTTGTACTGTCTGAGAAGGTCTCTGTACTGGAATTTTACCTTAGGAGGGAGGAACTTAGATATCTTTACTATCCTGGATTCTTTCTCAGTTCCTATCTCACAGTCCTCCACTTCTTCTGGTTGGAGCTGCAAAGTGGATTTCACAGGTACGTCGTTCTGATAAAAAAGTCTCTCTAAAGGAATTAAGCCTTTCGGAATTTGATTGTTTTTGAGGACCAACATACGATGATCTGCTATTTTTTCTCGGTAGGTTTCGGGATCTTCCCCTTCTTGCATGATCCACGTCGAGTCATTTTGATTTTCTTGGTCTGGATTAGTTTCAGAGAACTCACCTACGGCCGTAAGAAATTTCTTGATTTGTTCATCATCTTCGAAAAGCTGCCAGTGTCAGATATTGTCTGGTATAGAGGGTTTGTATCTGATTTCAATGTGATACTTCAGTTTGACGGTCATGGGAGGAGAAAAGGTTGAAGCTTCCTTGGCCAATGCATCGGCATGTATATTCTTTGTGCAAGGGATATAGTGGACCTTTACAGATGAAAAAATGTTTTCCGTCAAATCCCAAGCACAATTTCTGTATGTTCTCAATCTTGGATGCTTGGCTAGGTATTGTCGATTTATTTGTCTTACTATCAATTTCGCGTCACCGTATACCTCCAAGTTTTTTATATTCAACTTCTTCGCAGACTCTAATCCTAAGATCAATACCTCATACTCACATACTTTATTGGTGTAATCTATGTCCCACTGCAAATGGTAGGAGAAAGGAACAATGAACTTACCTTCAGGCGCTACCAAAAGTACCCCAGCATCGGCTCCTTCAAAATATGCAGCGCCATCGAAATACATTTTCCATGCACCATTAGTGCATAGCTCTTCTGTCAAGGGGCTTAACTCTTCTTGCTTTATATCGAGTTCCTCTGGACCTCCATCCAATCCATCATCAAAACACAAAATGCAGTTTCCCAGATCTTGGTCTGCGATGTAGATGGGGAAGTTGTGTGGATTTTGAGGATCACTGACTGTGTACACTAATCTTGTCTCTCTGTATAAGCGAGTGAATTGACCCCTGAACACAGGGATTATGGTGTAATACATGTCTAACTGAAGGGAACCTCCCAACTTGGCCCCCCATCACCTAGACAACAACATACCGTACTTAGGGGGGATATCGGTGATAACCACATCCATCAGGATACTTTTAACAGGGACCTGCGCTAGGGTAACTACCAGATCCTTTATCATCCCCATGCATTTAACCTTCCTTGAATCGAAAGAATACAGATTTCCATAAGGTCTCGTGCTCTGGAGACCCAGCTTCTCCATTATAATTTTGGGCATAACATTATGAGAAGCCCCGGAGTCTAACATACAATTATGCAGCAATTGATCATGTATATTCAGGGTTATATAAAAAGGAGCGATTTTGTCTTTGGACCCTTCAAAATGAGGACCAAAGGTGATGTTAGGTTTGTCATCTTCCAGGTTGATAACATCAAACTGACTCTCTAGCTCGTAGACACCCATTGCTTTAGCAATTTGCTTCTGATAGGCGGGATTTTTTGCTAGTTCTACCAAAGGAATCGGTATTTTAATCTTGTTTAACTCATTTTAAAGACTGAAAGATGTATTTACCTTGTCCGTTTCTTTGGTTGAGACTTCCAAATTTTTTCTTTTCGATTTACTTGTCTGGATCGTTTTATCACTCGTGATCCTAGTTGAAGATGTAACTTTATCTACTGGTTCGGTTTCTTGTGTTTGAGTTTCAACTTTTTTCACCTCCGACTCTTGGGTGCTTGCTACCTTGGTTTTGTTGCTGGGTAACAAGGTCTCTTCCGAAGGAGGTTCATAAGCTTGACCTTTTTGAAGGATTTTCTTAGGTTGATTTGTTGAGGTAGGCTTACTCTTGGATCTTAGATTGTACTTGGGTTGAAACTCGGCCATTATCATCTCTGTTTCTGGTTGAGATATACTGGGATCAGTGTGATCACCTTCTTCATCCTCATTAGACGGTTGTGGGGTGTTCAAAGATTTTTCATAATCTTCACGAGTGAGATATGGCTGTGAACAGTCATCACCAAAATTCGCGACTTCATCTTCCGAATCTCTGAAATCTTGGAAGTCATTTGCTCCTATAAAATTTTCATTCTTTAGTGGAGCTTGTATTTTTTGATCTTCGTTCTTTATTTTTTTATGTTGATTTTGGGGATTGGATTTCTCCTGAAGTCCTTTTTATTTGAAGAATCAGCCTTAACCTGCTCCAACTCCATCCTAGAAATTTTGTTGGACAGTTCTTTAATCACTCGGGCCAAATCATCTACTCTGTCATCAGTGTATCGATTCAAGCCCGAAGGACCCACTGGTTCCCTATAGCGCCTATTATCACGGTTGACTGTTTCGACTTTAGCTTTTGATTTTCCAGAAGCCATCATATTAGATTCAATTTCGACAGCATCGTCTTGCATTCTATTTAGGGTGGCTCATCTTCTTTCTCGCAAAAGTAGTGTGAAATCTAGCTCGAAAGCTACCGCGAAGCTTCCTTTGGCTGAGGGTTCAAAGGGTTTAACCGCGACAGGAATCTTATTATACAGTTTGTTGAATCTCAGAATAAATTCCATAACCGTTTATGAGTTCTTTTTCTTTAGGGAACCAAACTCGGTAAGATAATATAAGTGATCTTTTCGCTCTCCCCATTGTCTTAGAAAAGCATCTTCCAAAGGGTCATATGACAGGATAGAAGCTACGGGTAAGCTCCGAAACCAAGTTCAGACAGGTCCTTCAAAGGTCTGGACAAGGAGTCTCGAATAGACATCTTCATGCTCGATACCACAGATGTCCGTGAATTGGTCAAAGAAATTTATATGCTCGGCTGCGATTAGATCTCCCTCCCCAGTGAACTTAGGAAGATTTTTGATGTAGTTTTCAGGTAAATCATGGACGGGGATGGGTAAAACTAGGGGGGAGTATCTCATCGCTACCTTTGTGAAAAATCTGGGAGGAGGGATTGGTACTTGACCTCCACATCCTCCTCGAGGAGCTCCTCCACCACCTCCTCCAGCGGCTGCCATTGATTCTGGTGGGGAAACAGGTGAGACTAGGAAATTCAGTCAAAGAAAAGATGGTATGTAAACTGTCGACGGACTTTCTAAAGGATCTTTTCCCTTTTGTATGGATGGGAAAGTTTGATGAATATCACTCCTAAATTCGAAACAGTTTGTCGTTGGATCTCGGGTATCAAACAGAGGACTACATGAAGTAGAAGGTTCTGAATGGCATTTAGTCTTTAAAAAAATTTCGGGATTATTAACAGGCATAATCAACTTACCATCTGGGTTCTGTCTGGTATTCCTTCTAACGAATGCCAACTTATTTTTTTTCGTGGAGTCGCCAAGTGAAAGATTGAAAAGCCTTAAAATTGTGTGTACTCAATGTTCACTATCAAGGAGTAACACTTTCAACAAAATAAATGTCGTTTTCCCAGGGAAAAAGATTACGTAACTTCGCTCCCCGGAAACGGTGCCAGAAAGATGTTGTTCCTGAGTCTGTACTAAGGCTTAAAACTACAGTGTCAAGGCATCCGAAAGTAGGTGAAAGATGGGTGAGAGAGAAACATCAACCTTCGGTATAGGAAACTAGGGAATATTGTTACGTTCTCGTCGTCTAGCTTACAACTGTTCCTGATTTGTTACATCTTGTTCAATGGCTTCCCATGAACGTTCAAGTTCATCCCGGTTGTTAGCAGTTTTAAGGATTGTATCAAAAAGGTTTAAGGCGATATGTGTTTGGTTCGATAGACCGGGTTCGATATTAGGCTGTGTCGCTGCGGGGATAGTCATGGAGGAACGGTAAGATTAGGAAAGGATTTAAATGGGGGTTTAAATGCTGTCTTTATTTGGTCTAAATAAAGAGAATTTTATGTTAAGAGAATAAAATGAGAATGCAAATTGAAGGCTCTTTTCCATAACTGTATTATATTTTAATAAAAGGTGTGAGGCGGAGGAAAAACATTTAGCTACATATAACGCAAGATTTCTGTCAAAAAAAAACTCACATATAAACAAAAGAGGAAATTAGTAAGGAAATAACTGACATAGCAAAGAATAATATAGAATTCTGAAAGTGTAGATTGGTCTTACACCTGTTGATAGCTGGTGCAGAGGAAAGACAATAAACAAATGTAGAATACCAGAATCCTTTCATTATAGTAGTGGTCATACTAAAGTATAACGAAGCACATCAATCATGAATAATGTAATGAAATGAAACATGAAATACAAAGAAGCAAACTTGTAACACAGTCTAGACGGAATCAAGAATCTCCAGATTTGCTTATATTAACTTCTCGAATGCAAAAAACTCTATTACAATTAATACCAAAAAAGGTCCAGCCTTGTTTATTTCATTCTCTGATATATTTATACATCTTTGCAGATCAGTTAGAATCTACTCAGTTACATAAATTTAGTTACAACCGAGGGGAGCACAATTGCTCCCTTTCTCCTGCTCTATCTTTAAGTGGTGCCAGGTGCTCGTCTTTGCGCTGATTCGGTGTAGGCAATACACTTTTCTACAAACTGAGATATGAGTTGTGATGGCTCTGCTTGACAGCTTGCCTCGGCGAAGTAACATTCTTGGGCTAACTATTGTAGCTTGTCCCCCATTTGTGCATCGACAATGTCGAGGACGCTTAGTTGCGCACTAGGTTTGAGCAAGTGCTTATCAATTTTGGCCATGTCTACCGTATCTATCTGGGAGATATCGGCCGAATCTCTCTCATCTTTTTCCTTTAGATCCAATGAGATCTGTTCCACGTTTATTTGCATCAATGCTTCTGCATCGCCTCGACTGTCAATATACAACATCTCACCATCTATTGAATTAAAAGCTTCCTCTAAAGAGTGGGTTACCTTTTGAACTCGTTCCTTTCCCAGGGAAATGTTATGTTCCCAATATTTCAATAGAATGTTACCTCTGGTTTGTTCACGGATGGAAAGACTAGGAAAGTCTGCTGAAAACCTGTTATTTGTGGCAATTACTGCGTCCTGGAAAGCGACCCGAGCCACTTCAGCTTCTCTTTCTCTGGCAGTTAGGTTCTTAGACACCTCATTTACCAACAGACAGTTCTCCCTAATTTCTCCTATCCTGGCAAGCAAATTCTGTTGTGTCGAAAATAATTTGCTCCGAATCTCACTAGCTCGAGATTTAAATATGCTGATATTTATTCCTTTGCTCTCGGTGATTTCTGCCTAAACCTGCAATTGTTGAATCAGATCTCTCTGTTGACTCACCTGTGCTCTACCATCTCGGACCGCCAACTGTGCTTACTCAAGCTTGGTCTTGAGCATATCTATTTCATTTTTGTCAGCCACCCTGGCCTGTTCCATCTCCACGCTTGCCTGACCTTTAGCATTTTCTGTGGCTGTAGCCAGTCTGGCCTCGAGAGTCCTAATTAGGTGATTTTTCCTTTTTAATTGGTTATTCATAAGACCAACTGAGAATTGATTTGCTGAAGCATATGCCCCCAGCGTTCCCGCGATTTCAGTGGTGAGTTGGTCACTTTTCTTACTTTTTCCATCAGTCATGATTTTATATTTTTTTACAGTGGATTCTCCTTCTTGATAGAACTCTTTTTTCACCACTGCCTTCCTCTTTTTATCAAAAAGGAACTCATTTGGAGGGAGTTTGTTTTCTCTGATGGGCCTCAATTTTTCATCAAATATCCATCCCTCGTCGACACTTCCCTCTGCCGACTGCAAGGGTGTGACCGAGGTGATGGGCTCTCCTATTTGTTTTGTTGATTCTTTGGGAGTACTGAAGGGATTCTGCACCTTTGGTGTAACCAAAGTATCTGTTTCAGTTTCTGGTGTCTGTTCCTTTGGTGGGTCCGTGGTTTTTACTTCTACCTCTGAACTATGTTCTCTGGGTGGGTCAGTAGTCTCTTCTTCTGCTTCGGGATTCTTTATTTGCTCCCCTTCCTGGCATTTTCTGAGGTTAGAATTTTGTTCCTCATAACCATCAGCCTCCTTTTGTTTCACTTCGGGAATACCCAAACCCCCCAACACAGTGGGAAGGCTTCTTCGTCTATGTTCTTGGAACTTTAATATGGATGTTGTGTCTTCGGGTATTAATGATTGGATCCAAGCTAGCACTTCTTCATACGATCTTGCCCCTTGGAAAACGTCATCCGAGGGTGAATTTTCATGCTCAAATCTCTTGAGCCCACAATGAGCCAAATGATTTCCCACAACCCTCTGTGGATCATGCTTTTTAACCTCGATGGAGACCAAACTTAGGTCCTCCAAGGCAGCAACCTTGGCTTTGGCATGCCCAAAATCTAATAAAGAATAGGAATTGAACCGAATAGGAAAAGAAGGCCATACCTTCTTTGAGTAGCCCTTAAGTTCTTTTCTTATGCCTCCAATGACTGTTTCCAGGGCAACTTCTCGACAAGCCATCTTGTCGGGGATGAACAAGGGCAGAGCATGAGGGGGGATGGAAGCTCCGAAAACTCAGAAATATGAAAACTCTGCCTCAACATACCAATCTGCTATGCCACTCAGACCTGTTGCAATGTTTTCTGAGACACGAGGTGGTGGGTGTCCAAAAATGGCGATATGCAGGGGCACCATCACCTAGTTAAAAATATCATATACGAACTTTCCTACTTTTTTCTCCCATAATTTGTCATGATACTCGTGCACAGGCTTTTCTTGAGCTGGCTTCCAAGCCCAGTTCATCCAAGGGAATGGTTTCATGGAACACACCACGTCCATGATATACGCTGACATGAAAAACGAGGATGGTTTCCCACATGCCTTCTGCTCCTGATACTCTGTGACCCTATTGGCTAAACTGTCTGAGAGCATCTTGGCCCAATTGAACGAGCAACCTTCTGTTACCCGAAATATGAGAGGCACCCACGCTATGTACAAATGTGTTGTGTCTTCTCTTCCAAATAGTCTGCATATCATCATGGCCACATATTTATACTGTGGCTCCAAAGAAGAGGTGGAATAAACACCCTGGTCGTTTGCTCTGAATTTTGCTGCACGCGAAACCCAATCTTTGATCAAACCTGGCATGGTTTTTTCATACTGGACACATTCTTTCTGTTTGAACTCCTCCAGGAACTTGACACCATAAGTGTATTTAGACGTCGAAGGCAGTTTGTACATGGTTTGTAGATGTTCGGGTCTGAAAGTCCCGACAGTAACTCGATGGTTGTTTATGATTGTCCTGGTGGGTAAGTCTACGTGGTCCAACACCCACCGAATCATGTCGTAATACGGTAGCAACCATGGCCTGGTTGCTATTCTGTGCATCCCCGATTGGACTATTATCTTGTATTTAGTGTGTAGATCATCCCTTCCGTTATCATCGGAGTCGTCTGAGTAATCAACCAATTCTGCTGGCAGGGCATTTGAGACAAATGACCAGTCGAGAATTGAGTCAAAAATTCAGGGTGAAGTATCTGCTACATTGTCTGTACCATGTGCCATGACTTCTACATTCGCCTTCACTGCTTTTCGTGGAGCCATAACAGAAACTTGCGTTTTCGCCCTTCTGCGATAGACCTGTGTATGCATGCAGAAATTAGTTCACTCGGAGAAAGGTGAGCTCTGTGCACTTATGAAAATTGTTTAAAATAGAATGAAACTCCTGTATATATTTGAAAGTTTTGTATTTTTCGAAATAGGTCTGTCAAATCGCAATTAGTAAGAAAATATTTCGTAAAAATCCGATCTTATTATTCGTAGATTTACTCTAGTCTTCCATTAATTTCATCAATGTTTGTCGGTTTGACGGTCAGTCGGAGTATGGAGAGTAAATAGCTACCTCGAGAAATGTGCAAACCTCGATGCACGGGACATATCTCGCATTATTTTAAATTTTCAAAACTTAGTAACGTAAATAATTTTCTCGTTGTTCGCTGCATCGTGAATTTCCTTTTAACATTTTGAATCTTCAACTCGCGAGACTACGAGGGCCGATTTTGGTTTAATTAACAGTAACCGCGATTTGGAGCATCATTAATTTCATAATCGTTTTATTTTTCCATATCGCAACTTCGGAACTTTGAAGACAAATTTCTGGGAGATTAGTGCGCCGAGTCATGATACTGCGAGATGGCGATAATTAAGACTCAATTTAGGGGAGAAAAATCTTGGATTAGGCAAATAGTTAATCACGTTATAATTACCTCGTGACTTCGTGAGTCAGGATTTTATACATCGTAACTTTATAAAATATAGTCCCGAGTGGCGAGACGCCGAGAACGGATTTAACCAAGGCTAGCCTTTTTTTACTTTTAATCCTTGACCAGGGTTAGCCTGAAAGAACCTCGTGTTCTCGGCTCTCGGAGTTGTAAACATAAAAATTTGAACTTGGCGAACGTCGAGGTGCGAAACCCCGATGACGTCTAATCACTGAGTTAAAATATTTGACCTCGGTTAATAGCATGAGTGAAAATTTAACACGAGTACGCAGTTTCACGACTTGGGACGTGTGAACTCAAAGATTAAAGTATCCGACTTGCGAGATCCCGAAATAAAAAAAAAAGTGCGAACCTGCTTACAAAAGTGGATTTGTTTTGAAGGTATAAAAAGCATCGCTTCTCATTCGACAAAGTTGCAGAGCTTTCAAATCTTTGGGAAGGGACAAAAACAAAAAGCCATCTTTAGACTTTAAATATCAAAGATTGAAAATTGTGAAGGGTAAAAATAAAACAAGGGCGGCTCCAACATAGGCTCCAACTAGGGATCATGCCTTCCTATGAGGCGGGAAAAACAGTAGACCACATGCCAATATTGGGTAAATGGAGTCCAAAGCTCAAACATGCAGAAAAATTCCAAGGAAAAAGGATCGAAGGGGGAAAATATTTCATTTTTTACCTTGAGAAGTTTTTTTGAACTCAGATGCTCTTTCCAAACATGGTTGTAGTCCCTTTCACAATTTTCCCTTTCTTACTACTAATTTTGGGAATGTTTTAAGACATCAAAATGACCCTAGAAGATTCAACAGCTCTTGTGATTCTCAACTTGCATTTAAAGAATGATATTATACATTTTTTTAAATCGGGAAGTCCCGTCGGAATTTGGGGTAATGATCAGGTTTTTAGAAAGCATTGGTTACCGGAGTAGAGTGATATTCATGTATAACAGCCTTACAGATCTCTCATACATTACTTCACTGCCAGTGAGCCTGTTCAGTACCCCGGTGAAGTTGTCTGACCCTTTTTCACTGAATTTATTTTCACCACTTCGGAAAATATTTATGCGTTTAAACGCTGAGACGAGGGCAATCATTTCTGAATTTCCTTTCATCGTCTCACTGGACTAGGTGGGGGCAATCATTTATGAATTTTCTTTCACCACCTATCTTATAATTTACTTTTAAAACATGAAGATGGGAGCAATCAGTTTATATCAAGGCTGATATCTGTGTAATATTTTGTATCAGAGGTCTGTCAACTTATTTTGATTACTCGGTATCAATCTTCCTTTCACCTTCACAACACCTTTGTTCTTAGGGAGACAGGGGAAAATAATATATTTTTAAGGGGCATCCTGTTCTAGCAAGCTTTGATTCTTTCGAAACTGTTGAAAAGCCTAGGAAAGTTAAGATCGCTCTAAACGTTCTTTCGTTTAGCAGGAGATTAAGTAGTTGTGAAGACCAGCTTTCCTATCAAGATTTGTTTCGAAACCCCTGAGGTTTAAAACGAAATACTTATGTCCCTTCGCAATGACTAAAAAAAATGGTGATTTGCTCAAATTTATACCTGGAGACGGACGGATATAAGCCGGCAATTTAGTGACTGAAAACAAAAAGGTAAAAACAGTTCAAGACTGGAATTTAAGATATCGTTGGGGGCAGTTATTATGACTGACTGTTTTTAGATTTAGTGTATTCATTCAAATTACTTTAACTCAAAAAATATCTGACCAACAATAATTTTGCTATCTAGCGTTTTAGCTTGACACTGCAATTTGAAAAACCTTACCTTGGTTTACTTTTAACAGTCTTTTATAACCTGTGTATTTCGAAAGCTCACCTTTATCTTTTATTTTCACTTTCTTTGTGCATTATGAAATTAATTTAGGTATCACCTGCTTTATGCCGTTCTATTTCTGACACCAACCTGCAAATTACTTTTCCTGCTAGTTTTGTCTGCAGCTGGAATTCTGTAAAAAGAAAATGTGAATCTTATTAGAAATGAGTCTAGAGTTTAGGAACGGAAATCGAAAATTAAAAGTAAATGTTGAAATGAAAATATCTGTATGTAAAAACATGAAATTTATTTATTTACAATATATATATATATATATATATATACATTTTTTTATGTCATGTAATGTTTCAGATATCGCCCGTTGACAGGGGCGCTATGGAATTCTCCGTCAATGTTCTCCAATAGGAAATAATTCTTCCCCTCTGGGGCAGAGACCCTAAATGGTCCATACCAGAGGTGGTCAAATTTACCATGTTTCGTGGCTTCCTCATTTCTTGCATTCCATCTCAGTACCAAGTCACCTGGAAGGAAAACCCTATATTTTGCCTTGAGATCGAACAAAGCTTTCATTTCATCCTGGTACTTCTGCATTTTCTCATCGACCTCCACTCTATGCTGTTGAACCTCGATCAGCTGGTTAATTCTCCTAGTTACATGATTTGGTTCTTCGTTTTGATCCTGCCATAACTTCATCACTGGTAATGCTAGGTTTATAGGTAGAACGACATATGTGCCATAGACCATTTGAAACGGTGAAATGTCGATAGACCTTTTGGTGCTGATGCGGTTTTCCCACAATGCGTACTTCAAGTGCACATGCCAAGACCTTTTATTTTCATCCAATATTTTCTTAATTATGTTTACCAGGCTCTTGTTAGATGATTTGGCCAGCCCGTTTCCCTGGGGGTAATAAGCAGTGGAATGGCCGAGAATAATATTGTACTTATGACAAAAACTGATCATAGCCATGGACTTGAAAGCCTGGGCGTTGTCGGTAACAATCTTTCGGGGACACCCGAATCTTGACAGGATATTATCTTCCAAGAAGTCGATCACCACCGAGTCTGTTGTCCTTTTGGTTAGAATGGCTTCCACCCACTTTGTAAAATAATCTGTGGCTGTTAAGATCCACTTATGTTGAGCACTGGAATGGGGATTAATTTCCCCTATGAAATCTAGTCCCCATTGTTGAAATGGGGCTTCAGTTTTGACTGGAATGAGTGGTAGTGCAGGGAGTTTCTGTTTACTAGCAAATATTTGCACGGGTTGCAGGCATGCACTTTGGCATTCACGTCCGAAAATAGTTTCAGCCAATAGTATCCGGATCTCAAGATCTTGTAGGCTATGGCTCTCCATGCATGGTGTCCTCCATAGATCCCTTTGTGAAATTCCTCTATAACCTGTGGAGTTTCCAACTCAACCAAACAGACTAGTAGGAACCCGAGTGGATCCTTCCAGTACAGCTGATTTTCGGCGATGGAATATTTCACAGCATGGAGTTTTAAAGTTCTACATTTGGCTGGTGATAGTCCATCTGGACATTTCAGGTTTAACAAGTAGAACAGTATGTCTTTATAGCAGCCTGACGATATGAACTTTGCTTCGAACTTACTTGGATCTGTCTGGTCATCTGGCTCTGGCAGGTGTGCGTCTCCTTCTTCTCCTTGGAGGTAATTAATATCAAGAGATCTAAGATTCGACTCGGCCAAGAGTTTGGCCAAACCCTGCCCCTTTATCAATTTATTCGGCTTGACTTCTAGATCAAATTCTTGTATTTTAGCGAGCCAGCGCCCTCATTTTCCATCACTGTCTCGCTGTACCAATATATCTTTCACAGTGCTGGTAGGCACGTACGCGATGATTTTTGAATGCAGTACATAGGTTCTGAATGCTTTTAGCACTTTCACCATTGCATACGCCTATTTTTCTATTATGTCGTACTTTAGTTTGGTGTCTCTGAGGCTCTTACTAAAAAACGTGATTGGTCGTTCGAAGCCTTCATCATCCTTTTGCAGGAGCACCGCGGCGATAGTATGTTCAGAAGCAAATGAGAAGATGAGGAAATCTTTCAAGTAATCTGGGATTGCTAACACAGGTGCCTCGCTGATGACTTTTTTAATATGTGCGAACGATGTTTTAGCCTCAGTCATCCAATTTACTCTGTTATCTTTCTTCAGCATTCCTGTGATCAATTTGACAATCTCAGCAAAATTGGGGATAAAACTTCGTAAAAAATTTATTGTACCTAGGAAAGATTGAATTTATTTTACGTTTCGGGGAATATTTATAGTTTCTATTGCTTCAATCCTCTTAGGATCAATCCTGATCCCATCTTTAGATACAATATGTCCCAGAAGTTTACCTTCCCGCATGGCAAAATGTGATTTCTTCGGGTTCAAAGACAGACCATACCTACGAAAGCAATGTCCATAGCACGCTGGAATGTAGCTCCTGCATTCATCAAACCAAATGGAATTTTGTCATACATGAATGTACCCCATAGGGTGGTGAAAGTAGTTTTTTCTCTGTCTTGCTCGTTCATGGAGGTTTGGTTATATCCAGAGAACCCATCTATCATAGACATTCGATTTTCTCCGACTACCTTTTCCAGGACGTGGTCCATTTTGGGGAGCGGATAATTATCCTTAAGGGAAGACTTATTTAAGCTCTGGAAATCTACACACAGTCTGATTTCTCCGTTCTTTTTCCTGACCGGGACCAAATTTTCCACCCAGTCTGAGTACCTCAGAGGTACGATTATTTTCGCATCTAAAAGCTTCTTAACTTCCTTTTCAATCATAGGCAACAAAATGGGGTTGATTTGCCTAAGATTTTGCCTAAACGACTTGACCCCGGGCTTCAAAGGTATCTTGTGCTCAATTATGGAAGTGTCATACGTTCTAAGCTCATCGTAGGACCAGGCGAAAACGTCTTTGTACTGTCTGAGAAGGTCTCTATACTGGACTTTTACCTTAGGAGGGAGGAACTTAGATATCTTTACTATCCTGGATTCTTTCTCAGTTCCTATCTCGCAGTCCTCCACTTCTTCTGGTTGGGGCTGTGAAGTGGATTTCACAGGTACGTCGTTCTGATCGAAAAGTCTTTCTAAATGAATTAAGCCTTTCGGAATTTGATTGTTTCTGAGGACCAACATACGATGATCTGCTATTTTTTCTCGGAAGGTTTCAGGATCTTCCCCTTCTTGCATAATCCACATCGAGTCATTTTGATTTTCTTGGTCTGGATTAGTTTCAGAGAACTCACCTACGGCTGTAAGAAATTTCTTCATTTGTTCGTCATCTTCAAAAACCTGCTAGTGTCGGATATTGTCTGGTATAGAGGGTTTGTATCTGATTTCAATGTGATACTTCAGTTTGATGGTCGTGGGAGGACAAAAGGTTGAAGTTGCCTTGGCGAATGCGTCGGCATGTAGATTCTCTATGCAAGGGATATAGTGGACCTTTACAGATGAAAAAAAGTTTTCCATCAAATCCCAAGCACAATTTTTGTATGTTCTCAGTCTTGGATGCTTGGCTAGGTATTGTTGGTTTATTTGTCTTACTATCAATTCCGCGTTACCGTATACTTCAAGTTTTTTATATTCAACTTCTTCGCAGCCTCTAATACTAATATCAATGCCTCATACTCACATAGGTTATTGGTGTAATCTATGTCCCACTGCAAACAGTAGGAGAAAGGAACAATGAACTTACCTTCAGGCGCTACCAAAAGTACCCCAGCACCGGCTCCTTCAGAAGACGAAGCACCATCAAAATACACTTTCCATGCACCATTAGTGCACAGCTCTTCTGTCAAGGGGCTTAAATCTTCTTGCTTTATATCGAGTTCCTCTAGACCTCCATCCAATCCATCATCAAAAGACAAAATGTAGTTTCCCAGATCTTGGTCTGCGATGTAGACGGGGAAGTTGTGTGGATTTTGAGGATCACTGATTGTGTACGCTAATATTGTCTCTCTATATAAGCGAGTGAATTGACCCCCCAACACAGGGATTATGGAATAAGACATGTCTAACTGAAGGGAACCTCCCAACTTGGCCCACCATGACCTAGACAATAGCATACCGTACTTAGGGGGGATATCGGCGATAACCACATCCATCAGGATACTTTTAACAGGGACATGTGCTAGGGTAAATACCAGATCCTTTATCATACCCATGCATTTAACCTTCCTTGAATCAAAAGAATGCAGATTTCCATAAGGTCTCGTGATCTGGAGACCCATCTTCTCCATTATAATTTTGGGCATAACATTATGAGAAGCCCCGGAGTCTAACATACAATTATGCAACAACTGATCATGTATATTCAGGGTGATATAAAAAGGAGTGATGTTGTCTTTGGACCCTTCAAAATGAGGACCAAAGGTGATGTTAGGTTTGTCATCTTCCAGGTTGATAACATAAGACCAACTCTCTAGCTCGCAGAAACCCATTGCTTTGGCAATTTGCTTCCGATAGGCAGGATTTTTTGCTAGTTCTACCAAAGGAATAGGTATTTTAATCTTGTTTAACTCATTTTAAAGACTGAAAGATGTATTTACCTTATTCATTTCTTTGGTTGAGACTTCCAAATTTTTTATTTCCGGTTTACTTGTCTGGATCGGTTTATCACTCGTGATCCTAGTTGAAGATGTAACTTTATCTACTGGTTCGGTTTCTTGTGTTTGAGTTTCAACTTTTTTCACCTCGGACTCTTGGGTGCTTGCTACCTTGGTTTTGTTGCTGGGTAACAAGGTCTCTTCTGAAGGAGGTTCATAAGCTTGACCTTTTTGAAGGATTTTCTTAGGTTGATTTGTTGAGGTAGGCTTACTCTTGGATCTTATATTGTACTTGGGTTGAAACTCGGCCATTATCATCTCTGTTTCTGGTTGAGATATTGATCCGGATTATTTTCGGCACGAAATGAGAGCGGAGATATAATAAAGAAATGCACAGAGATATCGCGTATATCCAGTAATATAACAGAAATATATCAGAGATGCAACCATAAACACAGAGATACAGTAATACATGATTT
>ML781020.1:535959-552602 GCA_009831015.1 Picea engelmannii | reverse complement strand
AGCTCGTTGGAAAGGTATCATTGAGGAGATTCATTTTGGGGCCTCAGTTATGCCTTCAGCTATCATTGAGAACCTCGATCTCGAAAAACCTTCATTTAGGCCCTCAAAATGGCCCCGGAAGTTAAAACCTGCTAAAAATAGTAAATTGCCAAAATGGCCAGAAAACTGTTTTGAGCCATTTGGAAGAGATGGGTGGCCCCCGATATCCACCTGGATCAGATATACTGGGATCAGTGTGATCACCTTCTTCATCCTCATTAGACGGTTGTGGGGCATTCAAAGATTTTTCATAATCTTCACGAGTGAGATATGGCTGTGAACAGTCGTCACCGAAATTCACGACTTCATCTTCCGAATCTCCGAAATCTTGGAAGTCATTTGCTCCTATAAAATTTTCGTTCTTTAGTGGAGCTTGTATTTTTTGATCTTCATTCTTTATTTGTTTATGTTCTTTTTGGGGATTTGGATTTCTCCTGAAGTCCTTTTTAGTTGAAGAATCAGCCTTAACCTGCTCCAACTCCATCCTAGAAATTTTGTTGGACAGTTCTTTCATCACTCGGGCCATATCATCTACTCTGTCATCAGTGTGTCAATTCAAGCCCGAAGGACCCGTTGGTTCCCTATAGCACCTATTATCGTGGTTGACTGTTTCGACTTTATCTTTTAATTTTCCTGAAGCCATCATATTAGATTCAATTTCGATAGCATTGTCTTGCATTCTATTTAGGGTGGATCCTCTTCCTTCTCGCAAAAGTAGCGCGAAATCCGTCTCAAAAGCTCCCGCGAAGCTTACTTTGGCTGAGGGTTTAGAGGGTTTAACCATGGCGGGAATCTTATTATACAGTTTGTTGAATCTCAGAATAAATTCCATAACCATTTCTGAGTTCTTTTTCTTTAGGGACCCAAACTCGGTAAGATAATATAAGTGATCTTTTCGCTCTCCCCATTGTCTTAGGAAAGCATCTTCCAAAGCATCATATGACAGGATAGAAGCTGCGGGTAAGCTCTGAAACCAAGTTCGGACAGGTCCTTCAAAGTTCTGGACAAGGAGTCTCAAATAGACATCTTCATGCTCGATACCACAGATGTCTACGAATTAGTCAAAGAAATTTATATGCTCGGCTGCGGTTAGATCTCCCTCCCCAGTGAACTTAGGAAGATTTTTGATGTAGTTTTCAGGTAAATCATGGAGGGGGACGGGTAAAACTAGGGGAGCGTATCTCGCCACTACCTTTGCAAAAACTCTGGGAGGAGGCATTGGTACTTGACCTCCACCTCCTCCTCGAGGAGCTCCTCCACCACCTCCTCCGGCGGCTGCCATCGATTCTGGTGGGGAAATAGGTGAGACTGGGAAATTCAGTCGAAGAAAAGCTGGTATGTCAACTGTCGACGGACTTTCTAAAGGATCTTTTCCCTTGTGTATGGATGGGAAAGTTTGATGAATCTCACTCCTAACTTCAAAATAGTTTGTCGTCGGATATCGTGTATCAAACAGAGGACTGCGTGAAGTAGAAGGTTCTGAATGGCATTTAGTCTTTAAAAAAAATTTAGGATTATTAACAGGCGTAATCAGCTTACCATCCGGGTTCTATCCAGTATTCCTTCTAACGAATGCCAGCTTATTTTTTTCCTGGAGTCGCCAAGTGAAAGATTGAAAAGCCTTAAAATTGTGTGTACTCAATGTTCACTATCAAGGAGTAACACTTTCAACAAAATAAATGTTGCTTTCCCAGGGAAAAAGATTTCGTAACTTCGCTCTCCGGCAACGACGCCAGAAAGATGTTGTTCCTGAGTCTGTACTAGGCTTAAAAGTACAGTGTCAAGGCATCCGAAAGTAGGTGAAATATGGGTGAGAGAGCAACGTCAACCTTCGGTATAGGAAACTAGGGAAGATTTCTACGTTCTCGTCGTCTAGATTCCAACTGTTCCTAATTTGTTATATCTTGTTCAATGGCTTCCCATGAACGTTCAAGTTCATCCCGGTTGTTAGCAGTTTTAAGGATTGTATCAAAAAGGTTTAAGGCAATATGCGTTTGGTTCGATAGTCCAGTTTCGATATTAGGCTGTGTCGCTACGGGGACAGTCATGGAGGAACAGTAAGATTGGGAAAGGATTCAAAGGGGGGTTTAAATGCTGTCTTGATTTGGTCTAAATAAAGAGAATTGTATGTTAAGAGAATAAAATGAGAATGCAAATTGAAGGCTCTTTTCCGTAACTGTATTATATTTTAATAAAAGGTGTGAGGCGGAGGAAAAACATTTAGCTGCATATAACGCAAGATTTCTGTCAAAAAAAAACTCACATATAAACAAAAGAGGAAATTAGTAAGGAAATAATTGACATAGCAAAGAATAATATAGAATTCTGAAAGTGCAGATTGGTCTTACACCTGCTGATAGCTGGTGCAGAGGAAAGACAATAAACAAATGTAGAATACCAGAATCCTTTCGTTATAGTAGTGGTCGTACTAAAGTATAATGAAGCACATCAATCATGAATAATGTAATGAAATGAAACATGAAATACAAAGAAACAAACTTGTAACACAGTCTGGACGGAATCGAGAATCTCCAGATTTTCTTATATTAACTTCTCGAATGAAAAAAAATCTATTACAATTAATACCAAAAGAGGTCCAGCCTTGTTTATTTCATTCTCTGAAATATTTATACATCTTTGCAGATCAGTTAGAATCTATTCAGTTACAACCGAGGGGAGCACAATTTCTCCCTTTCTCCTGCTCTATCTTTAAGTGGTGCCAGGTGCTCGTCTTTGCATTGATTCGGTGCAGGAAATACATTTTTCTACAAACTGATATACGAGCTGTGATGGCTCTGCTTGACAGTTGGCCTCGGAGAAGTAACATTCTCGGGCTAACTGTTGTAGCTTGTCCCCCATTTTTGCATCGACAATGTCGAGGACGCTTAGTTGCGCGCTAGGTTTGAGCAAGTGCTTATCAATTTCGGCCATGTCTACCGTATCTATCTAGGAGATACCGGCCGAATCTCTCTCATCCTTTTCCTTCAGATCGAATAAGATCTATTCCACATTTATTTGCATCAATGCTTCTGCATCGCCTTGGCTGTCAATATACAACAACTCACCATCTATTGAATTAAAAGCTTCCTCTAAAGAGTGGGTTACCTTTTGAACTTGTTCCTTTCCCAGGGCAATGTTATGTTCCCAATATTTCAATAAAATGTTACCTCTGGTTTGTTCAGGGATGGAAAGACTAGGAACGTCTATCGAAAACCTGTTATTTGTGGCAATTACTGCGTCCTGGAAAGCGACCCGAGCCACTTCAACTTCTCTTTCTCTGGCAGTCAGGTTCTTAGACACCTGATTTACCAATAGACAGTTCTCCCTAATTTCTCCTATCCTGGCAAGCAAATTCTGCTGCACCGAAAATAATTTTCTCCAAATCTCACTAGCTCGAGATTTAAATATGCTGATATTTATTTATTTTCTCTTGGTGATTTCTGCCTGAACCTGCAATTGTTGAATCAGATCTCTCTGTTGACTCACCTAAGCTCTACCATCTCGGACCGCCAACTGTGCTTTCTCAAGCTTGGTCTTGAGCATCTCTATTTCGTTTTTGTCAGTCACCCTGGCCTGTTCCATCTCCATGCTGGCCTGACCTTTAGCATTTTTTGTGGATGTAGCCAGTCTGGCCTTGAGAGTCCTAATTAGGTGATTTTTCCTCTTTAATTGGTTATTCATAAGACCAACTAAGAATTGATTTGCTGAAGCATATGCCCCCCGCGTTCCCGCGATTTCAGTGGCGAGTTGGTCACTTTTCTTATTTTTTCCATCAGTCATGATTTTATATTTTTTTACAGTGGATTCTCCTTCTTGATAGAACTCTTTTTTCACCACTGCCTTCCTCTTTTTATCAAAAAATAACTCATTTGGAGGGAGTTCCTCTGCTCTGATGGGCCTCAATTCTTCATCAAATATCCATCCCTCGCCGACAATTCCCTGTGCCGACTGCAAGGGTGTGAGCGAGGTGATGGGCTCTCCTATTTGTTTTGCCGATTCTTTGGGAGTACTGACGGGATTATGCACCTTTGGTGTAACCAGAGTCTCTGTTTCAGTTTCCGGTGTCTATTCCTTTGGTGGGTCCGTGGTTTTTACTTCCACCTCTGAACTATGTTCTTTGGGTGGGTCGGTAGTCTCTTCTTCTGCTTAGGGATTCTTTATTTGCTCCCCTTCCTAGTGTTTTTCGAGGTTAGAATTTTGTTCCTCATAACCATCAGCCTCCTTTTATTTCACTTCGGGAATACCCAAACCCCCCAACACAGTGGGAAGGATTCTTCGTCTATGTTCCTAGAACTTTAATACGGATGTTGTGTCTTCGGGTGCTAATGATTGGATCCGAGCTAGCACTTCTTCATACGATCTCTCCCCTCGAAAAACGTCATCCGAGGGTGAAGTTTCATGCTCAAATCTATTGAGCCCACAATGAGCCAAATGATTTTCCACAACCCTCTATGGATCATGCTTTTTAGCCTCGATGGAGACGAAACTTAGGTCCTCCAGGGCAGTAGCCTCAGCTTTGGCATGCTCGAAATCTAATAAAGAATAGGAATTGAACTGAATAGGAAAAGAAGGCCATACCTTCTTTGAGTATCCCTTAATTTCTTTTCTTACACCTCCAATGACTGTTTTCCAGGCAACTTCTCGACAAGCCAGCTTGTCGGGGATGAACAAGGGTAGCGCATGAGGGGGTACGGAAGCTCCGAGTACTCAGAAATGTGAAAACTCTACCTCAACATACCAATCTGTTATGCCACTCAGACCTGTTGCAATGTTTTTCGAGACACGAGGTGGTGGGTGTCATAAAATGGCGATATGTAGGGGCACCATCACCCAGTTAAAAATCTCATATAGGAACTTTCCTGCTTTGTTCTCCCATAATTTGTCATGATACTCGTGCACATGCTTTTCTTGAGCTAGCTTCCAAGCCTAGTTCATCAAAGAGAATGGTGTCATGGAACACATCGCGTCCATGATATACGCTGACATTAAAAACGAGGATGGTTTCCCACATGCCTTCTGCTCCCGATACTCTGTGACCCTGTTGGCCAGACTGTCTGAGAGCATCTTGGCCCAATTGAACGAGCAACCTTCTGCTACCCAAAATATGAGAGGCACCCACACTATGTAGAAATGTGTTGTGTCTTATCGTCCAAATAGCCTGCATGTCATCATGGCCACATATTTATACTATGGCTCCAAAGAAGAGGTGGAATAAACACCCTGGTCATTTTCTCTGAATTTTGTTGCGTGCGAAACCCAATCTTTGATCAAACCTGGCATGTTTTTGTCATACTGGACACATTCTTTCTGTTTGAACTCATCCAGGAACTCGGCACCATAAGTGTATTCAGACGTCGAAGGCAGTTTGTACATGGTTTGTAGATGTTCGGGTCTGAAAGTCCCGACAGTAACTCGATGGTTGTTTATGATTGTCCTAGTGGGTAAGCCTATGTGGTCCAACGCCCACCGGATCATGTCGTAATACGGTAGCAACCGTGGCCTAGTTTCTATTATGTGCATCCTTGATTGGACTATTATCTTGTATTTAGTGGGTAGATCATCCCTTTCGTTATCATCGGAGTCGTCTGAGTAATCAACCAATTCTGCTTGCAGGGCATTTGAGACAAATGACCTGTCGAGAATTGAGTCGACACTTCGGGGTGAAGTATCCACTACATTGTCTGTACCCTGTCTCGTGACTTCTACATTCGCCTTCACTGCTTTTCGTGGAGCCATAACAGAAACTTGTGTTTTCTCCCTTCTGCGTTAGACCTGTGTATACATGCAGAAATTAGTTCACTCGGAGAAAGGTGAGCTCTGTGCGCTTATGAAAAATGTTTAAAATAGAATGAAACTCCTGTATATATTAGATAGTTCTGTATTTTTCGAAATAGGTTTGTCAAATCGCAATTAGTAAGAAAATATTTCGTAAAAATCCGATCTTATTATTCGTAGATTTACTCTAATATTCCATTAATGTCATCAATGTTTGGCAGTCTGACGGTCAGTTGGAGTATGGAGAGTAAATAACTACCTTGGGAAATGTGCAAACCTCGATGCGTGGGACATATCTCGTATTATTTTAAATTTTCAAAACTTAGCAACGTAAATAATTTTCTCGTTGTTCGTTGCATCGTGAATTTCCTTTTAACATTTTGAATCTTCAACTCGTGAGACTATAAGGGCTGATTTTGGTTTAATTAACAGTAACCGCGATTTGGAGCATCATTAATTTCATAATCGTTTTATTTCGCTATATCGCGACTTCGAAACTTCGAAGACAAATTTCTGGGAGATTAGTGCGACGAGTCACGAAATTGCGAGATGGAGATAATTAAGACTCAATTTAGGGGAGAAAAATCTTGGATTAGGCGAATAGTTAATCACGTTATAATTACCTCGCGACTTCGTGGGTCAGGATTTTAGACATCGTAACTTTATAAAAGATAGTCCCCAGTGGCGAGACGCCGAGAACGGATTTAACCAAGGCTAGCCTTTTTTTACTTTTAATCCTTGACCAGGGTTAGCCCGAAAGAACCTCGTGTTCTAGGCTCTCGGAGCTGTAAACATAAAAATTTAAACTTGGCAAACGCCGAGGCACGAAACCCCGACGACGTCTAATCACTGAGTTAAAAGATTTGACCCCGGTTAATAGCATGAGTGAAAATTTAACACGAGTTCGCAGTTTCACGACTCGGGACGTGTGAACTCAAAGATTAAAGTATCTGACTTGCGAGATCCCGAAATAAAACAAAAAGTGCGAACATGATTACAGAAGTGGATTTGTTTTGAAGGTAGAAAAAGCATCGCTGCTCATTCAACAAAGTTGCATAGCTTTCAAAGCTTCGGGAAGGGACAAAAACAAAAATACATCTTTAGACTTTAAATATCAAAGATTGAAAATTGTGAAGGGTAAAAATAAAACAAGGGCGGCTCCAACAACTACTAAAAATAGTAAATTACCAAAATTAACAGAAAATTGTTTTGAGCCAGCTGGAAAAGGTGGGTGGACATCGATAACCACCTGGATCAATCCTCCCTCCTTAGGAAGCAATGTTCTCCATTTCGTTGAGGTCCCCCATCAGATGAGGAATTTTCTGTTGAAATTGGCCCCGAGTGAGCCACTTTCCATGGTGCAGGAGTTGCCCTGCTTTGATGACTCGATAAAGTTGGATCATTTGTTGTCGAGTGCACTTGATATGTGTGTCCACAATATGGTCATTGGATGCCTATTGTATGCAATCTGGTTTGATCTCTGTTGGTGTCAATTGTTCTGCTACTTCTGAGGTGTTCAATAATGGTGGGAAATAAGGGCAAACAAGATCCACATTGAACACTAGGTGCAGGCCAAGGAAAGGAGGAATGTTAAGCTCAAAATAATTATCCCCCATAGCCTTGGTGATGGTGTACGACCCATAATAAAGTGACTGAAGCTTCCAATGGGGTCCTGTAAGGTGTTCTTTCTACAAGTGCAACCAAACTTTGTCACCCACCTAAAACTTATGTGGCACCCGATGTTGATCATGGCACTGTTTGTACTTGTCATTGGACATCTTTAGGATATCCTGAACCTGTTGGAAGATGTTTTGGATCCACTCAATGAACCAGGTGGCTTTTTCATCTTCAATTGGAGCAGAATATGAGTCGGTCGAGGTGACAGCAAGGGGAAGTGCAACATCTATGGGACCCAATGGTTGGAATATCAACCCCACCTGAAAGGGGTTGTGGTCAGTTGAGCTATACAAGGATCGATTGTAGCTATGTTGGACATAGGGAAGGCTCTCATCCCGTGTGTGAGGGTGATTTGAATTATACATGTGAAGGATATGCACAATCATTCGATTGATGACCTTGGTTTCACCATCTGTCTGGGGGTGGAAGGCAGTGGATTTGGTGAGCTTGGTGTCCAGTAGTGACTAGAGGCTCGACCAAAATGTGCTGACAAATATATTGTCCCAATATGAGACAATGGTTTGTGGGAGTCCAAAATGTACCAAGACTCATTCAAAGAAGAACTTGGTAGTGGCCTCTATTGTGATGCTCTTCTTGCAGGCAACCAAAATCGCCATCTTAGAAAAGCGATCAACAACCACAAAAACACAGTCATTTCCCTACTTGGTGGATGGAAGGCCTGACATGTAGTCCATTGAGATGGATTCCCATGGCCTGTCAGGAGTAGGAGGATGGGTGTACAAGCCATGTTTCTTAGTGGTTAGTTTGGCAATAGTGAAGGCAGTGCAGGACCTGATATACTTGCTAACCTTCTGTCGAAGTTTCGGCTAGTAGAAATGTTTCTGTAGCATCGCCACTGTCTTTTCGACGTCGAAGTGTCCTGCCACCCGACTATAGTGGGCTTCCCAGATGATATTCTCTCTCTCACTTGATGGAACACAGATATGGCCTAGATGACACAGTAACCCATTCTGAAGATGAAAATTATCGACAAATATGTTTGCCCCCAACATTTGGTAGGTGGTGGAAAATTCTAGGTCTGTCTCATAGAGTTGGGGCCATCCAAAGGTCTCATGTCCGCAAGAGTCTAGCACCATGGTGAGTATCATGACTAGCGGTCTGCTGAGGCAATCAGCGACATGATTAGTGCTTCATGTTTTATACTTGATGTTGAGGTGGAATTGTTGCAAGTATGTGGACCACTTTTGATGGCGGTCATTCTGCAATTTTCCTTGTGTTTGCATGAACTGCAGTGGCTTATGATCAGTGTGGATGACTATCTCCTTCCCAAGAATGTAATGTCTCCACTGGCGGCAGGCTTGCAAAATGGAGTACATTTCTTTGTCATAAGTAGGGTACTTACGGACAGCATCAGATAGTGTTTCACTATGATAAGCCACGGGGTGGTCGTGCTGAGTGAGAACGACGCTCACAGCATAGTCTAAAGCATTTGTGTCAATCACAAAGGGTTGTTGCAGGTCTGGTAGTGACACTACTAGGGATGAGCACAAGCACTGCTTCAAATCATCAAATGCTTGATTTTAGGACCGCCCCCATGCAAATTTCACCTTACCACCACCCCTGGTTATTTGGCTAAGGGCCCATGCAATATGGGATAATCCCAACATGAACCTGTGGTAGAAATTGGAAAGGCCTATGAATATATGAAGCTCAGTGAGTGTGGTTGGGGCTGGCCAGTCATGGATGACTTGGATCTTGGCTGGATCCACATGTACACCATGCTGATAAATGATGTATCCCAGGTAACGGACACTGTCCATGCCGAAGGAGAATTTTTCCAAGTTGGCATATAGCTTGTGTTGTTGCAGGGTGTGCAGAACCTATTGAATATGCTGCAAGTGTTCGACCCAAGTCTTGTTTTAAATGAGAATGTCATCCAGATACACCACTACAAAAGTATTGGTGAATGGTCATAGGATATTGTCCATCATCCTCATGAAAGTGGCCGAAGCATTTTCCAAACCAAAGGGCATGACCAACCATTCAAAAAGGCCTTCCTTTGAATTGAAGGTGGTCTTCCATACATTCGTCTGTTCTATCGAGACCTTGTGGTATCTAGACTTCATATCAATCTTACTGAAGTATTTGGCCCTCGTGAGATGATCAAGGAGGTCGTCGATTCGGGGAATCAGGTACCAGTTTCTAACTATGATTTTATTTAGATTCAGGTAATCAATGCAGAGTCACCAGGTTCCATCTTTCTTCTGCACCAGCACAATTGGGCTCCCACAAGGTGATGAGATGAGATGAATGTGACCCTTGTGAAGCTATTCTTGGATTTGTCACTTGATCTCCTTGTTCTCTAACAGAGAGTGTCGATGGACTGGCCCATTGGGCAGCGATGCACTGGGGGTCAGATCAATGTGGTGTTTGACCTGGCAGTGCAGAGGTACCTCGATAGGTGAGGAGAAGATATCTGAGTATTCTTCCATGACCTTATCTACTTGATTCTGTTGTGTGGAGAGGTCAGATGTAGAGACCCTGGATGTGGTTGTGATCTTTTTCTTATTCTGAGAGCAAATCATGAAGAAGAGAAACTTCCCCTTCTAAGAGATGGCCTTCCTGCATTGCTTAGCATAGATCAAGGAAATAACACTAGGTGGGACTACCTCGAGTATCCTATACAATTTCCTGTTCAAAGTAATAATAATACTACAAGGCCTGGACTCATATATAGCATGAAATTTCCATAAATAAGGTTGGCCCAAAAGAACATCACAAACTTCGAGAGGAGCAACATCACACAATACCTCTTCTTTTAAGGGATTGATGTCATATGACAGTCGGCACTGTTGGATGACGTGGAGATCGCTTCCTTGGTGGAGCCATCCAATGGTGCAGGGTTGTGGGTGCGGCATTGTTGGCAGGGCAAGCCACTCGATGACCTCTGTTGAGATGAGGTTCTTCTGGCTACTGCTATCAACAATGAAGTGCAGCGGGGTGCCTTTTACTCACATTTGTTAATAGAAGAGGCACTCTCCTTCTTCTGGCTCATCTGGTTCACTAGGATGGAGCTTGGTGGTAGCAACGGTGGCACTAGGTTCCACATCCATGATCTGTCTTCCCCTTTCTAGTTCTAGCTCAGAGTCAGAATTCGCATCTGATTTAGAGGATTTAACTTGGGCCACCAATGACTACTTTCAATGACAATCAACAGTGTTATGCCAAGGGCTCTTACAGAAGTCGCACCACTTCCCAATATCTTTCTTTGTCTTTAAGTTGTCCTTCTTTGCTTATGGCTTGGACTAGTTGTCCTGATGCTATCCATATTTGCTCTATCCTTTGTTATGTGGGTTGGGGCCTCCCTTTCCTATCTTTTTTTGTGCGGGGTTCCCAGGCCAAATTGTCGTGTCTTTTGTTTGAGCTTCTTCTTGATTTTGATGGCATATCGGTAGGCCGCGCCCAAGGATGAGATGTCCAAAAATTCCATTTCAGTATGCATGTATCTATGTAGAGAACCGTGATACTTGATCACCATATGTGGCTATGAATCTTTGATACCTAGATTGGTGCGCAAGGTATGGAATATATTTGTGAAATTTGGCACTACTTGGTCTCTTTCTTGCCGCAGTGTGGTCCATTTAGTATACAAGTCGTCATAACTTCCGACAGGGTAGTATTGTTCCTTAATAGCATCCTTGGAGGATTCCCTGGTGGCTGTCACTGTAAATAATGATGGTTCCTCTGTTTCCTTTTTCTCACAAAAATTTTCCCACCAATCTTTGACATGGGGAACGACTTTGAGGAGCGCAAAAGTAATTTTTTCTCTATTCGAAAAGTTATGGATAGAAAAACACCCTTCTAGCAGATTCAACCACTTGTCTATAGAATTTTCATCTATATGACCTTCAAATATAGGAATATCGAAGTTTATTTTTACCTTGAAGGGGTGGGGCTTCCGCTCGAAGAAGATGTATCATCTGTTAGTAGTCCTCGAAGGATTTGCGCGAAACTATCCATCATCTCATTCCTCTGTTCCGTGATGGATTTCTCAATCAATAGTTTGAAAGGATCTCATGTCCCAAAATATTTCTTTTATCCTTCCATGAGAGGTTGCTTGGGAGTTTGAGAGATTTTTTCTCAATATAAATAAGCTCAAGACCCAACTCTTTGTACTCTGACCTCATTGGGGACATGCATTAAGACGACAAGGAGCAGATCGCTCTGATACCACTGATCCGGATTTTATGAGAAGAAAAAAATGAGTACATATTATTAAGAGGTGCTTAACATAGAATAATAGAGATACAGTAAAACTGGTTTTCTATTCAATAATGAAATAAGATGAAACTGTAAAATGTAGCAGAAACAAGCTTGTTGGAATGGTGGCGGCTTATCTCTGAGAAGAGATGTGACGGTTGTGCTCATTTGAAAGAAGATGATTAAAATGAGGCTCTGAAGGCCTTTTTACTATAAGCAAGAATTCCAAAAACCCTGGACATCCAAAAACCTAACCCTAGGAGATGAAGCGCCAAAAGTCATGTGGGCCCCGTTTGGGTAACTTAGGACATCGACTTCCCGGGGTCATAACTTTTGCATACGATCTTTGTTTTAGGCGAATGATATCCCGTTGGAAAGGTATAGTCGAGGAGATTCATTTTAGGAACAATATTGAAGGAAATTATATATTGCAAACCTATTTTCCAAAAAATATCGTTTAGGGCCTCAAAACAGCTCGGGAAGTGAAAACTGCTAAAAATAGTAAATTAGCAAAATTGCCAAAAAACTGTTTTGAGCCAATTGGAAAAGGTGGGTGGACACCAATAACCACCTGGATCACATGGGCCTGAAAACCCGCTTCTTCAGTCCATCTCCCAAGCTAACCAACTACACAAACAAGTATGGCTATCGATACAAGTTCAGGTACAGTGACATGAAGGTACTGAAGATAGCTCAATGAGTGTGTGAATGCCCATGGATGATTGACTAGATGATTGAATGATGGGAGGAATGATGGAAATAATGATGGGAAATGAACTAAGTCCAAACAATATGTATGCATGTCCCCAACTTGACACTTGTCATGTTGGGAGCTACTTTGGCCCACTTGTCCCCAACTTTGGAACTTAGGATAAAATAATTATCCATACTTTATATTTAAGAAATATTAATATAATATTCTTTTTTAGCTTAAGATCCCTAGATTATCCCTTTTCCTTAACTTGTATCCCCTCCTTTCCCTTAACTAGTGGAGTTTAGTCCCCCATACTCTTTTATCATGGTTGGTTTGTGCGCAGCGATGTATTTTATATTAATGTTGAGACATATACAAAAGTAGGTGCACTAGCCTTTAACATCTAGGCTCTCTGGCCTAATAATCACATAACTGGGTCACCATCCTATAAAACACATCATATACACAAAGGCTCCCTAGCCTCAAAATCACACACACTTAAGTTGTTGCGCGTGGTATCCTGGAATGTGCACATTTCCTCATTTTACTACGCAGTACATGCACGCACTATGCCATAAAAGGTGTATATGAAAAGTGATATCAAACAACTCACCATCTTAAGTACATTTTCATTTTCATTACAATTGGGTTCAGCCTAGGGATATTACAATCCCCTCCCCTTATTTATGCATTGTCCTCAGTGCATTATGTACACGTACAACAAAAATTCAAAAATCCTCAAAATGATGCGGGTATTCTGCCCGCATTGCATCCTCATGCTCCCAAGTGGCGTCCTCAGGACCATATCAGGTCCATTGAACCTTTACAAGCCCTATGGATTGATTCCAAGTTTGTTTTATTTTCCAGTCTAGAATGCATACCGGATGCACTTGGAAAGCACCTTCTTGCTCCACCTGGATCACATTCCAATCAATAACATGATTAGCATCAGGTATATATTTCTTGAGCAATGATACATGGAATACATTATGAACAGACATAGATTCAGGCAATTCAATCATATAATCCGCTAGACCAATCCTCTCTAGGATTTCAAATGGCCCACAATAGTGAGCTTTCAACTTTGAACAATTTCCCAACTTCAGGGAACTTCTGTTGGCTTTCACTTTCAAAAATACATGGTCTCCGACTTTAAATTCCTTGTGAGTTCTTCCCTTATCATCATAACTTTTCTTCCTGTCTTGGGTAGCCTTTAAATTTTGTTTTATTTTCAACATTTTCTCCTTCATTTTCCTGAGTAAATCTGGCCCAACCACTGCTCTATCTATTGGTTTATCCCAACTTACTAGTGTGTTACACTTTCTTCCATAAAGTGCCTCAAAAGGGCTCATCTTTAAAGGTGTTTGGTACCCATTTTTATAAGAAAACTCTACCAAGTGTAGGTAGTCTTCCCTTTTTGATGGTTTATCCATCACATACATCCTCAACATAATATCAATCACTTGATTCACCCTCTTTGTTTGTCCATCTGATTATGTATGATAAGTTGTACTAAAATTTAAATTTGTTCCAAATCCATTAAATAATCCCTTCCAAAATTTTGAGGTAAATTTTGGATCTTTGTCAAACACAATTGTCTTGGGTATGCCATGTAATCTATCAATTTCCCTCATATAAACATCAGCAATGTTGGTTTCCTTGTGAGTGAGCTTAACTGGAATAAAATGGGCAGTTTTAGTAAGCTTATCCACCACTACCATGATAGAATCATGTTGCTTGATTGTTCTAGGAAGTTTGGTGATGAAATCCATGGTTACAACTTCCCATTTCCACTCAAGAATGGGTAATGGTTGTAGAAAACCAGTTGGGTGTCTATGCTCAGTCTTTACCTTTTGGTATTCCAAACATTTGATAATAAAATTAGCAACCTCTTTCTTCATGCCTGGCCAATAATATTGGCTCTTGACAACTGCAATAGTTTTCTGATAACTTGGGTGCCCAGCATAAGGCACATTATGCATTTCTCCCAATATCAGATTTTTCAATTCCTGGGAATTTGGTACATAAATTATGCCCTTTTACATGATAATTTCATCATTATATAGCCTGTATTCTTCAATTTTCTGCTGCAAATTACCTTGCTATAATTTTGCCACTAATTCCTTGTATTGCAAATCTAATTTTGCAGCCTCCAAAATTTTGTCTTTCAAATCTGATCGGTACATGCTAATGGTTGTAGCATGCAATTCATGCACTCTTCTACTAAGTGCATCAACCACTTTGTTCTCTTTTCCCTTGATATGCTTTATATCAAAGTCATGTTCGCTGATAAATTCTAACCATCTTCTTTGTCTATCCTTTAGAGTTGGTTCGTCAAATAAATATTTCAGACCATTTTGGTCTTTCCTCAACTCAAACCTTTTCTCGGCCATGAGGTAGTGTCTCCATTTCCTCAAGGCATGCACTATGGATGCCAACTCCAAATCATGAGTGGCATAGTGTCTTTCATGCTCCTTCAACTTTCTTGATTCATAACATATAACAAATGATTTTGACTAAGGACTCTACCAAGTCCTCCTTTACATGTATCTGTGCATACAATGAATTCTTCATTTGGGTCTGCAATCCTTAGTATTGGAGCACTTGTTATTAATTGTTTCAAGTGTTGGAAACTCTTTTCACAATCCAATGTCCACTGAAACTTCATATCCTTTCTTTGCAAGCAAGTGATTGGGTGTGAAATCTTTGAGAATCCTTTTATAAATCTCCTATAGTAGCCTGCAAGGCCCATTAGTGATCTGACCTCTATCACATTCTTTGGCGTTGACCATTCTCTAATGGCTTCTATATTCTCAAGATCCATTGTTATCCTATCCTTTGAAATGATATGTCCCAAATAATGAATTTTCTTCTGATAAAATGAGCACTTTCTCAATTTGGCATACAATTGATGCTCTCTTAACACTTGTAATACCATCCTCAAGTGTTTTCCATGCTCTTCCTCTTATTGATAATATATAAGAATGTCATCCAAAAACACAATGACAAACTTTTCTAAATATTCTCGGAAAACACCATTAATTAGTCACATGAAAACATATGGTGCATTTGACAACCCAAATGGCACCACTGTGAAATCCTAATGACCATACCTTGTCCTGAAGGAGGTCTTGCTAATAAATTCCTCTTTAATCCTTACCTAATGGTATCTTGACCTGAGATCTATCTTTGAAAATATCTTTGCATCCTTCAATTGATCAAAGAGATCATCAATCCTTGGAAGAGGATACTTGTTCTTTACAGTCACTTTATACAACTATCTAAAATCAATGCACAATCTTAATGTCCCATCTTTATTATTCACGAACAAGACTGGGGCACCCCAAGGTGAAACACTTGGGCATATATACCCCTTCTTCATAAGTTCTTCAAGATGAATTTGCAACTCCTTAAGCTCTAGTGTACTCATTATGTAAGGAGTCTTTGACACTGGAGCTACTCCAGGCATTAATTTTATAGAGAAATCAATATCTCTCTTTGGGGGTAGTCATGGTACCTCCTTGAACACATCTTCAAACTCTTCCAAGACTGCATGGTCTTCCAAATTTGGCACCTTATCTTTAGGTGTCTCTTCCATATGAGCTGCAAATATTTGACACCCTTTTCTGTAACATCTCTTCAGCTGCAATGCTAAAATTTAACTGATGGTTACTGCCTTGCGAATTCCCTACACTTTCCTTAGGTTCCCTTCCTCATCTAAGTAAGTAAATGCCTTGTTATTGTTAGAAAAATAGGCCCGCGGAGCAATAAAATAAAATAAATGCAGAAACAAAACATAGAAGACACACAATACAAGAGAGACACAGATTTACGTGGTTCACCCAGTGTGGGCTACATCCACCAGAGAAATTGCCAGGTCCTTCCTTTATTATTATCCAGCAAATGAAGGGATACAACCTACAACAAAACCCACAGTAACTTCCTCTTCTTTCTCTCACAGTCTCCTCTCTCAGAATACAATATTCACCATCAACCATAGCCACAATACATTTCCCTCATAAAAGAGGGTTGCCTTCTAGGGAAAAAAACCCTAACATAATCTCTACCGTTAGATTTGCGACCTTATAATGAATGGTCCAGATTTACAATGAAATTACAATATACTTTTATAAGGAATTTTTTTCTTTGGGGGCTTCGCCCCCGAACCCCCACTGGGGGCCCGCTTGCCCCCAGACCCCCCAGCCGGGGGGATAGGCCCCCCGGACCCCGCAGAGGG
>ML781020.1:502385-523588 GCA_009831015.1 Picea engelmannii | reverse complement strand
CAATTTAATTTTCTTTTCATCATCAAAACGAATTACTAATAATTCAAGTGAAATTATCTTTTAAATTAAACAATATCAAAATAAATGCAATCTAAACAGAGTAAAGAATGCTCTGTTTTCAGTTACCATAAAACATGGTCAAATCTTGACAGGCCTATTTCGTATCAAATGAAATTAAGCAGTGATTCGAGTCATATGAGATACGATGTAATCGTAATCAATAAAACCATAATCGACCAGAATAGTAATCAATACAACCAGAATCGAAATCATATAAGATATGATTTTCCACAGCATAATTATAATCGATATCAATTGAATAGATTTGTCACAGTTGTAACAATATACATAAAGCTTATGTTGTTTCAATCAACAGTAAAGATAGGCGAGCTGTAGAGATTATGCATAAGATTCATCTTGTTGTAATCAAATATGGGACGGCTGTTACGATATAGTCTAAACAAAACTGGTGTAACAGGATTGACCAAAAATCGCCATGGGTTTTGATTGCTGGGTGTAACATAGTCAAGATCCAACAGCATTGATAACCATAAGTTGGACAGAAATCAAATAAAATCGGGTCTGAGCCAATTATAGAACAATTCATCATCCTGGGCATGATCATTTTTGTTTTGCAAATCCATTCGTAATTGAAAATACACTGTCATTCCAATTCAAAATAGAACAGGGTCGACTGACCACAACAAATTGAACGGCTGGGAGTTGTATGACTGTTACGATTTGAATCACTTCACGATTTGGGTAACTATAAAACAAAACCTTTTTTAAACATTATCCAAATCGTATTCAGGCTGGTCAAAGTCATATTTAAATAAAATTGTAACAGACAACCATCGTTTATGTGCATCATAACCGATTTGGATTAAAATATAGATTGTGTTCCAAAATGGAAATGCAAAACATCTTGCAACAGAACATTCAATCACAACTGATTTAAAACAATCAAATCCATATTATGATTTAATAGAATCAAAACCAAATCCAAACAAAATTCGATTTACCAAAACAAATTATATACAACAGTGCATGCTTATGTGATAGAGCAGGCCAATGATGTACAGAGTTTATGAATATGCCATAAAAATGGGTGAAAGTTATACCAGCACGGTTGTTGAGGCTATGTCAATTTCGAATTGACAATTGTTGTAGCCGACTCGACATTTTTAAATAGAATTGAACCAGTAGTTCGTTGCTTCTTGTCCGTGGGTTGCACCTTCGCATTATGACCAGTGAGCTTTGCCAGTTGATCTTCCAAAGCATGGATCCTGGATTGCAACATCGGCACATCTAGGTAGTATCTCTCCAACCATAAACCACATTGATCGCATGGTGGAACAGCTGGTTGAGCAGAAGAGGGTTTCGATGAGTCACCGAGGGTTCCACGAGGTATTTCAATGCTAGGAAAATTAGGATCATCCCGCAAACAAGGTGGTAAATTCTTGACAAAGTCATATGTAGGTTTGTCACACAACCCTTCTGAGTAGGGATACTCATTTGCGAGAAAACGTTCAATCTCCGAATCAGAATCTTCACCGACCATGATAGGCTCAGGGTTGGCAGGGGTTCGAGGTTTATTTCTCGCCATGCGAGAGATAAATCGAGCATTTTTCTTACCTTTAGAATTAGCACCAGTTTTAGCTTTAGGATTTTTGGTTGCGGGTTTAGCAATTTCGACCTGTTTGGTCACAGACATGGTCAAGTTCGTAGGAGAGTCAAGCAGAGGTTTGGGTAGCAAAACGTTGTAAGGCACAGGGGGAAAAGGCTTGCTCTCAGTCACCATAGGTTTATCGACTTGTGGTGGGCTTGAGTCTTCAAAGCCATTGCGACTGATAAAATCACCCCAACAGTCATGATGTAATCCCAACTCATAAGCCATAAACATTTTAATTAACCCCAAATGGAAGAGGCTGGTATCGGTCTGGCTGCGTTTGTACCTTTTAGCCATCTTAAACAGAGTTCTATGAAGGTAGTGTGGCATATTGAGGTTGTAGCCTATAAAAACCATCAATAGACGAAGGTGAAACAAGAAAACAAAGCCGTACCTGCCCTCACAAGTAATGAATTTCTTGATTATCATTAGCAGGTCATGCCAGCGCTGTTTTAACATTTTTGCAGGCAAACCTTTGTCGCAGGAGTTCACCATTCGGGATTGGAAGAGCAATTTCCATGGGAAATCTTCCACCTTGCAACTCTTCGACCACTTATGTCCCTTAGTAGGCAGACTGGTAACCGAGCTAAGAAATTTCTCATTAATCTCCAGTTGCACATCCCCAACTTTGGCTCGGCAGCCATCGACTGATAACGCAAATTGTCGAGCCACGCTAGGGTTATAACCATCGAATTTCCTTATGAACGGGAGCCATCCACATTTCTCCAGGTCGCTATAAGCACCATCGAACATCAGCAATGCTTGGCAACCATTTGGCTCGGCTCTTACGAATGGAGCCATGGCTTCTGTGCATAGTAGGGTTTGAATTGAACAAAACAATACACAGGGTCGAAAATGGTTATGGGTAACAGCTGCACAGCTCAAAGGGGAAAGATTAATTGTATGTGTGTGAAGGTGGTGGGATTACCACCACCATGCAAAACATTAATGGCATAGTACCAACCCTGTTCAATCAATCATAACCAATATTAACATTATTCGGCCAACCCAAGGTTTAAACGGTGGACAATTATATCAATGTGCCAATGTATAGTTTGAAACCATGATCGTTCAATGTAAAATAAAACCCACAAAACAATGCGCCAAGAAACGATTCAAACTATAAAATTGAAATCCAAAAGTTTAATCAATGCACCTTTGTAAACCCTCAAACCATTGCCATTCCATATCAAATCAAACTTATAATATTACCAATGCGCTTGTTGCATAGTCAAATGTTTAGATTTCAAAGTTTTTAGAACATTGCAACAAAAGATCTCATAAAATCGATAAGTCAAGAGCTCATAGCAATAAGGATCATAGCATATAAAACCAAAATCAATCATGACCCTTATAGGATCAAATGTAACCAATAAATTTTTATGCTCAATGGCTTATTAATCGAATTGCGCAATCAAAGTGAAATGGACATATTTTGAACAGATCACTCCAACCACTTAATAACAAACCAAGGGTAGGTGCTTTCCAAAATATTGATGAGAATATGATAACAGTCCAAATAACGATGGAGGGGTTTTCACACTTTCAGTTGTGAAAACTGAATCGAAAACAAATTGCAATTGTCGCAAGAAATAAATAAATGTCTAGTTGCAAAATGCGACGATGACTTGTCTTTTAGAAGACAATAGGTGTAGGCAACTTTTTAGGGTAATTAAAAAAATGAATTGGCTTCCAACACAATCCAAATGTCGAAGATGAAATAACCCAGGAAGACTTACAATATCTATTTGTATAGAAGAGTAGAGCACCTACCTCACATAGAGAAGAAGAACTACTCTCCAACCCTATGAAAGAATCTCAACAATGCGAAGTTACTATGTTGAGTACAGATAAGAATCAGAATGGGAAGAGGAACCCAATAATGCATATCATAGGAAAAAAGGCTAGAAAGCTCAGCAAGAAGAAGGAAAAGTTGGAAAAATTACAGGAGGTTCAAGAGGGAACTTCGCAGAAGGAAGGTTTGCAAAACTAGAACTTCGTCGGGATATCAAAATAGTTCAAAATGGCACTTCACCATGGCGGAGTGATATAATTGTTGGAGGCATTATGATCATTAGACCAATGCTCCTGAATGGTTAGAACAACAGCTATGACAAGAAAAATCGCCATCAGATCGTTGGGACCACGCCGTAACGGAAAAAACTGCATCGATGAAGGATTCTCGCCTATTGAAGAGATTTGTTACCTAGTTGTCTACTTAGTCTGTCGACTGTTCCACCAAGAACACTTTCGCAAATTATATCCGAGCCAACAAAAGAACTCATTGCTACCACACTGATTTTACTAAGCTCAACACATGTTCTATTTCATTGAGAATTCATTCATCTACCTAAGTTATTCGATCTTGAGCATACATGTCTGATGAACTTAGCGCCATAGAGAAGTCAGTTGAAGAAGTTCTAATCAATTTAATGGCCAAAAAAGTAAAGTCCGCAAGAATTCAAGCTTCCTCAATGAGAGGAGTGCAAGCCTCTCCGTTGACTACTCGTGGATCTGGACCATCCTGACCTACAGTCAAGAAACAAACCAAGCATTGAGATGACTTGGAAAACACAAATTTAATCCCAACTATCCTACCCAACTACATCCTACCTTTGGCCGAAGCAGTGAGTCATGATAGTGTCCCCAGAGACTTCAATTACACTCTGGTTACTACATACCTTCCGAAGGGGATACATACAATTCAACCACAGCTAGCTAAGGTCATGGCATTAAAATTTAGTGACTTCAACCTAGGGGATCACAAGAACCATAGTATGCTCGCTCCTCATAGGTATTTGAAAGGACAAAGGGGAAGAACTAGAGGATAATCCCCCAACCATGGACTATGGACCTCGCGCAATCCATTGTCCTGAATGTAATGAAGATACCACATTTTGGAAGGCACCTAGAGGTTAACACGTGTGTTAATCTCCTACTATCATGCTTCCATGGTGGCTATCTGTGGCTAGATAGACACATCATTGTCGATCCGGAGCTGATTGTAATGTCCCTTTCCAAATAGGATCTCCAAAGAGGAGGCTTAATGGTCTAAACTGCCCTGTTAGACTATAGCCAGGGCCAAAGAGGGGTAAACAGGGTTGCTAGAGGTCACTCCAGTCACAAGTGTTATATTTGGAAAGTGGCATTGAGCTAAAAAGGGTTAAAAGTGCTTTTAAGTCATTATGAGCTAAAAATAGAAGTCAACAGTGAATTAGGGTTTTAGCAGTGATTTAGGGTTTTGGAAGTCAACAGTGAATTAGGATTTCAGCATGATTTAGGGTTTTGGAAAGCTATAAAGAAAGGGTCAGCGACCTAATTCATCATTATGCAGATTATGACTTGTCATTGAGGAGAAGAGGCACATCTCAGGAGAGATAGTTCAATGTATTCCAGGAGGAAGACACCAATTGGTTGATTTCAGTGTTGAAAGACACACCCTAGTCACCGAGAAGATCATCCAGGTCTTCCATCATTCTTCATTGATTCCGCAGTGCTCCCATATTCCGGGTATTATCTTTTAGTTTCTTATTTGTATTCCAGCTAAGATCCTTTTGTCTTTTGATCTATCTGAGTGTTGTTATTTTATTCAGCTGCAGTTGCTTATTTGTATTCTATCTAAGATCCTTTGTCTATTGATCTAGTCAAGTATTGTCAGTTTATTCAGCCGCATTTGGCCATTTTTCAATCCACAGAGATATCATAATACAAACTTTGCATGCCTTTGTCGCATTTATTATTTGTATGATAATGTATATGTAGTAAACCTTTGATCCTACACACACATTAGCAATGTTTCCTAGACTAGCCAAGTCAGGAACATTACAGTGGTATCAGAGCTTTAGTCCTACCAGCCTGTGACTAAAGACAATGAGTGCAGCAGAAGACCCTGAGGGTTGTGAACACGTAAGTGACAAATATGTCACTTACAACAGGCATCAAGAAAGAAGGCATAGGCCTATTTTTCCCCCTTTTCCTCCTATCTCAGAGGAAGAGGAATAGGCACACAGAGAAGAAGAGAGAAGGGTAGAGTGTGAGGCTGAGCACGACGCAGATAGGATGCTAGGAGATAGATATGAGTGACCATAGGGTATTTTCAAGGCCCCCATAGATCCAGAGGCAGCTTTCATGCAGGTTATCAACAATACGTTAGCTAGTCAACGGACCATGTATCAGTTCTTGGCACAGGTGGTTGATAGATTGGCTAGAGTGGGAACCCCAGATACACAAGCCCCACATGCAGAAAATGGGAACTTGGGAGAAAGAAGTAGACCCCAGTCACCCTCTCACACATACACCTCTGTGAGTAGGATTCCCAGACCCTTGTTTCCTAGTTTCCAGAGGGCACCCCTGGTAGCAGCACCACCACCGATAGCACAGAGGCCACCCACTCATGCCGACAACATTGTAGAGTATAGGAGGGAATACATAGCATTGGGTTGTGACTTCCATATGGACATGACCTTAGTCGAGTACTGTGGACTCGGACTCAGGAACCACGCCATAGAGACATAGAGGGGAGGACCAAAACAGAAGCAGGGGCATAACCTCGATTTCATCTAAAAAGTTGGGAAACTCGCCATCCCTTCTTTCGACGTATCATCCAAATACACCACCAGATCTTGGGTACAGAAGCTAGACACCTATTACAAGCTCAACCAGATGACCAAGACAGAGGCCATCAGTTTCGTGACCTTACACTTGGAGGGTGAGGCACACGAGTGGTGGTATCATGGATTGGTGACATTCATAGTCACATCACCTCCTATAGGGATTTTACAGATAGGCTCATGGACAGGTTTGACAGGAAGGATCTCAAGATACACTTTAGGGATCTAGCCCAGTTGAGACAAACTGGCATAGTAGAGGCGTTCATCACAGAGTTTCAGCAGGTAGTCGTGGCAGTGATAGATATATTAGAGCCCAGGATGATCATGCTATACACATAAGGACTCACAAATCCCTTGAGAGGATGAGTGAAGGCATACAGGCCTCCCACTTTGCAGGATGCCATCCTTCACACTCGATATCTAGAAGACTCAGTGCCAAAGACTAAAACTTTCTCCAAACCATTTTTGCCCCATAGGGATCGAGACAAAAATCCATTCTAGAGAGAATGGAAGGGAAAGGAGAAGTTGGATGATGAGACTAGGCGAGAGCTTATGAGGAAGAAGCTTTGCTTCAGCTACAGAGATCCCTGGGTCCCAAGCCATAGGTACATGGGAAAGGGAGAGATTCATTATATTGAGGTAGCAACAGATAGCGTGGATAGTGAGGAGGAAGAGCAGGATAGTGGATCCACTAGTTCAGAGGAGTTAGCACCAGCAGAGGAGAAGCCTCCCCGTAGACCACCAACACCAGCAGGAGCCCAACCTCCAATAGTCCCACAACCGCCAGAACAGGCTAACAAGAGGAAACCAGCAAAGGGAGGTGTCATAGCGACCCTTTCTGGTGTTCTCAGGTATGATACCCTCCATATCAAAGGGATTATTCAGGGAAAACAGGAAATCACCCTGATAGATAGTGGGGCCACCCACAACTTCATCGACACTTCACTAGTATCGAGACAGGCACTTCAGACAGAGGTGTTTGAGGGGTTTGATGTTGCATTAGCAGATGGCCACACAGTGGAGTGTCTAGATAGAGCTCCAAAATTAGAGATGAATTTAGGAAACTACACAGTGAGAGACACATTTTATGTGGTTGACCTATCAGACACAAATGTGGTGTTAGGAGTTCAGTGGATGATTACCTTGGGAAAAATCACTACCGACTACCAAACCTTGGAAATGGGATTCAGAGATCAGGATGGGAAGAAGGTTGTTCTAAGAGGTATGTCGACAGGAGCACCCTGGACAGTTTCAGCGAAGAGGATGGAGAGGATATTTAGACATGGGGAGATAGCATATGCTGCAGAATGCTTGATCACTACTCAGAAGGATTTGAAAGGTCGACAACAATACCATACAAAGATCACAAATTTATTGGGATAAAATCGGTATGTATTTGAGGCAATTCCACTAGGGAGACCACCTAACAGGGGGTTTGAGCACACCATTGAGTTGGAGGAGGGGGCCAAACCTATGATCACCCCCCCTATCATCATCCTAGGAGGTTCAAGGATGAGATAGAGAAGGCAATCAAGTAATTGCTGCCAATGGGACACATCAGACCGAACAGCAACCCATTTGCTTCTTCAGTTGTCATAGTTCTAAAGAAGGATGGCACCATGAGGATGTGCATTGATTACCAAGCCTTGAACAAGAAAACCATCAAGAACTGGTACCCTATCCCACGCATTGACGAGTTGATGGATGAACTGCACGGAGCAGTTTTCTTCTCAAAAATTGATCTACGCTCTGGATATCATCATATTAGCATCTGGGAGAAGGACATAGAGAAGACGCCATTTCGATGTCATTTTGGACACTTTGAGTTCTTGGTTATACCATTTGGGATAACCAATGCACCCGCTACATTCCAGTCTTGCATGAACCATATATTCAGGGATCAGTTAAGGAAACTAGTCTTGGTTTTCTTTGACGACATCTTGATCTATAGTTGGTCATGGCAAGAGCATATGAGGCACCTGGATGAGGTATTGAGCATCATGGAGGCATAGTCATTATATTCCAAAGAGTCCAAGTGTGAGTTCGATATGACAGAGCTGCTTTACTTAGGCCACATCATGAGTGCACAGGGGGTACAAGTGCACCAAGAGAAGATCAGAGCCATTCTGGATTGGCTGACACCCAAGAATGTGACAGAATTAAGGAGCTTCTTCGGGTTGTGCAGCTATTACAGGCAGTTCATCTGGGGCTTTTCTCATCTTGGAGCATCGTTGATAGATATTACCAAGCATGGGGACTTCATATGGACCAAGAAATCACAGGAATCCTTTGATCACATGAATGAAATCATTGGCACTTGTCCAGTGTTGGCACTACCAGACTTCACCTTGCCATTTGTACTAGAGTGTGATGCATCTGATGAAGGGATCGGTGCGGTTTTGATGCAGGGAGGACACCCCATTGTATTTGAGAGCTGGAATATTAGTCGACCTGAGAGGTTGTACTCCATTTATGACAAGGAAATGTTGGCAATCATGCATGCCTTGACCAAGTTCAGACAATATTTGGTGGGCAACAAATTCGTGGTCAAGACCGATCACAACATTTTGAATTATTTCCTTGAGCAGAAGGACCTCATTGAGCACCAACAGAAATGGGTGAAGAAGGTGCAGGCATTCGATTTTGACATAGAGTATGTCAAGAGGAAGAAGAACATTGTGGTCGATGCACTATCGAGGAGACCTGCGGCATGTTCTTTGATGGAGATTTTAGCAGATTGGAAATCCCACTTGTTAGTGGAATATTCCAAGAACAAGTTCGCTTGTGAGGTGATGGATGGGCAGATACAGGATGACCGGTATAGGGTCATTTACGATGACATATTTTACAAGGATAGAGTCTACTTGGTGCCAGATTCAGGGCTTAAAAATAAGATCCTCACCACAGTTCATGATTCACCTCTAGTAGTCCATCAGTGGTTTTTCAAAACCTACAGACATATCAAAGAGAGGTTCTCATGGATTAGCCTCAAACAAGACTTTATGAGACATGTCAATGAGTGTGTGACTTGCTAATAGAATAAGTCAGAGCATGCTCTTCCAGCAAAGCTACTTCAGCCACACCCCATTCCAGAGCAGAAATGGGAGAGTATATCTATGGACTTCATCACAGGTCTACCCAAGGTCTAGGGTAAGGACTATATCTATGTAGTTTTCGATAGATTGACCAAGTTTGCTCACTTCTACACCATACCGACAGAGTAAAACATAGTTCAGGTAGCTGATATTTTCTTCAGGGAGGTCTTCAGACTTCATGGGTTGTCGAAGAACATCATCAATGATAGGGACGGTTGGTTCTTGGGGACATTCTGGAGAGAGTTGTTTCGGTTGGTGGGGATAGAGTTGACACCTAGCACCATCTATCACCCTCTAAAATATGGGCAGACTGAGATTGTCAACAAGTGGGTTGAAGGGTATTTGAGGAACTATGTAGGAGGACAGCAGAGAACGTGGGTAAAGTGGTTACATTTAGGAGAACATTGTTACAACACCACCTTCCACATGTCCATTGGTATAACACCCTTCCAAGCATTGTATGGATATGATGCTCCCATTTTGGTAGACTTGGTCGTTGGGGAGATCATAGCTCCCAAGGCCAAGGATTGGATCATAGATGGTCGAGAGATTCTCAAGTTGTTGAAAGAGAACCTGCAAATGGCGCAAAACCGATAGAAGATAAGTGCGTACATGCATAGGATAGAGCACATCTTTGAGGTTGGAGATTTAGTTTTCTTGAGACTCCAGCCCTACAGACAGTCATCTCTGAAGAAGAGTGGGGTCAAGAATCTCAAGCCCACATTTTATGGTCCTTACAGGATCATGCACTGAGTAGGCGAGATTGCTTACGAGATAGAGCTTCCAGAGGGAAGCAAGATTCATAACATGTTCCACATGTCTTGCCTCAAAAAGGCAGTGGGATAATTCATTAGCACATTAGAGGATATTCCCCCATTGGATGAGGAGGGATAGTTGGAGTTAGTTCCAGAGGAGATTTTGGAGTTTCTTGAGCGGAAACTGAGGAGCAAGGTTATTAGAGAGTGTTTGATCAGATGGAGAGGGCTTCCATTAGAGAACTCTACTTGGGAGAGTGAGCAGGTGTTGCAGCACCCTAGACTGGTATTGCTTGAGGACAAGCAATTTCAGGAAGGGAGGACTGTAATGTCCCTTTCCAAATAGGAGCTCCAAAGAGGAGGCTTAATGATCTAAATCACCTCGTTAGACTATAGCCAGGGCCAAAGAGGGGTAAACAAGGTTACTAGAGGTCACTCCAGTCACAGGTGTTATATTCAGAAAGTGACATTGAGCTAAAAAGGGTTAAAAGAGATTTTAAGTCATTATGAGCTAAAAATAGAAGTCAACAGTGAATTAGGGTTTCAACAGTGATTTAGGGTTTTGGAAGTCAACAGTGAATTAGGGCTTCAACATGATTTAGGGTTTTGGAAATCTATAAAGGAAGGGTCAGCAACCTAATTCATCATTATGAAGATTATGACTTGTCATTGAGGAGAAGAGGCACATCTCAGGAGAGATAGTTCAATGTATTCTAGGAGGAAGACACCAGTTGGTTGATTTTGGTGTTGAAAGACACACCCTAGTCACTGAGAAGATCATCCAACTCTTCCATCATTCTTCATTGATTTCGCAGTGATCCCATATTCTAGTTATTATCTTTTAGTTTCTTATTTGTATTCTAGATAAGATCCTTTTGTCTTTTGATCTAGCTGAGTGTTGTTATTTTATTCATCCACAGTTGCTTATTTGTATTTCAGCTAAGATTCTTTGTCTATTGATCTAGTTGAGTATTGTCATTTTATTCAGCCGCATTCGACCATTTTGTAATCCATAGAGATATCATAATACAAAATTTGTAGTCCTTTGTCACGTTTATTATTTGTATGATCATTTATATGTTGTAAACCTTTGATCCTACACACACATTAGCAGCGTTTCCTAGACTAGCCAAGCCAAGAACATTACACTTATTCACAGGATCAATGGATTGAGCATGTAGGTACCTAACCTGCAAGAATTCTACCCAGGGAAGATTGCAGACTACACACTGGCACAAAGGATTAAAGATACATATGGCGATGTAGAAAAGGGGACATGAAACTACAAGATAGCTTCCATCCAGAATGGCACAATGCACTTGGCCTGTCAGTTGATCGCAGGAAAGCTAGTGAGAAAGAATAGACCTACGTAGGTCATAGGGTTCATTATTGACCTCGATGGAAAATGCGTGGAAGGACTCCAGATGAACTGGGAAAATTACTTAGTCAACCAATTAGAATTGAATTTCCGTGAAGCTCAGGATAAGGGCTATGAGTCCCATTTTAGCTTGTTGCTAATCCTCATCGCGTTTACTGCTTGGGAGATGCTGAAAGGTGAAAACTTCCTAGACATTGAGCCATTCGAGCCACTCACTGTGAATTTCACCACGCTCTGGTAATCGAGCGATATGGGGAAAAACTGGCAGTCAAACGCGGTATTGCATACATACTATCTCTAGTTAAAGAGGGCTATTGAAGTTGTCCCTAGTATGATGTCGAACACTCTACATCGGTTAGGCCACTTATGAAGTTCCACGTAGATCGGCACTTCATTTACATCACTGCACATGTAGACGAAAGTAAAGAAGAGATTCATTTATACTATAAGCTCACATAGGAATACCTAGAAGAGATAACCAAGGACTAGCCTACATAGCTCCTTATCCCTGCTGACCCCATAGAATTGTCCAACCCTGAACAAATCGAAAGCTCAGAGGCCACTCACAAAGCACATGATACACCTGGAACTAGCAGAAGGAAGAAGACTGAAGAGGTCCAGTAGTTGAGTAGTGCCTTAGAAGAAATTGCCTCAGAATCACTGGGATGAGGAGGTGATGACGAAGTAGATAAAGAAGATACAAATGGAAAATAAGATCAGCAGAAGCAAGGTGAAGTAACACCACCTACGCATCCTATTGATGAGGATGATCCCTCCATTAAAAGGAAGGTTTCCCCCATGAAACCTACTTCTCGAAATAAGTCCAAAGCTACTAAGACTAAGCTACAGACTATACTCACACTTGATGACTTCGACTTCATCATCGTAGCTGTATCAGATGCCTTGCAGGACCTCTTGCAGAACACTGAAGCCAAACAAGCAGCCATGTATGAAAGAATTGAGGCATCACTCAGAGGGGTATAGCAGGCCCTTCACTCCATCCATGTAGTGTCCACTACCCCCCCACCATCAGAATAACCAAATTTGGAAGCTGAGCCTACCCAACTCCGCAGAATATTTGATGCGACCGAATCTCACCTTCGTCGCGCACAAGAAGAAAAAGAATAGGACACAGTGGCCCTGAAGCAAGCACCGGAGGAAGTAGTGGAGAAATGTCGAGTTACACAACAGGAGAAGTATGACCTCCTAACAAATTTCGAAGAGGAGAAAGCACAGATCCAACAAGAGAAAGAACAGTTTCTCATGGAGAATATTGGAGTAAAAGAAGCAGTCAACAGATCACTTCGCTCTGTGATAGGATTAGAACAAAAGGAGGAAGACCCAGTGGAACATCAAGTAGCACAACTTGTTGAAGCCATCCAGCAACTTCAACAAATAATAGCATACCTAGAGCTACAAACAGTGTTGAGCACTCTGCAGGACATGCGAGACCAAAGAGAAGCCACTACTCAGAGCACAGCTGAGAGGATCAGAGCATTACCTATGGAATGTAAACAACTTAGCAGTAGAAGTGCGCAGAATTATGAGCGACTTATTGAAGACCCTAAACTGAAGACACTGGAGTCACAAATCCAAGAGGCCAAGCAACAAGCAGTGATAGTACAGGCACAATTGAAACCTCTTCCAATAGTTGAGAGGATGAAGAGATCCCAGGAACATTGCACTGCTCAATAGCAGGTCTACACCATACAGAGAAAATTCATGGAAGTGACTCAGAGGCTCCAACCAGTTCAGTACGAGGCTTTCCAACTGTTTGAGAAGATTGAAGGACAAGGAGAAGAGCTAGAACAAGTAGTCACCGCAGTTTAACAATGCTTAAAGGGACCTGTCAACGAAGTAGTTATCCAAGAGTTCATCGACCAGGAGGCCTTGGCACAACAACAGGTCAAAGTAGCTCGAGTCTTTTGAGGCAAAGATACCCAGACTAGAGTGACTCGAGATGATTCACAGGTGAGTGTTCGGGGCATGTTGGCCCTTGACCAAGTTTTGAGTATCCTTGGTTAGGTTTGACCTATTTTGGGACTTTGACAGGCTCGAAGGTGGAGCACCAGTCGAAGTGGAGATCACAGGATCTCGGCCCCTTGTTTAGGGATTTTGGGTTTTGGGCTTATGTAATGGGTATGAGATGTCAACCCATGGGTTTACCCATGTTTGGGCCCATTTTGTAATTTATAAATAGAAATCTAGGCGATGTAAGTAGGCGGTGCTAAAGGGAAAGTGAAGGCCAATGTGCTAAGTGCAAGTGATAGCTATAAATGCTTTGTGCATACTGTGTGAGGCTTGCAAGGCTAAGTGCAAGTGACTGTAAGAGACTGTGTAAAGGATTTGTACTATAACCTAGCTTGGGGAAGGAGGATCCGGAGAGGTGCATGCAGATATCTTGTCCTATGCAGAGTAGGACCTTGTGGCTCTGTGCATGTATATGATTGACATAAGACAATATAGAGAAGAAGAGTTGGTGGACATAGCCCTGGGCTAGGGGTGAACCACGTATATCATAATTTGTGGTTGCTTTGTGCATTGTGAATGTTTTATTGTTTATATAATTATTGCTTAGTGTAACGATGTATGCTTAGATGAATATGATAGATTAGTGCCTAATGATGTGAATAATATGCTAGATCTAATCTATGTTGATATGCTTAGTGCTTGAATATATTAGATCTGGATGAATACTACGTTGCTTTGTAATTAGGTTTTATCTGCGTAGTAAACAAAGGTTAAATACTAATGAACTATAACTGCTAAGTGCTTTGTAAAGGTGTTACAATCACAGATATGTGTCCCAGCTAAGGTTGCAGACACTGGAGTCCTGCTACCACCCCTGCTTCTACCTCGGGTGAGACTTCATCTGCTTCGCAGGTGTTGTCGAAAGGGCCGGTAGTTAGGGTTTTGTTGGTGCATTGTTGAAGCATTGAACCCTGGGTCTGCCCCTGTGTGCCAACATTTACAAAACTTAAAAGATTGCTTATCATTATAAGAAGAAGAGGTTTTCTCCCTTTATGGTTTTCCTCATGAATATTTGTCTCTGTGTATATCATATGTGTGATTGATATTTATTATTTATGTTGTTCATGACTTGCATAATATTGATGATCACTTGGAGAACATTAATAATATTTCAATAGGCATAAAATTGTTTAAGCACAGTAACAANCCCCCCTCTCAGTTGTTTTAGTATTTCCAACAATTGGTATCAGAGAGGATTCCTTTTAGCTAAAGTTAGATCAGTAAGCTTAAACATGACAAGTCATGAAGGAATTTCAACCAATAAGCCTCCTCTGTTTGATGGAATATTTTTTTCTTTTGGGAAGGTTAGAATGATAACATACATTATGGCCTTAGGTGTTGATGTTTGGGATGTTGTAGAGATTGGATATACAAAACCTGTTGTGCTAGCTTCCAAAGATGATAAGTTAGAATTTAGATTTAATGCAAAGGCAATGAATGATATCTTGAGTGGGCTTGCTGAAGCTGAATTTGTAAAAGTAATGCAGCTTGATTATGCCAAAGAGATGTGGGATAAACTGATTAGCAGTTATGAAGGAAATGAGAAAGTTAAAGATGTCAAACTTCGGACATATAGATTAAAATTTGAACAACTAAATATGAATGAGGATGAAACAGTTAATAAATATTTCTTAAGAGTTGAGGATCTTGTGAATTCCATGAAGGGTCTTGGTGAGAATATTGAAGACTCATTTTTAGTTCATAAGATTTTAAGATCTCTACCTACTAGATTTAATATAAAAGTTTCTGCAATAGAAGAACTGAATGATCTTAAGATTTTGTCTATTGATCAACTTCTAGGAAATCTAACTTCTTATTAAATGAGGATTAGTAAAGATAAACCCACCTCTAGAGAAGCATCATTTAAAGCAGATAAGAATGAGGATTCTGAGCCTGATGAAATTGAAGAAAAATTTGTGAGAAGACTAAAGAAAGGATCATGAAAGTACCAAGGCAAGTTGCCCTTCAACGTTTTAACTGTGGAAAGATAGGTCACTTTGCATATAAGTGTCCACACAAGAAGAAGGACCAGAACTCTGAAGGTGAAGAGAAGTACAAATCCAGGAGATTTGGTAAAAAGAAAAGTTTATGTGTAAACAATGATGACTCTTCAGGAGACACAGATAGTGATTCTTCTTGTGAAGATAAGGTTAATGGATTTATGCTTATATCCAAAGAGTATTATGATAATAAAATCAAAGGAAGTGATGTTAATGATGAAGAAGTTTTGGTTGACTTGGAAAGAGAACTGATCAGTGCCCTAGAATAAATTGCTAGACTCTGATTTAAGAAGAAAAAGAAAAAACAATTGTTGATGCAGTTCAAGAAAGATAGTAAAAACCTGTTGAAGACTTTTCCCTGCTAAAAGTGGAATTAGAAGAGGAAAATGAAATAGACATTCTGAAAAAACATTTATCAAAGAAGAAGGCAAGATGTGAAGCCTTGGAAGAAGAGGTAGTTAAAACTAGAAAAGAGATGGAGAAGTTTAAATCATTTTATCTCCAAAATATTCCAAGCATTAAAGGCTCAGTAGAACTAAATGACATTCTGAGCAAACAAAGCTCTCCTTTGTTGAATACTGGTTTAGGCTACGTAAGTGGTTCAAGTAGCAAACAAATAGAAAGCAAAGAGCCATTAAATATGATAAAGTTCCAAGTCAGAACACAATCAGACCATGTGAGTACTTGGCTACCAAAATCTAATAAAGACAAGATGATCCCTGATAAAAAACAAAGATATCAGAAGATGGAGCAACAAATTCCAAGAAGAAGGTCGTCCTTCAGGTACCAAAATTTCTTCCATGGTTATTGTTTTTACTTCTCTAATTTTGGTCATAAGATTGCAAATTGTCAAATTAAGTTTAGAGACATGCAACTGAGGAGATCAAGAAATAAACAATATTTGCAACATAGAACTAAACAGCCAATGAGTAGAAAAAGTTGCACCAATCAATTTGACCTATTGAAAATGAGCTCAAATGCTATAACTTTCATAATTTCGGCCACAAAGCTACAAACTGCCATCTGAAGAATTGCAAAGCAGATCCAAGGATAAAACCCTTAGCTAGAAATGTCAGCACAAGGAAAAAGAAAGATAGTGAAAAATGTGATATAGTACTTTCATCTCAAAGACAAAAGAACCCCTGGTATATTGATAATGGATGGTCCAAACACATGACTGGAGACAAAAATTATTTTTTGTCTCTAAGTGAAAGAAAATCAAGAAATGTAACCTTTGGAAATGATGCACCAGGAAAAATCAAAGGTAAAGGAATGGTAAGTCTAAGTAATGGCAAAGGGAAAGCTCAATATGTGTTGTTTGTAGATGGTCTTAAACATAATATGCTTAGGTTCATTCAAGTTTGTGACAGAGGATGTAAATTTGTTTTCACTTCTAAATATTATAAAATAGAATCTGTGAATTCGGGACAGTTGATTGCAAAAGGCATAAGAGCATAAAACAATGTCTATGTTTTGAAAGAAGAAAAAGAAGAATGTCACTTAAGAAAGTATGATGAAATTTGGTTATGGCATAGGAGACTTGGACACCTAAATTTTGATCATCTAATCAAACTTAGAAACAGTGGGGCGGTAAAATATCTTCCAAAAATATCAAAGCCATATGATTCTGTATGCAAACCTTGCCAAATAGGAAAGCTTACTTGGGCACAGTTTAAATCTAAGAACTTTGCATCAACAGAGAAACCTCTTCAGTTAGTACATACAGATTTATGTGGACCATCAAGGAAGGAAGGTACATGAAAAAAAAATTACTTCATGTTGATTATTAATGATCATTCTAGACTTACATGTGTTTCCTTTCTGAAATAAAAATCTGAAGCATTTGAAAAATTCAATGTGTTTAAGGCTCTGACTGAGAATCAACCAGGAAAAATATTGAAGGCAGTAAGGTCTAATAGAGGAGGAGAGTTTAGTTCAAGGGAATTCAAAGAGTTTTGTGATAAACATGGGATCAAAAGAGAGTATACTATTCCAAGAACTCCACGACAAAATGGAGTAGTTGAGAGACAGAATAGATCAGTTTAGCAAATGGAAAGATCAATGATGAATGAAAGGAAGATTGCTAAGAAATATTGGGTAGAATAAATTCATACAGCTGTACATATTCTTAACAAATCTCATCTCAGGCCACAAAGTGACAAGACTCCTTATGAACTATGGTTTGAAAGACCTGCTTCAATCAAACATTTTAAAGTCTTTGGGAGTAAGTGTTATATCAAGAACAATGATGAAAATCTTGGCAAATATGATGGTAGGGTTGATGAAGGTATCTTCTTAGGGTATGCTACAAACTGTAAATGATCCAAATGATATAATAAGAGGCTGCATAAATTGGTTGATTGTATTGACATAAAATTTGTTGAAGAAATCTCGGTACGAGATGTAAGAAGTGTTGAATCAACAATAGAGGATATAGTTGAAGTTGAAGATGAAAAGGTCCAAGAATCAGAAAGAGAAGACTCTGAGTTAGAAGAAGATACAAATACTCAGGCAGACTCAAATTAGCAGACAACATCAAATCCTTCCTCCAGAATTACTCAAAAGAATCATCCTGCAAGTAAGATAATTGGTGAGAACGACAAAGGTGTACAAACAAGAGAAGGATAATCAAAGACACTAAGCATTCAAATATATCCTTTATATCCATGGTGGAACCCAAGAAATGTAATGAAGCCAGTAAATATGTAAATTGGTTTAAATAAATGAATGAGGAACTAGATCAAATTGAGAAGAGCAATACTTGGGAGCTTGTTCCTAGACCTGTAGATAAGAATGTAATTGGCACCAAATGAGTGTTTAAGAATAAAATGAATGAACATGGACAAATTGTTAGGAATAAATCCAGATTGGTCTATAAGGGGTATGCATCAGTTGAAGGACGGGATTTTGATGAAACCTTTGCACCAATGGCAAGATTGGAAGCCATCAAAATATCTCTTGCCTATGCATGTCATAAGAACTTTAAAGTATATAAGATGGATGTTAAGTCAGCATTTCTTAATGGAGATCTAGAAGAATATGTATATGTGGAGCAACCTAAAGTATTTTCACTGACAGATAATACTGACTATGTCTGTAAGTTGAAAAAGGCATTATATGGACTGAAACAGGCACCATGAGCCTGATATTATAGACTGGACAAATTTCTACAGGACTGTAACATCTCGGTTCTAACCCTTATAAACTATAATGTATTATGTAAATATGACTTAGGTTGGTGATCTGGTAAAGTTGAAAAGGGGCCAGAGTGCCTAGGAAATGTAACACTTCCTATACATTAATAAAATACACCGTTGGTTGCAAGACCGGCAAGGAAAAAAGAGATAGGGGGATATGATTCAATGAGAGAGGGGGCTTGAGGGGCTAAGTCTTGTTATTATTTTTTTATTTACTCATAATTGATTTTATGGAGAAGAGGGGGTTACATGAGCTTCTTGGGAGGGAGGCCATGTGGCTCTTTTCTTCATGTAATTATTTAAACATCCCTTGGGGGATTTTTTGTTGTTGCTCTTCCCTTGGTTCATCCTCTTCTCACTGGTTCACTTTTTCTTCTTCCTCTTCACTCACTACCATGAGTTCGTGTGATCTTGGGCTGAGAATGGAAATTAATGGAAGGAATAGGAGAGCCATCGTTGAATGGATGTAATTATTTACTGATCATTTCAGGAGGGAATGGATGCCTGTGTGCATGAACTTGATGGCAGTTCATATGGAACTGTCCATAGCTGAGAGTCCTTGGAATTTCCAGTAGGAAGATTTCTCGACTAGTAGCACTGGAGCCCTGGAGAGAAATGGAACAACCTCAGAGACTGCATGGCAGAGAAAGGTGTTCATTTCTTGGGGATGTGCAGGCTGAGGGGGAAAGAGAGCTAGAAATTAGTATTGTTGTGAGGTTGGGAAACCTTAAAGCTACTTAGCCAACTACTATGTATTTATACTTGGCCTAGGACCCGTCCTTGTGGATTCATAGCCCTGGCACGGGGGTGACCTGTTGTTGAGAGTAAATGAACAATGAAGTCTATGGTTGGGAGGAATGTCCTTGGTCTGCAGCCAATTGGTGAATGTTTACTTGCAAATATAAGTGCTCTCTGTGTTTTTTGTTTAATGTATTTCTTTGTGTATTTAATTATCTCTAATATATGTATTCTAATGTTCATGTCTACTGATTATTTGTTGTGCATGGCATGCTTTTTATCTCTTTTATGATGTGTCATGGATCTTGTCTTATGCATGTGGTGTGCATGCTCCTAACATTGTTGAGAAACCCTTTTCCTTCGAATTAGAGATCATAGAACCGAGTCTTGGGACTGCAGCGTGCCTAGCCTACGATTGGTTGGGTGTGTTGCAACCTATTTAAGTGGTGTAGCCCGACCTCTGGGTGGTCGGGTATGTTACAGATTGGTATCAGATCTTCTGTCTAAAACATCGGGTTGGTATGGACTGGGTCTATTGGTTAGAGTCTCATGGTTGAGATCAAATTATGACTGTGAAGTTGAAAAACTCAGGAGGAATGGTGTTGTAGAATCTACGCAGGAGTTAGAACATCATAGATCCTTTGTAAGGGTTCGAAGGATTATGACCGTCTTCTTCGAATTTGGGAGTGATTTCCACTGTGGGATCAAGAGAGATTTGGGATCATTGGATCGGAGGGCAGGTGAACAAAGGTCATCTAATCAAGTCAAAGCAAAGGTTAAGTCACAACCGTCAGATTGCTTGGAGAGAGATCGATGGCCAGGAGGCATTGCAGGAAACCAAGTTACACGGGAGTTAATTCCCCAAGGTGGTCCCACAATCCAAACCAAAATTTCACTGAGAGGTTATGTGTCAGCTTCAAAAGAATTGTGGGGTGAAAGGCGGGTTACTCCAAACAGTGTGTACATATGACATTTTGGTAGGGGGAACAGCCAAAGCAGTAGTTTGGTTGGTCATTGTGTGTTGTATAGACAACTGTTGCAACTGCTGTAAATTCTAACCTTGTACAATATCTACTGCAAATCGATATTCAGAAAAGAACAGAAAAGATACAATGGCAAGTACAAACATTACACAGAGATTTTTCACCTGGAAACCCAAACCGGGAAAACCAGCATATATTATATTGATACACTTGTGTTACATTGTTTACAATACAATATACATATAGGAGCCAGCGGCATCCAAAACCCTAACCCAATGACCTGGATTAGTCCAAAACCCTAATTCCTTAACCGGAAATAGAAAACCATCGGCAAAAACCATGTGCCAAAAACCACCTAATATCATGTGGTCCCAGAAATATGTCGTCCCGGAAATATGTCGGCTCGGCGATAATATGTCGGCTCGAAACCGGCGAAAATATGTCGGCCCAAAAAAAAAAATTCGGGGGTGCTGCCCCCGAACCCCCTCTTACCCCCCTGCGCGCCCGGCGCAGGTGCTCAGACACTACTACTCGTGCAAAGAATATAACACATACCCAACATTCTCCCACTTTTTGTTTTCTTTGCACACATGGGGTTACAGGATTACATAGTCAACAATGCCCATGGATCCTCTACACCAAGAGAACTTCTCAGTGCTCACAGATTTTGTTAATGAATCTGCAACATTCTTCAAAGTATCTACCTTCATCAGTGATACTTTCTTTTCTTCAATCATGTCTCTCACA
>ML781020.1:473831-491368 GCA_009831015.1 Picea engelmannii | reverse complement strand
ATCTCGAAAAACCTTCATTTAGGCCCTCAAAATGGCCCCGGAAGTTAAAACCTGCTAAAAATAGTAAATTGCCAAAATGGCCAGAAAACTGTTTTGAGCCATTTGGAAAAGATGGGTGGCCCCCGATATCCACCTGGATCAGCTTGCTAGTAGCTCTCCTCCCAAGGCTGACCTGCATACAAAGAAAGCAACAAACTACACATGCATTTTACCTATAGACTAATGGGTTAGAGATTCAAACATATATTTACTAAACTATGAAGAACTCATATAGTGGGACAGGAAAAGAATTTCTTTATTATTAACTTTAATGAATCAACTTACAATGTTGAGACTGGCCACTGCTCCACGAATATTGATCTTGGGCTACTCTTCAAATGTCCTCCAACTTCTTTGCTTTGTATCTCTCTTTGCACAAGGATGGCTAAAGGGTTGGGACAATGGGAATATGCAATTGGGTAGAGTTTCTTTACTCTTATTCTCCTCCTCCAAATGGGACCCCTAACCCTTCTTTTATAGGCTAGAAGAATCTAGGTATTTAGATGAACCCTCGGTCATGCATGGCCAGGAATTTCAGTTAACTCACCCAAAGTTGTGTGTTCCATCGACAACTTTCCTTTTTTCATGCTTTTGTAGGTCCACGCAGGTTGTTTGAGGTCAGCTAGCGTGTACATGCATGCAGTAATGGAGTAGGGCATGTGGGACCTTATAAAAGAGGTTTTTTAAAGAGTTGTTCAGCAGTTCTTTGGCAAAAAAGGGATCTGAGATGACCTGATGCCAGGTAATCATGTATGGTGCAAATTAGGGTTATAACAGTCAGCGTCAGAAGTATTGTGGGTCAAAAGGCGGGTTACTCCAAACCGTCGATGTGTGCCCCCACAAATTTAAAGGCATGCAGTGATGTGACATGATAGTGCTTAAACAACCAAACTCTGAATAGCCGAGGTAGTTGGGGACTGTCGATTTGTAGGAGGGCACACGTCAACCGATCGTGTGCTCCAGATAAAACGCTCCAGGAAAAAGCAAGTGACGAGAAGTTTAGAATTGAGATTTCTGAACCCTGGAGATCCAAATTGAATCTCAATGATCTGATTAAGGAGGAAACATGGTGCAAATCCGTGGACTCCGGGTGAAGACCCGAAGTGAATCTTGGTCGTCCGATCCAGGAGGACACGTTGTAGAAATCCGTGCACTTTGAGGGAAAGTGAAGGTTCAAATTTGAGGTTTTCAAAGTCCGAAGACTCGAATAAATCATAGTTGTTGATCTATGGGAGACACGCGTTAGTAGATCGTGAGCTTCGGATAAAAGAATTTCAAAAAAAGTTGAGGGTTGAGATTTTCGAAGCCCAAAATTCTGAAGTGATGTGGCTTGTGGACGTCACTTGGGATGATGTGGACACATGGGATGTGTGCCACATGTTAGTAATTTTTTAGCATATGGAGTATTAGAGTGTCAATTAGAACGTGACAGGTGTCACCCTCCTAATTGGGACATGTGTCCACTTCCAGTGTTTCACCACGTGGTGACAGATCGTGCAATTCGAAGACTAGGCACTCCAGAGGGGAAAGATGTGATAGGTTGTGTTAGGTTGAAACTCTCGAAGGCCCGAAGGATAGAGTACATATCGTCCATTGATCCTAGAAGACACACGACAATATATCTCGCAGTAATTCGGAGGATCGACGCTCCGGGAGAAGGTGAAGGCGTAGAATTTGAAACTCCCGAAGCCCGAAGAGCCGAATCAATTCACAGTCGTTGATCTGTGGGAGGACACGTGTCGACGGATCATCGACTTTGGGTGAAAGAATTCTGAGGGAAATTGAAGGTGTAGAGTTTGAAACTCCCAAATCCCAAAGAGCTGAAGTGATTCACAGTCGTTGATTTGTGGGAGGACATGCGTCGACAGATCGTGAACTCTAGGTAAAAGCGTTCTAGGGGGAAGAAAGCGGGGAAAGTTGAGACCTCTGAAGGTCGGAGTTCCAAAGTGGATCTCGATCGTTGATCGTGAAAGAGGATGAGGTTCGTTGATATGGTCCTGGTTGAAGGTTCCGAAGTTGCGAAGTGCCAAAGACCGAAGTCAATGTTAACCATTGATCTACTTCGGGAGCTTTCCCAACCAATGATCAAGTAAACTAGAAGGATAGCGTAAGTGGAGGTGTTAACCAACAACAAGCGGTCACCACCGCTTTATGACTCATTCGGTGGGTAATCACTTCGGAGGAATTGCTACTCCATAATTCAGGAGTCATGAATAGTCAAAGTTCCGAAGTAAATGAGAATCGTCCAGCTCATCGTGACATTAAGATGTGACCGTTGATTTTGATAAATGATCAAGCACTTCTTATCTTAGCGCCTGGTCACCACCTGCGGTCGTATGGAATAAAGAAACAAAGGGAAAAGAAGAGGCAATTCTCAAATCAATAAGCCCATGGTTTTGCACATATAGTCATATGTAAATGGTTTGAAGGAAGTGCCTCATAAAGATTTAATTCGACAAAGAGTTAACACTAGAATAATACAGAGAATTGATAAAGGATCAAAATATGATCTGTTTGTGAACTGTGAACACAACAGAAGCATGAGTACGATATAATGGGTCGATCCATGTCTGTGATCAACTCATGAAGACAAAATAACTGACACACAGTCATGATTAAAAAAGAGTTAATTCATGAGCATTACGAAGAAAGGATAAAAAGGAAAAATGATATTAATTAAAGAATAATATTATCATTTAAATGAAAAGGTACCTGTAAATTTAATTGACAATTTTTGTATGATATGTATAGTTCTAACAGGATGTCTACTTGCAGGTTTATCAGGATTAGAGGTATAACCAGATCAATTCAAGAATAGGATTAGATGTTAGGGTCATGGAGGAATGACTTTGCTTAAAAGTTGGATGAGGTACTACAAAATAAAGAATCCTCACATGGGACATGAAGCTAGCAGGTGAATAATGTCATTAATGGGCATAGAAAGGAAAATTAAGGCTCCATAGCCTTGAAGGTAGAGATGTGTGGATAGTTGCAAGCTTGTTGTGGAAGGAAACAAAGAGCTTAAGAGGTGGTGAGTGAATAATCTCTATGTGTCAAGCATAGGAGTTTCAGGGAAGGATTTGTTAGATATGACTTATCTATTGTCTAAAAGATTAAATCAGAGTTCACAGTGGAAGCAAGATACCAATGTAGAGGAATTGGAATGCTCTCTCACTTCAAAAGTGGCACTGAATGAAAATGGATTTCCATTGGGGAATGGTACTAAGTGGGAAATAATGGTCAGGTGGAACATGGCTGGAAAAGTGTTCAGACCCAGGGAACCATAGTGCAAATGAGAAGAATGGGAGCACACAAGGCATCAAGGATCTAAAGGAATTCAAGGACAACCAACTACAACAGAAATAGATAAATAAATAAGTGATTTGAAACAGAAATGCACTAGAGTGCATGAAGCATACAATGAAGTTAAATTGCATATGCATTAGTAGGCATGCTGATAGTAAATGCTTGGTACATATGGATGTGTAATTTTTCATATGTACATGCTTGGATATGCATATAGCATGCTGGTGAACTTAGAATAGTTTTTTATTATGAAATAATGTTTGATCATGACTAAAGGATGGATTATGTATTCAAGAAAAATGATACAACGGGGTTAATTATGTGGATGTTGTTGTTGCTTATAATTTCCATCGAGGTGAAGACCCATGAGGATGGTAGGAATGGTGATCAAAATGATGAAGGGGGGAAGTCTGTGAACTTCTACAAATATCAGTTGGTCATAGAACAACAAGTAGGTTGGTAACAACCAGGTAGGTATGCATTTAGTTTATGTTGATGCATACATGTTGAAGGGGATCGAGGTAAGGATTCCCTTAGTTAATTTTCATTATTTAAATTGATATGTAATGGTTGAAGTCCTAGAGTGTGTAAGTGTTGTTGATGCTAGAATGCACTTAGATAAAATGTCAGTTGCATATTATGTTATGATTGGTTATTGGATCATAACCAGGTTAATTCAGGAGACATACTCCTTATATAACAATGAATACCCATAGAGATAGTCATGTGTGAGACCATAATATGGTTGGATATGGAAGGGCTATAGTGCTATGTGAGTGCTCAATGGTATCTACTATATATATGATGTTTGGATTGCAACCTCTTTGTCAACATTGAAGAGAACTTAAGGATTATATTATTGGTGTTCTGTTTGGGTGGAAAAGGAAGGTAACCAAATAGTTAGGCAAGCAGTAGGAAGTGTGTGGATGATGTGTTGAATCGTTGGCCAGACCTTCCAATTCATCATGGTGGAATACATGACATGGTTATGTGGTATTATGTAGTCAATGCATGGATGCATTATGTAGATGTGACCATGGGTATTGGCACATTGATTGTTATCTTATTAACCATGGCATTAGGAAAAGTCTATGTGACTAATAATACATGTGTATGTAATGATGAGTTCATTCCAATTGATAGTTGGATTAATAGAAGTAATTGAATTGTATTCGTAAAAAATTCTGAGAGCACTTTGTGATTTTGTTTTGAATCATTGCCATGAGAATATATGTCTTGTACATGAGATAGTGACAATTTGTTTGGCTAAGGAATGTTGAAATTGCAGGAGGAAAGGGGTCTTGGATATGGCAGTGTTGTAAGCCCATAAAGAAGACCAATGCCTATTGCTGCAAGATTCAAATGGTTATGAGAAGAAGCTCATGTCTAGAATTTTTATTTTTCCTATATAAAACAATTTTGGGAATTATGATTTGCTAATCACTGACGAATTGTTTTGGCCGAATGTAAATTGAAGAAATTGCAGGTAGAATCGTATTGAATATGGCAGGGATGTAAGACCATAAGGAACACTGATATCTACAACTGCAGAGCCAACCATTATGAGAAGAAAGATCATGCTTGGAAATTTTTATTTTCCTGTATAAAACAAATTTGACATTTATGTTTGAAATGGTTATAATGGTATCTCATGATGATTGTATGTGTATAATACAGATGATATGTTGGATACGCAAGATGGAAAGCATGGAAAAGGCTATTTTTGTGACATGAGAGCCATGTGTCCCTAGAAATCTTCTTGTGCAAGAGAACCTTGGTCAGGCTAGATGGATCGCTTGAGGGACTGCATGGCAGAGAAGGGGATGCCTAAGCTTGGGCTTGGAAGGTGAGTGACCAAAAGGAAGAGGAGATTTTGACAGCTCTTGATTGGGGTCATGCACACAATGGGTATGTCAGGGAAAATAGTGAGCCAAGTTAATGAGAAAGACATATGGATGCATATACATGAGCTGCACAGAGAAGTATTGTATTGGATTATGAAAATTTACTCTTACAATATGAGAAAGAATGAGAATTTTATGCACAAATTTTGAACTGACATGCTCGCTAATTTGAAATATTGTAGGAAAACGATGAATGTTGAAGATCTAGAAAAGTACCAGACTATGAGAGAAAAGAAGGTGATGTTGGAGAAACTAAATGACAAAGGCATGGAAGGAAGAAAGTCCAATGGAATTGCTACAACTGGAGTTCTAGAACCCACAACTCTGAAACCTCCTAGTGCACTGAAGTCAAGGAGAAGTTGAATAGCCTAAGGGACTACATGGCAGAGAAAGGGGTTCATTTCTTTGGATTGTGCAAGGCTGAGAGGGAAGGAGAGCTTGTTGGTTGGAACTGCTGCCAGAAATATAAATTCTGAAGATCATCATACATGTTTTGGGTCGGAATGCCTATGCATACATGTTTTAGGCCAGAGTGCCTATGTATATAATATTGGGTTGGATTGCCTATGTGAATTAAAGCCAAAGGGCCTGGAATTGTAATGTTAATAACATTGGAATGGTGTTGTGCACTGAGGACAGTGCCAAAATAAGGGGAGGGGGAATGTAACATCCCAGTTCTAACCCTTATAAACTATAATGTATTATGTAAATATGACTTAGGCTGGTGAGCTAGTAAAGTTGAAAATGGGCCAGAGTGCCTAGGAAATGTAACACTTCCTATACATTAATAAAATACACCGTTGGTTGCAAGACCGACAAGGACAAAAGAGATAGGGGGCTATGATTCCACGAGAGAAGGGGCTTGAGGGGCTTTGTCTTGTTATTATTATTTTATTCACCCATAAGTGATTTTATGGAGAAGAAGGGGTTACATGAGCTTCTTAGGAGGGAGGCCATGTGGCTCTTGTCTTCATGTAATTACTTAAACATCCCTTGGGGGTTGTTTTGGGGTCATTCTTCCCTTGGTTCATCCTCTTCTCACCGGTTCACTTGTTCTTATTCCTCTTCACTCACTACTGCGAGTTCGTGTGCTCTTAGGCTGAGCATGGAAATGAATGGCAGAAAGAGGAAATCCATCGTTGAATGGCTGTAATGATTTACTGATAATTCCAAGAGGGAATGGATGCTTATGTGCATGAACTTGATGGTAATTCGAATGGAACTGTCCACAACTGAGAGTCCTTGGAATTTCCAGTAGGGAGATTTCCTGACCAGTAGCACTGGAGCCCTGGAGAGAAATGGAACAGCCTCAGGGACTGCATGGTAGAGAAAGGTGTTCATTTCTTGGGGTTGCGCGGGATGACGGGGAAAGAGAGATGGAAATTAGGATTGTTGTGAGGTTGGGAAACCTAAGAGCTACTTAGCCAACTACTGTGTATTTATAATTGGCCTAGGACCTGTCCTTATGGATTCATAGCCCTGGCTCGAGGGTGACATGTTGTTGAGAGTAAATGAACAACAACGTCTATGGTTGGGAGGAACGTCCTTAGTCTGCAGCCAGTTGGTGAACGTTTACTTGCAAATATAAGTGTTCTCTGTGTTTTCTTTTTAATGTATTCTGTTGTGTATTTAATTATCTCTGATATATGTATTCTAATGTGCCTGTCTACTGGTTATTTGTTGTGCATGGCACGTTGTTTATCTCTTTTATGTTGTGCCATGGATCTGATCTTATGCATGTGGTGTGCATGCTCCTAACATTGTTGAGAAACCATTTGACTTTGAATTAGAGATCAGAGAACTGAGTCTTGGGACTGCAGCGTGCCTAGCCTACGAGTGGTTGGGTGTGTTACAACCTGTTTAAGTGGCGTAGCCCGACCTCTGGGTGGTCGGGTATGTTACAAGGACAAAGGGTTCAAGAAAGGTATTGTTGACAGTCATATATACATTAAGTCTGAAGGTGATGAGTTATTAGTTGTTTTGGTTTATATAGATGGCATTATTTTTGGATGTACCAATGACCCTTCAGTTCAGTGGTTTGGTAATTTTATGCAAACTGATTTTGAGATGTCCTTGATAGGAGAACTGTCATATTTTCTTGGTTTACAAATCAATTAGAGTTCTGCAGGGCTATCTATCTCTCAAGAAAAGTATTTGAAAGATATGTTGAAGAAGTTTCAGATGGAATATTCCTCTCATGTTAGTACACCTATGGTGGTTGGTTGCAAGCTCAGTAAGTATGACATTGCACCTAATTTTGATCAAAGAACATATTGATCAATGATAGGCAGTCTTTTGTACATCATAGCATCTTGTCCTGATATAATACAAGTTGTTGGAATGGTAGGTCGTTATCAGTCTTCTCCTAAACAAAGTCATTTAGAAGATTTCAAAAGGATATTCAAATATTTTAAGGGTACAATGACTTATGGTCTTTGGTATCCTAGAAATCAAAATTTTCAATTAACTGCATATTCAGATGTTGATTCAGCAAGTTGTTTGGATGAGAGAAAGAGCACCAGTGGAGGTGCATTCTTCTTAGGTGATTTGTTAGTAGCATGGCTTGGTAAGAAGAAGGGATCTATTTCATTATCAACTATAGAGGAAAAGTACATTGTTGTTGCTACTTGCAGCACTCAGATCTTATGGATGATACAAACTCTTGCAAATTTGAAGGTAACTTATACTGATCCAATTCCACTTCATTTTGATAACACCAATTCCATGAGTGTCTCCTAGAATCCTTTTCTATATGCAAAGACTGAGCATATACCAATAAAATATCATTTTCTCAAAGAGCGGGTTACAAACAGATTTGTTCAGCTGAATTATATTCCTTCCACAGAGCAGATAGTTGATATCTTCACTAAATTGATTGCAATAGATCAGTTTGAGTATCTACGCCAAAATTTGGGCGTGACCCTATTATCAAGTTAAAACAGTCTATCTGATCAGGGGGAGAGTGCTCATTCTATCTCTGTTCAGGGGGACAACATAGTCACTCTCAGTTTTCTTTGACATTGATGTCAAAGGGGGAGAAAAGGTATGGTCTGGATGCTACAGTTGGAAGTCTAAGTAGAATAGTGCAGCCTTTCAGGGTTTCTATCAATGCCAAAGGGGGATATTGTTGGCATGTTTCTAGGAAGAGTGTGCTTTTCATTGATGGAAAGAGCAGTAGCGAGGAAGACAAGAAAGCTAAAAAGAGATAGCGCTTTCCAAAAGTGTAGACGAGGTCCAAGAGACAGACTCGCAGGAGGAGAAAAGGTCGAGACCTTTGAACACTTAGAAAACCTTCTAAGTCAGAGAGATCAGAAGCTCAGGAGAGAGGGCGATAGTGACCGTTGGATCACAGCATAGAGGACCAACAGTCGTCTAATCGAAACAAGGTGCACAGGCCTTAACACTTTTCACATGCAGGAGAGAGGACTTACCAAAGTTTCGAAGTCCCGAAGTAGTTTGGGACCGTTCATCATCAAGGAGGACAGGTGGCATAAGATCCACAACTTTGGAAGTTCGTGCATCAAAAGGAGGTGAAATAGCCAAAGTAATTTGAGACCATTCATCACCAGGAGGAGAATCTAGTTCGTTGATCATTGGGAGATACGTGTCAGCAGACCGTGATTTCAAGAGGGAGCAAAGTTTGAGATTTGAAATCCCCGAAGTCCGGAGAGCCAGAGAGCCAAAGTAAATTTCAACCGTCAGATCCAGAGGGATACGTGGCAGATGATCGTGAGCTCCAGACAAATATTACTTCAAGAATTTCCAGTTGAGAATTGAAATTCCCAAAGCCCGTAGAGCCAGAGAGCCAGAGTAAATTTCAACCGTCAGATCCAGAGGGATACGTGGCGACAGATCGTGAACTCCGGAGAAAATCACTTCGAGAGTTTTCAGTTGAGATCTAAAACTCCCGAAGCCTGGAGACCTAAAAATCCAAAATAAATTCTCGACCGTCAGATCATCTGAAGCAGATCTCATTCATTAGATCATCTGAAGAAGATCTCAAGCGTCAAATCATCCAAAGTAAATCTGGGCCGTCTGATCTAGAAAAGACGTGGCGTAATCCTGTGGACTCTAGGTAAAGACCCGAAGTAAGCCTTAATCATCTGATCCAAGAGGACACGTGGCAGTAATCAGCATACTTCGAGGGGAAGTAAAGTTTGAGACTTGAGATTTCAAAACTTTGGAGACCCGAAGGAGATCTCGAGCATTGATTGAGAAAGGAGCCGCAGAACCGTTGATCAGGTTGAAAGGTCAAATTCCTGAAGTAAAGGCAGGGTCATCGATTGAGAAGGATAGGTGTCTGCAGATCATCGACTCTAGAATATTTGCGTAGGGAGAAAAGCAGGGTTTGAGATTTGAAACTCCCGGACCCCGGATCATGAAGTAAATCACAGTCTTTGATTTAGGAAGACTAGATCTAATCTACAGACTTGAGAGGATATATTTGAACCGTTCGTTCAGGAGCATCGTCAAGATTGTGAGATCGACGGTCCCGTTGCATGGCGGGGATTGAAGGTGCGTGAACTTTAAAAAGTTAAGGGCGGGCCGCAATTGAAACCATGGTTTTGGAGAAAGGACACGTGGAGGCTCGAGGTTAATTAAGGGTCGAAACACAGTTTGATCTCAAACCACCTTTGGCCCCGCCCGCATTCGCATGGTCACATGATATCATCGCCCAAGGTCACATCAACAGAAGATAAAGGAAGGAGCTAACGCTGCTAGGCTCCACATCGAAGGTTACACATTGAAAATTCATAAGGTCCTCTGCGTGTATAATCCAACGACGTTGATCAATCAGAATATGATCGAAGGGTTGTTGTTTCACTTCATTATTCATTGATCAGTTACAATTCAGTAACACTAACTAAATCATTGTTCCTAAGCGGTTGAATCATTGTTCCTAAGCATTGGAATCATGATGCCTGAGAGTTTTTTAGATTTCCGACTTGAGTGTTGGAGATGCGGAGTGTAACGGATGATGAGAAAAGGAATAAAAGAAAAATGTCATGACAGAGAGAGGCTATTGTTTCTCTGTAAAAATTAGTCGAACTATAAGCAATGAAGATTACAGCGTGAACTGAGGGAGAAAATGCAAAGATGAAGAACATAAGCTGGAAAGAGTAGTAATGGTGAACACAACAGACTATATGAGAACTTAAGTGCAAGAATATGCGAGCAGGAAGACACTACTGTAGGCAGATCAAACCAGTGTAGCAAAATAGTGATGAGACTGGTAAGCCATTGATAAATATTGTATCACTGTAATAAATTTCAGCAAGGAAATATTTATATCTCAGGGTGGTAGGGTGGTGCTAGGGAGGACTGTTGTCCTCGGAGTTTCAAGTGGGTGCTTGAACATAGGGAGTTGCAGCTTCCATCTAGTTGCGTCCAGAAAAAATAGGGTGGTAGGGTGGTGCAAGGGAGAACCATTGTTATCTGTTATATAGGTTGGTGCATGTGTGACTAGAAGTTGGTGCTTTCATCCAATTGGTGCTGGAACACTCAGGGAGTTGGTGCTTCCTTCTAGTGGGTGCTAGAGAAACCAGAGGGTTGGTGCTCTCTACAAGTTGCAGCTTGTTAGAGAAGAGGTTGTAGCCTCATTTTGAATTGTTGCTCAAAGATTGATGATGTACAGAACTTAAAATACTGCTTATCATTCTAAGAAGAAAAGGTTTTCTCCCTGTATGGGTTTCCTCATGAATATCTATCTCTGTGTATATCGTATGTGTGATTGATATTTACTATTTATGTTTTTCATGACTTGAATAATCTTGATGATCACTTGGAGAACATTAATAATATTTCAATAGGCATAAAATTGTTTAAGCACAGTANTTGTTGCTCCTTGGCTCTCATAATCCTTTCATTATCATATTTATGGCTTTGGACATCCTTCTGAAAATTTTTAATGGTCTCTACCATATTCATGTTTGTATCCCTTCCTTCTCCATGTCCATTGGAGTTTGTTCCTTCAATGCCCAAATGGACATCCATCCCTTTCATATCATCTTCCTAGCTATAAGTACCCTGTGCCTCTTCCATTCCTCTAGACTCTATGTTGATCCTGATATGATCTAGTTGTTGTTAACTCTGCAAAATGTGCAACCAACAAAACTTTGTCAAGCTAATTGTTTCAACAATTTCATGAAAATATGAATCATTCTGGTTCAATAATATATCAGAATTATTTATTCTGATTTCCCGGAGAATTAAATTCTCAAATAAATTTTTTGGGTGGATATTTAGATTCCACTTTCCAACACCTTTCCAACGTTTACTTCCATGCTCAATTCCGAGTCTTGAGAAGAAATTTATGGTTATTTGAAAATTACTCATTAATTTTACTGTTCATTTTTCAACTTGGCGCAACTCTGCGTTGTAATTATGAAATTTCGTACCTAATCCATTTGATTTTTCGTAGAATCTAAATTGGGTTTCTTCATATACATATTATGGAAACTCTATTCAAGTTTCACCTTTTTCTGGGTTCTTGGCTACTAGTTACAACTTGCTGAAGTTCTAGGCAAATTTGTGTTTTTGGTCTGGAATGCTACAAGTACCTTCTTTGCCATATAAAATATCTTTAACATGCCCAGAAATTTAATTCAACTCTGTGAATGTCTTATGTGGTTCAATATCTTTCCATTGATTGCTCTTGTGCCTCATTCTGATTCCGGAGCAGAGAGTTATGTCTCTTTGAAGTTAGTTGGATCTTAAAATTAATCATCCACTGTTTGCACTGTAACTTTCTCATAAAACCTCCGTTTGACGAATGGTTTACACCATTAGAAAGATCTCTCTGAGCTCTTTTATTTAAGCTACATAAACAAAGTGTACATTGTTGTAATATATTCTCGTGATTTTTGAGTAGTTAAAAACGCTCTTAAGGGCCTCAAAAACACATTGCAAAAAGATGACATTCAAACAGTATAAAATGTCGCGGAAAATCATTGATTTTCTACTGTTGTTCACCATCCAAATGACTTCTCACAAAAAAAATTCAGCCTATACTCTCATATATAACATGCACAACAACACCACAAGATAATTCATGCTCCATGCATCCATAACTACCTTGCATCACTTCTATATCGCGCCAATAACTAGTGCACACTATTTTAGTGTCGCGCGCAAATATCCATCGTGCGCAGTTTTGGTTTTTGTACTAATACTAGTTGCACGCAATTTTTGTATCACACGCTAATATTCTGCATGCATTTCTCTCTACGCGGTGCACAATGCCAGAGTTTAGTACGCCCCCACCGTGCACCAATACTTTGCGTGCACTATTAACTAAATTGTCGCGCCACAACACTTACCCACATTGTGCACGCAACAACCAAACTCCTTTGCATTGTGCCAATACGGTGCACACAACGTGCGCCATTATTATATGTGTGCACACCGCGTGCACCTTATTATGTGTATGCACACCGCGCAATGCTAAATTTATCGCCCGCACCCGCACACCGACATTTTTCTTCACGACGCCTAAATTTAGGATGCGCACCCGCACACCAATATTTTTTCGCACGGCGGAAAAGTTCAGTGCGCACACCCGCACACCAACATTTTTCCACGCATAGACCAAAATTTAGTGCGCTCACCCGCACACTAACATTTTTTCGTGCGGTGTCCAATTTTTACATATCACAAGCCTTTTACTGCGCAACATGCATTTTTAGTGCGCACATTCATTTTTATGCGCATCAATTCCTCGTGAATTCCGCTACAGAAATTGGGGCTTTTGCTTCCATTCCTACTGTAGACATTCTGCAACTACGAAATTTGTCAAATTTCACCCCGATAACACCAGTTCAACCTCTACAAAAATAAATCGTTGTGGGTTGACATTTCTGGAACGAATTTCCCCAAAATCAATTCTCGAATTGAGAATTTTATTTACTAATCTCGCTCCATCTGTCATGGATTCACTGTAACTTCAAATTCGACCAATTCCAGGTTTGAATTTGCTAGAACATATATTAAACCAATAATATCTCACCACTTCGACAAATTTCTCAATTTTCCCCAAATTTAACAACAGAAATTGGGGTTTTGTTTTTCCAATTTCGCCCAATTGTTGTTACTTTTTACAATGGACGCTCTACAAACTGAAATTTGGCCATTTCGAAATCAATCCTCTGTGAAATTTCGCTTCACTCAACTTGCTCAACCCATCTAAGCTCGGTTTTGAAAACTAAAGCTCTGATACCATATTGTAACATCCACGGCCACCCATGTCGAGGCATGATACATGAGAAAATGCTTTCATTCTCTCTATAAAACATACTATAACATACCCAACATCCAACTGATCTATGCCACGTATGTTTTTCGAACTGCATGCAATTAAACTATATATACAGAGAACTCTTGCATATATATATATATATATAACGTAAACAGACAAATACATATGTAAATGCGTGGATTCATACTGAAATAACAATAAACATATACATGCAGCATATACCGGCAATACCCATAAATATAAAAGCAGTTATAACCACACATATGATAAACCCATAAAAATAAACATGTAAATAACAATGCAGCATGTAAATTTATCACACAATTGACACTTATCTTGGTAAGAATATCACCAACTACGTGCAGGCCTTCCACGAACCTCCCAGCCTTAGACCACATTGCTCATCACTCTTAGCAGTGGGTCACCCTCGAGCTGGGACTAAACTCCACCAGGGTAAAGGGATTCCTAACTAGGCTAATGGCTCATAGACAACATGAAAGACTCTGTCACATGTTCCAACTCAAACTAACAACCTATAGTCCCGCATTCCCCACATTCTTGTCCCACCCTAGGAAGTGTGCCCTTCTGTACTCAACAGTCCTTCGGCTGCCCCACTTCCTTTCCAGGCTTCAGCAACAGGCCAGACAGGAAGTCTCAAAGCACTGTAGCTGCAGTTTAGCACCTTCAGGAAATCAATTCCCAGCAATTCTCTCAACCAGAGAGAAATTGCCTATGGGCCTGACAACCGACCTCTTCAATGTCCCACGGGCCTGACAACCCGCTTCTTCAGTCTAGCTCCCAATCTAACCAACTACACAAACAGGTATGGCTATCGATACAAGTTCAGGTACAGTGACATGAAGGTACCGAAGATAGTTCAAGGAGTGTGTGAATACCCATGGATGATTGACTGGATGATTGAATGATGGGAGGAATGATGGGAAATGAACTAAGTCCAAACAATATGTATGCATGTCCCCAACTTAACACTTGTCATGTTGGGAGCTACTTTGGCCCACTTGTCCCCAACTTTGGAACTTAGGAAAAAATAATTATCCATACTTTATATTTAAGAAATATTAATATAATATTCCTTTTTAGCTTAAGCTCCCTAGCTTAGCCCTTTTCCNACACTTGTCATGTTGGGAGCTACTTTGGCCCACTTGTCCCCAACTTTGGAACTTAGGAAAAAATAATTATCCATACTTTATATTTAAGAAATATTAATATAATATTCCTTTTTAGCTTAAGCTCCCTAGCTTAGCCCTTTTCCTTAACTTTTAGCCCCCCCTTTGCCTTAACTAGTGGAGTTTAGTCCCCCATACTCTTTTATCGTGGTCGGTCTGCGCGCAATGATGTATTTTATATTAATGTTGAGACATATACAAAAATAGGTGCACTGACCTTTAACATCTAGGCTCTTCGGCCTAATAATCACAAAACTGGCTCACCAACCTATAAAACACAGCATATACACAAAGGCTCCCTAGCCTCAAAATCACGCACATTTAAGTTGTTGCGCGCGGTATCCTGGAATGTGCAGACTTCCTCATTTTACTGCGCAGTACATGCATGCACTATGCCATGAAAGGTGCATATGAAAAATGATATCAAACAACTCACCAGCGTAAGTACATTTTCATTTACATTACAATTGGGTTCGGCCTAGGGATATTACATGAAATACTTTTAACACGTGAGTTTATCAAAGTTTTGTATTGAATCCTAATTTGATTAAATTTAATTAAAGAGTTTGCATTTTGAGTTTCTCTAAATTTTTGGAATACTAATTTTTTTTAATCTAAAAAAGATTTATAATTAGAGTTTTTTAAGTGGTTTCCATTATAAATCTTTGTTAGCATTAATAACTTTAACATTAATTAGGCAACTTGTAATTTAACAAGGGTTGCACCCATGGGGGGCCACTCTTAGGGATGCCTACCCTTCTAGATCCATCACAACATTGGGGGCTCACTGCCAAATGTCTCATTGAGGACTTGAACTCGGGTGGGTAGAGTAAGAAACTTACCTCCCAATCATTGGATCTATATGTCCCTCAACTTAAAAATTTGAAGGACATGGGATGAGTTTTGATCAACTTATGTGTGCATGGGTCACTAGATCATTTAATATGATCTCTCTATGTACAACCAAACGTTCAACCACTACCTTTCCTTAAGGTGACCCCATAACATTCAACCACTACCTCAAAGTGATCCCATAGCTCCAAGAAAAGTCCTAATGAAAATTGAACTTCACTCAATAGTAAAAAGCTCCTCACTTTCCATTATCAAATCCAACCCCTTTAGAAAATATTAAACCATCACCTCACTTTAAAGTTAGATAAAGTTGTACTTAAATTCATTTAAAAATTGAAAAAGTAGCCATATCTTCACACATACACACAAAACTATTCTAGTACATTATAAAAAACACAGACTTATACATAGTTATAACTCTAACATAAAACCAAACCATATAGCCATTTTTCAAATTGACACGCTTAACCGTGAGAAAACTAACATAAAACCACCACCGTCTCGGAATATTTACAACAAACGACGTAAATACAATTACATGAAAATTGTTAATGTGAAAAGAAATTTGAGGAATATTTTATGAATGCACAAGGAAAACGTTAAGTAGGTATGTTACGAGCTGTAATCATTTTCAAAATATATTCCACAATCTTTTGTCCTTTACGTAACTGGGCAATTCTTCTCTTTCTTCATCACATGCCTCCCGACTTTGTGGTTTGCTTGTGCCGGCAGGACACTTACAAGAGTAATCCCCAGTTGGACTTTATGTGTATATATCCCGTGATTCGATCCCATGACCTCAGAGCTTAGCGAATTATGCATATTCCTTCTCAGAGCTTAGCAAATGATGCATATTCCTTCGCAATGATAAAAGAGAAGTTTGAATTTTTCGAGATGCATCTCTGTACAATATGCAAAGTCAAGAATTGAGAAAAAATTTCATGAAATACTAATAATATACACGCCATGGCGGGGTCAGCTTACTCTAAATTCTAAGTTCTCTGTTAACAATAAGCAATATTAGAAAAACGTGTGGCCAATTTTGTGAAATGTGGTCACGAGGTTCGAACCCCGTCAGTGTCAGCCGCTTAATCCGTTTATCTCCACGTTGTGTGGGGCCGAGGCGGCGGACACGGACACGGTGGCGGTGCCAACCAGCATGGACTGTTGTGACGGTTGGATTATAGGTTATGGGATCTAAATTGCTTTCATATTTAATAATTTATAACTCACTTCAACAATATTTAATGTTGGAGTGGGGTAACTTGAGAGTAAATCTTTCTTTTGAAGTTACTTTTCAAGCAGGTCTTTCCGTGGTGCAGTTTTAAATTTTTGGTCAATCCAAAATTTTGGTGAATTTTTTGAGTTTTTGGGTTGGTTTAAAATGGGACAAAACCCCTTAAATAAGGTTTTAAAATGCATAGAATTTTGATCCATGCAAAACTCAAACTATCTCTCAAAATTTGACCGATTGTTTTGCCTAAAACGAATATTTAACCTACTCCTTCAAGATTGTGTAATAGGATAAATATTAACATCTATGTTAATCATACAATTATAATTAAAAATCTATAGATAAAATGTTATAAACACAAAATTTATTCTCATCCTTAATTTAACATCCAACTATTAATTAATTATATTATTATTATTTCATTTTTCATTTTCTAATTATCAATTTACATTAAAAAATTAAATAACAATTTAATTTATTAATACTATAAATGATCGAGTTCATACACAACTTTCAATCATATATTTAAAATTTAAAATTATTACATTTCAATCTTATATTTAAAATTTAAAATTATTACATTTACATATCAATTTAGTCATTTACATAATATTTGTCTCTTCTTAGCTTTTTAAATGAGGATAAATATGTAGAATCACAATTTCATATGAATCTTCAAATAAATTTCAATAAGGTTATGAAGAGTTTACCATGAATCTCAAAATAAACATCGAAGTCCACTAAGGATTCAAGATGAAACT
>ML781020.1:444346-473731 GCA_009831015.1 Picea engelmannii | reverse complement strand
AATGTTAGTGTAAATGTCATCGGGTTCGACATGAGCTTTGGGGGTAAACTTCAATAAAGGTCCAACATGAACATTGGGTTAAACTTCAAGTGTTGTAAGGGGTTAACATGAAACTTGGTGTAAACATTAATAAAGGTCCAACACTAATTTCAAGTTAAACTTGTTAATAAATTGTAGTAAACAAGGAAAATCCATGGAACGATTTCCAAACAACATGAAGACCATAGACCATCTTTGAGTAAAATCAACTTTTTTTGTGTGTGAAAAATACTTTGATGAAGTGATTTTGTTAGTGTTTGATATAAATCTTGCGGTAAAATTTCAATATATAGAAAGGATTTAATGTGAAACTTAAGGTAAACATTAGTAAGGGTTTGAAAAAAAAATTGGGGTAAACATCACTATGGGTTCAACATGAATCTTAAGGAAAACTTCAAGTATAGTAAGCCTCTAATAGAAAATTGGGTAAACTTTAGTAAGGGTCCAATATGAATTTTGGGGTAATGTTTCTAGGACATTGTTGTAATCACAGAAAATGTGTCGAAACAAATACTAAACAAGATGAAGGCAAGTAGAATCTACCCTTTGTTGTGAGAAAAAAAACTCAAATTGAGAGTTCTCTTTAGTATTCGACTAATGTACTTTGTGTAAAATTAGAAATTTAGGATCTCTTTATGAAGAAGTTTTTAAGTTGGTGAGGCCTTATATGGTTCAATCAAGGTTATTGATGCCATGGTTTTTTGTTTGTGTGTGTTTCCAATAAAAAGGAAGAGAAAAATGTGCCTAAATTGGCCCATAGTTTTAGGAATTGTCAAGAATCTCCTACAATTATTTTTTAAAATGAATAGAAATCATTGAGTCATTTCTAGTTGTTTTCGAGGTTGTTTGTGACGTTATGCACTAACCAAAAATAATTTCCAAGATACATAGCTAATTATGTCTCCCATATGATGGAGGATGGGGGAAGGTTGCTTAGGAAGAACTCATCATGGTACTCTACATTTGTGTAGAATAAGGAACAATCTATTTATTAGAGGGTTATCATTTTTCTTCCTCCTGGAGTTTGTTGCTTTTGTATTATTTATGGTGATGATGATGTTAGTCGCCCTCTATGTGAACAAGGCATATTAGACAAATAAAAGGAATTAAACTAAATATTTTTCAATGTATCTCTTTTGTAATTTAACATGGTGGAAATGAAAGTGTTAAGGCTATTATGGTTTTCATAAAAGTCATGGAAAATAATTGAGTTATGAATCTGGATAAAGTTATGTCAAATATTATTAAGGGTAGGGCATGTTAAAATGAAATATTCTTCATCCTCAACCTATTTTGTATTACAAATTTTACAAATCTATTCATCCCAAGGTGTTTTTGGGTTAGTCCAATGACCAATTTCATTATGGAGATCATGACTATTAGTCTTGATTTTAATAATACTCATTTTGTTTTTTAAGTTCACAATGTCGGAAAATAATTTTGATAAAATCTTTGTAGTATTTTAACTTAATTGTATTGATGATTTCATTCTCATTCAAAATCTTATCTTTAAACTTCACACAAATATAAAATTTAATATTATGAGTGACAATTACATTTAGTATATGTGCTATACCATAAAATATGTGTTGGCATATGAAAATGCTATAAAAGTTATGGGGCAATACACTAAATGTAAATTTAACAAAATGCATTTTTTAGAACAACTTGAGAATGCTATGTATTAACACAATGAAAGTTAATCACTACAAATATGGTTTTTTTTTCTAAACAAAGAAGGAAAAATCTTACAATACTCAAGGTTGCTAGCGTAGACTTTGTTGATACAATCTCAAGACCTCAATGTGAGCAACATCATCGTGTGCAAACAAAACTTAGCCATCTAAAAGAACATATTGGTGGTTTGTAAGAGGGCAGACTTCCACTAGTTCCAGATGTCTTTAGGTCTTGGTTCATTAACTTATTTCCTCGTGTTCAAGGAAAACAAGCTCTTATCCAATCAAAAACATTTTTAAAACATACTTCGGGACTATAAAATAGTTTCCACCAATCACTAATATCCACTAGATACCCAATATCCTATATAATCATCATGAAGTTACCAAAAAGAAGTTATATGGTACTGAAAACACCTAACCTTTAACCCTATATATGAAGCCTTAATACTAAAAGTGAATTTCAATTTAATAAATACCAAAAAAACAAAAAAATCTGTATATTTTACACACAACAACATTATATATAGAGATACACATCTTAAAAAGAAAAAGCACATAAAACTATATTTATGATCTTTAGCTTTGCATAAAAGTTCCAAATATTAAAAAAATAAAATGATTTGAACCTTATATAGAGATACACAGCTTAAAAAGAAAAAGCACATAAAACTATATTTATGATCCTTTAGCTTTGCATAAAGGTTCCAAATATTAAAAAAAAAAATGATTTTCCAAATCTACATCAAAAATGAAATGAAGGCAATCACATGCCTCGAACCTAAGGCAAAAAAAAACAATTATTTTATATATATATATATATTAAAAACAAAATACAACACACAAAACTATATTTATAATCCTTTAGCTTTGCATAAAAGTTCCATATAAAAAATTAATTTTGATTTTCCAAGCTTTCTACCTTATTGTGAATATTTCATCGACACTAGAAAGTGTGAAAATGAAAATGAAGGTAATTACGTACCTTGAACATGTACTCCGAGTTACGCTCATCATATAAAAACAATTATCACAATGTGTGGCCCATTAAACTTTTTTTCGTAAAATTAAGATTAAGTATATTAATGACAAATTTGCACAAATAAAAGCCATCTTATTTTTTATTCATCCGAGAATAATACTTACATTTAGATAACGAAAAAGTTTGTAACCACCCTTGGGGTCATGAACAAGTCGTTTTCTATCAACTAACCCTGAGGAGATCTACCAATCCTAGAGGACTCAATACATATAACATCAACTAAAATATCGTCAATATCATGATGAAAAATGGTTAGGAGGCCTCTTCCAAACATCATGCTTAAAAGGACTCAATACATATAACATCAACTAAAATATCATCGATATCATGATGAAAAATGGTCAAGTGGCCTCTTCCCAACATCGTGATTAAAGGGCCCAAAATATTAATACCCAAACTACCACTAAAAATCATTAGATCTAACCAAAAAAGCCAAAAGGCCATATACACAATTCTGCAATAAAACACAAATACAACTAAACCTAATGCTAAAAAACATCCTCTAAACTTCCCTCTAAAAAGTAGGAAAGTAGAGAGTCAAAAGATAAATTTGAGGTTTCGCATACAAGTCCCTTGAGTCCGAGAACTTAGAGGGGACTACACCAATGGGACAAATTTGGTATGATTACGCCTGACAAAAGAAGTCACGACACAAGACTTGGAACAACAAGGAGGAGGTGAGACGACCTTGTGTCTCGCCAAAGTAACCAACTACATGGAAGACCCTTACTCCACAAATGGACCACCACCCAAGCAATGATAAATAACCCTATCCACATGAGTAGGACAAGAGCCTCCTATAAAAGATCGACATTAGGGAAATTGCTTGGTGACCACTTCATATGATGAGAAATCATGAGTAGGATGTGTAAGAGAAAGATCTGTGGATGTAGTGAAAGAGTCCATCTCTAGCAATCCCGAGAAACCACAAACATCCTCATCCACCTACGTGACTGAATCACCTAAGCCTTGATCAACAATTCCTTTAGGAGGAGAGACTGCCCCCTTCATTTGATCAATCTTCATGAATACTTCCATTTGAAAAAAATGGCAAACCCCATGATCAAGATCTATCGAAGGCACAAAAATCATTGGAAGAAATAGTTTTATAAGAAGCAACTAACACTCCAAACACCCTATCAAAATATCAATAGGGGGGACCTCACTCATCTCTTGATGTGTGAGAGGAAGCAAAAGTGTGATTATCTATGATAGGTCTTGCAATCCATTAACAACAGGAGCATTTTATCTTAGGATAATAAGATCCACCTTATCATCAAAATGGGATAAATCTACCAGAGGGCAAGTAGCCAAACCATCACTTGTACAATCAATTGCTAAAAGACTATCAAAAGCACCCACAACCGAAGAAATTGAGGGAACAACCCTAGATGTACTAATAGAAACAAGGGACCGAGATGGAATTACTCTAGAAGGATGAGGAAAGGAGACAACAACAACTCTACATTTTTATTGGCTTCAACCCTCCTAGGGAAATCTCTTAAAATTGTTTAGAAATAGAACAAAAACAAGACACAAGAACTAGGCAGAAAAGGTTTTAAGCCATATTCTCATTCCTTTTACAATATTCATTCCAATGATACAAATTTATAGTACAAGAATGAAATCACCTCATAAACTATAATATTCCAAATATAAAATAGTATGCAGAACAAAAATAATTAGCTAGAAATGGCATATAAACAACAATATAACCATAACAACGCCACAATAATACAAAAATAATACCAAAATAACACCAGAAATAACACTTTGATTATTGAGAGCAATGTTCACTTGCCTCTTCAAGGGGGAAACCTCCAGCAAAGCAAAGCTCTATTACAATAATATCCAAGACAAAACTTCTCATACCCTCTACTCCTATTTATACTAAATATGTATATAAAAAGAACAATCTAGAGGAAGATCCTTCTAGAAGCGGAAGCTTCTATTAGGTCTTCTTACATTTGAATTATTCTTCCTTCTTGTTAGGTCTTATTAATATTGACCTTTATTACATGGAAATATATTATTCTACCTACGTGAGGGGTTAGGTCCCTAACATAAACTAGATTTACTCTCACACTAACACCTCATCAAGAGATAAGGCTAGGAGAAGGAAAAATAGGATCTAATAGACACTCAAGATAAAAACTATATGCTATAATGTGAAATACATAAAGGTGGTGTAGGACTTCATGATTGTATATGGATTCATGGACTTACAATCCCCCCCCCCAATCATAAGTCTGGACATTTATACCAACAAGCCAACAAGATCTAGTGCATGAAATGGTATAATCTTCAAACTGAATCTCCTGAGTTGACATCGATGAACATCTACCTGAAAAACCACTAAATCTAGACACTGAAAACTCATAGAATCTGGAAAATCCCACTGTGTAAACATGTGAGTCAAAATGCCTATATTTACTCACTGATGTGAACTCTAATATATGATGAGAGTGAATCAACTGCAAGTTTGGCACATTCCTAAAAATGCTTGATAATCCAATCAAATGTCAAGCAACAATGCCAATGGATCTAGATCCTCTATTAGGTTAAACAACCATTCATGTGAACAAAATTTCCACAAAATTGCTCTCAGAAAATTACACAAAAATAGTGTCAATCAACATCCCAATCATGTATCTTGTGTGTGATCCAACTATAAGATATTGAACTATAATTATGGCAAATAACTATGGAGTAGTAAACTAGGTGTCCTGATGGAATTGCTCAAATCTTGAATCAATATTGTCGAGGAAAACTCAATCACATCAATGCATGTCACACAAAAATATGACAAGTGGCAGAAATTGCAAATTGCCCAAATTGGCAATTTATCGCAGGTGATGAAATCTTTGCAATGCTCTTGTTTTCACCCATTTGGAATTTTCTTTATCTAAGTCTGCCATCTACAATCTATTTTTTCCCATTTGGAATTTGGTTTGTTGTTGAAAATACTTGAAGTCTAACATTCATCATCAATATTATTGCCTCTATCAGCTAAAAGGTGAGACATCATGGGTTTTCTTGTGGGTGGTTTTGGTTAACCCTTAACCAATTCATCATTGTATGCAATGGTTTTGGTTGACCATTAGTTCCATGTTCACTCATCATTTGGTTGTTTCAATTTACCACTAACTATTTTCACTCATTAGTGTACCTCACCCCCCTCACCTTAAGTTGTAAGAGAGTACCATTTGGGAGTCATAGACTTGATTTTCAATTCAAAAAGACATTTATAATTGGGCCTCATTCATGCCCAAAATATTCATCTCAAACTATTATTTGAAAGCCTTCTATGTCTATGATTTTTCCATGCAAATGTGTCTTTACATGTGTTTGAACTAGATGGTAGGACATATACAACTTCTTGACTTGTTGATTACATTGCCAAGAAGTTATCCAACCACAATGAAGAGTTCATTTTTTAACCTTGTTCTTCTTTCGACATTTTTCTTAAAGATGATTTGTTTTCCCACAATGAAGACATAAATGGAGATCAAAACACTGATTCTCCATGTGACCAACTTGATGACAATGTTGGTATCTTTCAGGAAATTTTGTATCGAAAATGTGATAAGAGTCAGCAAGAAAATTGACACTCACAAATTACATTGGTTTGGAGTAGTTAGGAATATAGAATTTGATGTCTTTTTCATATCCAAAGCCATGTTGATTCTTGTTGAATCTTAATTCTTCCCAAGACCTAACAATGCTTTTAGAAAGATCAATCTTTCCTTGTTTGTTTTCTTTAAGACATTCATGAATGTTTTCTTTTGTAACCTCAAATGAAAAAGATTCAAGTTCACTTTCACTTAAACTACTTTTGGTATCACTATGTGCTTTGGCATCTTGTGATTCATCATCAACTATTTGACTTCCCTAAATTGCATGTTGAGGAGGATTGATCTCATACAAAGGATTATTCTAAACACACACTAGTTCATAATTCTTGACTAGTCCCTTCCTTTTTAATGTTCTTAGCTCATCATTCAAGAGTTGGAATTGTAGTTGTAGCAAGTTGACCTTTGTTTGCATGACTCACAAATAGGTAAGGACATTTTCCAATGCACTATTGGGCATTGTGATTGAAGTGTATTTTGTTGTTTCAAACAATGTTTCCAGTAAGGAAAACAATTATGTGATCATGCTTGCTTGCACGTGTTGTTTGTATGTGATGCTCGCTTTCTTTTATGCACATTTAGGGTGTTGGATGCTACTAAGCATGCACCCCATATTGTGATTTTACAAATATTTTCCTTTGAAAATTATCTCCTTATTCAAATTTTAGGCAAGTCTCTTTTCACAATTGACTTTCAAATGAAAAACACTTTAGTTGACTTGAAAAGGTTTGCAACTCCACCATTTTTACAATTCAATGAATTTGTTCAATTATGAAACCTTACGCTTCAATTCCAATTACTCAACAAAATTATGACCAAAAATATGCTTGAACTATATTGTCATGGATCATTTGAAGCATATTTTAACTTTTGACCATGCTCAATGAAGATTTGGGGGATAAACAACTTTTAGTCCCATTTTTACATGCTTTGAATGATCAATATTTTATTCCTTGTTATTCTGTGTGCATGGTGACAATTTGTAATTTTGTTTTAAATGTCACAAAAGGAAAGATCAATAATGAAAACATCCACCATTGCACACAATGACAAATGTTCTTAGACCCCCTTATTCTAATTTCAGGATAAGTCTAGGAAAAGAAGAAAAATAAAATATGATTTTATTATGTTTTCCTTGTTGCAGTCAAAATGGTGTGCCCAAATACAATAAAAATCCTTATGTGAGACCTTTTCCAAAGTAATTTCTCATCAATTTGTAGTCTTCAATCTTTTTTACTATAGTTTCACGAGACTTTTAACCTTTTGTGCAAAAATACTTTCACAAGGCTTAGCCCTTTTCCATAGTAATTTCTAATCAATTTGTAGCCTTCAAGACTTTTTACTATACTTTCACAAGACTTTTAACCCTTTGTGCAAAAATACTTTCGCAAGGATTTTAATCTTTTGTGAAAAAATTACATTTTTTCAAACTAATCATACATTCTTCAAGCCTTTTTTAGGCTAATGATAATTTCTTTCAAACATTTTTGAAAGAAAAACAATCATTACTAAATTCTTGTTGCACCCAAGACCAACCATCCATCCATTTCAACCAATTATTGGTGTTGGTGGGCATGCATCAATATAAAATAAGATTTACCTTCTTTTTTTAATAAATGTGGAATAAATGACTTAACAGAACAATTAAAAAATACTTCGGTTTTTAAGGGTTTCAGTTGTCAAGTGAACTACTCACTAGGAGCACGGGGTCTCTCTAGATTATGTGGGCATGGGATTGTGGCACTAACTCGTGAGATCAACAGTGAGTTGTGGATCAAAAAATTGGATTGCTTGTGAGGAAATTAGCCACAACTTTAATGGAGGGGTAGGTAGATAGAAATGGGGATCTTCATTTCTAGATAATTGTGGGTTCTGCAATCTCTTCATTCTAGCACTTGGAACTATTAGGATATTTAGACACTTAAGAGTTAGTTAATATCAACTTGGTATAATTTTTCATTAGGTAAAAGTGTGTTTCTTTAGTATGCATTTGTAGTTAGGAAATATAACGGTCACAATATGTTCCTGATATAGAGTAATCTAACGGTTCATACTCTCCTTGATCTTAACGGCTACATTGACATGTGGCTTAACACTTGATTGGTACATGATCTCTATTTAAAGAGCATGGCGGTTCATTTTCCAATGATCAATTGTGAGAAACTCTCTTGTAAATCTCTTTGTAATTTTTTTCTTTGCATTAATAAATTGCTCCAAGTGGCCACGTTGGCTAGGGCCATGGATGTTTCCGCATAGGAATTTTACCATATGAAAAAACCAGTCTATTTATCTTTGATCTGGTTGTATGAGTGGTTAATGAAGGTGTTCTTCCTCTATTGGAATAGTTTTGTTGTCGAACATGGTATCAAATTTCATTTGAAGACCCGCTCTCGTTGTAAATCGAGATCGTGAAGCCGTATTTCCTCATCTATGGTTTCTTCCATTTTCATACATTTACTAGATGAGAGGACTATTTCATTGCATCTGGAGCGCTCATTTCAGTCAGTAGATCTTTTCGTTTCACTAAAAAAGGTTTATGTTTTTCCAAGATACGACCATTTCAGTCAGATCCAGAGATATAAAGCCTGAATATGCCCTTTTAAACTTTTGCAGAGTTATTATTTCGGTTTTCTGTTTTTTATTTTCGGGTTGCTACTCTTTTGGATCTATGTATGCTCTTTTCCTGGTTCCTTCTGCGATCTTGGAAAATTAAAAACAAATCGGAAAATGTTTTATTATCTACGTATGTTATTTGTCGTGCACTCTATGCGATCTTAGTAAATCATAAATAGAGGGAAATTTGCATTTTCCAGGTAAGTTAACTGAAATCTAACCCTTGTTACCGTCGAGAAGAGAAATGTTTTTCTTGTGTGAAAATATTTTTTTATGATTACGCTCTCCAAGGTCGTCTTCCACAACAACAACACCAACACCCCCAATCATCTTTTTAAACAATATAATATGCGCAGTGTTTTGCACTAGCTCACTTGGTTAAAAGTTACTTTATTTAGTAAGAGGTCTTGAGTTCAAGTCTCTCTTTTGTTACTTTTATTGAAAAACTTCATGCATTGATTGTAAAGTGCATTTCACTTAAGTTATAAAAGTGAATCACTATTAAATAACTTTAAATATTTTCTTTTAAGTTATTTTTTGCATGCAACTTTTATTTATAAAGTAACTTCATTGTAAAAGTGATTCTCACTTGTTCTGTAAAAGTGAGACACTTCATAAGTAACTTATTTAAAAGTGAGTTTATAGGCACAGTTAGGAGGAATATCACCACGTGGACCAATGTCTATTTTCCACGTGGCTCTTTGGTAATCGTTTATGTTTTTTTTTCAAAAGGGCATAACTTTCACATCCAAAGTCCGTTTTTCAGTGTCGTTTTTTTAAATAGCCTATTTTTTGAGATATTTCCATCTAGACCACTAGTTTCAATTTATAAATCCATATTATCTACATATTTAATATGGATTCTCCCAATGATCTTTTGCTTACCAACACCAACTACTTCTAATGGAAATCCCAAATGGAGGATTTATTAAGAAGTAAAGGATTGTATCGGATTCTCTCGGGAAAAGAACTAGAACTTATTGATGATGAAAATAAAATCAGATGGGAAAATAAGAATGACGAAGCATGTGGATTGATTGGAATTTCCATCTATCTTTATTTAAGGTTTCACCTTCGAGGAATTGATGACCGCATTGAAGCTTGGAAAAAGCTTGAATATGTGTTTGGTAAACACAATATTATTCGAGCCCACCAGATAGAAAATCAGATAATGACTTTAAGTTCAAATGATTTTTCTTGCATTGAAGACTATTTATCTAAGTTCAAAACACTTAGAATTTTATGTGAAGAATGTAATATAAATCCAAAAGAAGAGCGTTGCATATATATTATTATTACTAAGCTTGGTAATGAATATTCAATGTTTGCAACCTTCTATGCCACCAGAAAATCTCTATGGACTGCTTATAAAAAAACCTCTCTTGAGTCCTTTTGTGATGCTCTGATTAGAGAGCAGGATAAGCTTGCACAACTTGGAGTGGTCAGCACTGCATGTACCTCCAAAAAATCCTTAGTAGTCCAGCAAAAAGATAAACCCAAGAATCCAAAGAAGCAACATCCTCGCCACAACAACAATCAAAACAAGGGTCTCAAACCCTCTCAGTTGGCTTCACTCCTAATGGTGACAAAGGAGAAAAATATAAAAGTAATAAGAAGACTGGCGGACATTGCAAGTTTTGTGGGAAAGAGGGTCATGATGTGTCCAAATATTTTAATAAGATGGCATCTTTAGAAGCTATGATGAAGAATCACACTATCAATATTGATTCTTCTTCTTCTTCTTCTTCTTCTTCTCATGGACATGCACTTTTTGCTTCTGGTTTCTCCTTCAATTCAGCTTCTACTTCTTATTTTGATGAGTGGCTTATTGATTATGGAGCATCTTATCATATGGCTAAGGATAAATCCTTATTTTATACTCTAAATGAATGCAACACGAAGAATATATGTGTTGGTGATGATAGATCTCTTAGTGTTGTAGGGTATGGAACAGTTGAGGTAGATAATAGTAATTTCAATGATGTATTATGTGTTCCAAGTCTTTGCTACAACCTTCTATCAGTATATCAAATAACTAATTTAGGTGAAGGTAAAACCATAGAGTTTTCACCTCATCAAGTTGTAATCAAGGATCTAAAATATCCTCAACATGTTTTTGCAACTGGAATTGTTGATGATATTACTAGGCTATACAATTTTGATAACTTTGGGTCATCATCTTTTCCATCAGTTTTTGTTGCTCAAAAAGATGACTTGAGAAAACTTTGGCATGAGCAGTTTGGTCATCTAAACTATCGCTCATTGCAACGACTATGTAATCAACAGATGGTAACTAGTCTTCCTCTTGTTTCATGTAGAGATGGTGTTTGTGCCAGTTGTGTTCTCTACAAACATCATTAGAATATTTTTTACAAACGTGCCTCTTGGAACGCCTCGACCCCTTTGCAACTTGTTCATAGTGACTTGTGTGGTCCACTTTCTTCTCCTTCCTTTTCTGGGTGAAAGTATTTCTTAACTTTCATTTATGATTTTTCTGGACGCACTTGGGTTTACTTCTTAAAACTTAAGAGATAATGTTTTGACAAGTTCTTGGCCTAGAAGGCCCTTGTAGAAAAGTAATCTAGACATCAACTTCAAAGACTAACAAAACATAAGGGAGGAGAATATGTGAACAATAATTTTACAAGTTATTGCACTGCATGGGGCATCCAAATGCAACACATTGTTCCATATACACCAAAGAAAAATGGTGCTTTTGAAAGAAAGAACCGCACTTAAAAGAAATGGCTAATTGTATGATCCAATCTAAAGGAACGAGTCTAAAGTATTGGACGAAATCCATTAAAAGTGAAAATTACATACTAAATAACACTCCCACTAAGGCTCTTAAAAATATAACACCAAGAGAAGCATGGAATAAACTTAAGCCAGATGTAAGTCACTTCCGTGTATTTGGCAATGTAGCATGGGCTCACATTCCTGATGAGAAAAGGAAAGCATTGTAGCCTAAAAGTGAGAAGTTTAGATTTGTTGGTTATTCTGAAGATGTCAAAGGTTACATACTTCTTCAACCACATTTTAATGAAATTATTATTAGAAGAGATGTTAAATTTGATGAAAATATCTTGTCCTGCAAGCCTAATTCAGCATTTGTGCCTTCTTCTACCTGTGAGCCATTTTCAACGTTTGTGCCTTATTTTGTTCCTATTATGGTTTCTTCTTCTTCAAAGGATGACAATGAAGATGAAAATCCACCTACTCTTGCTGACCTTCCTCCAGATGATTCCATTGAACCTGAACTTGCGCCAGTATCATCGCTTCCTAGATGGGTTCGTTCAACACGAGAAGCAATTGACGACCTTGTTGGTGATCCTTTAGATCAACGTCGGACACGTTCATAGTTCCGACGAGCCTCCTCTCTTTTGGCTCAAGTTTAGAGACTCATAATCTAGAGACATTTGAAGAAGCTTCAAGTCATCTATATTTGGATACAACAATGAATGAAGAGTATTGTTCTTTAATGGAAAATGATACTTGGGATCTTGTACCTCTTCCAAAAGGAATAAAAAATGACAGATGTAAATGGGTCTATAGAACTAAGTATGTATCATATGGAAGTATTGAAAGACACAAGACTTATTTAGTTTCCAAAGGATTTTCCCAAGTTGAAGGAATTGACTATAATGAAACCTTTTCACCTATAGCCAAAATGAATTCCATCTGCCATGTTCTTTCCATTACTTCCTCACATAAATGGGAGGTCCATAAAATGGATGTTAAATCCTCCTTCTTGCATGGATATTTGCAAGAATAAACCTACATGGAACAACCTCCTGGTTATATCCAAAATGACTCTAGCCTTGTTTGTCTCCCTAAGAAATCGCTTTATGATCTTAAGCAAGTTTCTCGAGTTTGGTATGCCAAAATGGAAAACTTTCTTCTTGACACCAGATTTTCTAGATGTCATTATGATCCTAATGTCTATACCAAGAAAGTAGGAAGTCATCTTATAATCCTTGTTCTTTATGTTGATGACATTATCCTTATTGATAGTGACTCAAAACGTTTAAACAGTGTGAAAACTAGCCTTAAGAAGAAATTTGAAATGATAGACTTAGGATTTTTGCACTATTTCCTTGGCCTCCAAGTTTCACAAACAAAGGACAAAAATTTTCTTTCCTAGTCTAAGTATGCGTGTGACATTATTCACTACTTTCACATGGAATATTGTAAACCAACCCCTTCTCCCTTCCAGTCTAGAGTCAAACTTGTTGCCACATGTGCTTCTCCCAAAGTTGATGCAACTTTGTACCGTCAGTTAGTTGGTAGCCTCTTGTGCTTGACTCATACCTATCCTAATATTTCCTTTGCTATAGGTCTTGTTTCCCAGTATATGCAAACACCCCATGAAATCCATTGGAAAGCAGCCAAAATAATACTTCAGTATGTCTAGAGTACAGTTCAATTTGAGATACATTATAGTTCAAGGAGGAATCCTTTATTTGTTGGTTTCACTGATTTGTATTGGGTCGATGACCCTGATGATTGAAAGTCTACTACAGGCTATGTTTTCATCCTTGGTTCAAGACCTATCACTTGGACCTGTAAGAAACAATAGGAAATTGCTCTTTCTTCAACAGAATCAGAGTAACGAGAAACGGTTAATGCAATTCAATAAGCCTTGTGGCTTCGACATATCCTTTTAGATTTTGGATTCCAGCAACAACATCCAGAAACCCTCTAGTATGACAATTATAGTGCCATCAAGCTCACCAAATACCTAGTTCAACATAATTACAACAAACACATTGAGCTACACATGCACTTCATCAGAAAATTCATTCATGATTAAGTTATTGAAGTGCTCTTCTTCCCTATAGAATATCAAGTTGCAAACATTTTCATAAACTCTCTTACAGAAGAGAAGTTTTCCAAACTTCAATCTATGTTAGGATTTCAGGAAATTGTCAATAAGGGGGGATAGGCTCTAATGCCTCCTTCCTTATCTTATTGTGTCGCCTCTGTAAATCCTTCAAATCTATCCCAAGTTGCTCTTAAGGGGGGATGTTAGGATATTTAGTCAATTAGGATTTATTTAAGATCAACTTGGTCTAATGTGTCATTAGGTAAAAGCATGTTTCTTTAGTATGCATTAGTATACATTTTTAGTTAGGAAATACGACCGCCATGATATGTTCCTGACATAAAGTGATATGACGGTTCATACTCTCCTCGATCTTAACGACTACATTGATACATGTCTTAACACCCGATTGGTCCATGATATCTATTTAAAGAGCATGGAGGGTTATTGTTTGATGATCAATTGTGAGAATCTCTCTTGGAAATCTCTCTACAATATTTTTTCTTTGAATTAATAAATTGCTCCAAGTGGCCACGTTGGTTGGGGTTGTGGATGTTTCCCCATAGGGTTTTAACCATGTGAAAGCATCTATGTGTTGATATTTGATTTGGTTGTGTGAATGGTTACTTAAGGTGTTTTTCCTATGTTTGAATACCCGTGTTGCCGAATAGGAACAAGTTCTAAAGGATCCAATTCTTGGGGTGACAGTTTCCGATAACAAGGATCTGAGCCTTGTGAAATTGAATTTGGGTGTTGGGGAACATATCAATACCGCATGAATATAAAGAAGTGGTGCACTCGATTGGCAACCAAAATGCCTCAAACATAACCCAAATTTTACGGAAGATATATCGAATGTTCTAGAAAAGGAGTCTTGTCCCCAAGGTCTTGGCTATGCTAGAAAGCAATAGTTATTACATATTCTAGTAGAAAATACTATGGGGGTTTACCAAAATGGAGGAGAACAATTTAAATTGACAAAGGTCATTTTTTTTTTCCATATATCTAGGTGCCAATTTTAGTTTGGAGATTGAGATTGCAACTAAGGACTTGGGTTACCACACACTAGGTGCATAAATGAGTAATCTAAATATTGAATAAGAAATTTGATCAAACCATGTACTGATCTAGCATTTTGTAGTTGTAGCAAGGTAAAGGTATTCTTGTTTTGAAGATTTATTATGAAGATTTTGATCAAATCAACCAAATTTCAAAGCGAATAGAAGCTTGAAATTTTCTTCTAATAGTAAAAGGTGAGGATATATAGATTATGCATCATGAATATGACCAGAATTACAAACCTTATTTTGATTCCTTTCACGATAAAATTAAACAAGCATTGAGACAAACACAAATGATTGGTTGGGGGCATTGTGCTCTGCTGACTCCAGCTCGATGTGATTTGGATCTCGGTACCTGCTCAGAATGGATAAAGGAGAAAGAGGGTGGGTGAAACCTCGCGTCACCCATTTATTGCAGAGTATGTAGGTCCCGACTGAAGTTTACCTAGGAGGGTCCCTTGTACCAGTTCTCTTCAGGAAATCCACGCCAAATCTCCAACTCGCTAGAGGAACCTGCACACGCCAATTCAACATTCAAAGGGCTCAACTACCCCCTGGCGCGAGCCATGCTGAATTAAAGAGGCGTATGACAGGGGAACAGAGGACATATTTGATTGAGGATACGACACCCATTGAAAGCCCTGATACGTTGCTGCTAAGCGAATTTTTCTGAGTATATAGGCTTAGTCTTTCTATTTTGAAAAGGATCGATGGTTGAGAAAGGCTCTCAGTTGTAAAATCTTGAATGAAGAATTGTGTTATGGTTATTTGTGGACTTTTGAGACTTCTTGCCTGATGAATGTCAGTTTCCTTTCATATCTTTGTTTATATTGTATTAGAGAATCTCGGAATTGGAGGATCCAGTCAAGTGTGATTGTCATAGGATGATGTAGGTTGGATCACTGTGATAGTCATTCTGTTCTAATCGGCCTTTGTAAACTTCTCCTCGCTGAGTGACTTGGAATTGGAGGATCCAGTCAAGTTTTCCTCTCAGTTTCCCGAATCCCTGAACCAGGAGGATTTTGCGTTTAGAGTTTTTCCCCCACAGACCGCCGAAAGACCTATTACCTGAGGTAGTTTGTTCACTCTTCTCCTAATTCTTCCACCTGTGCATCTTTAAATCAGCCCCCTGACTGAAGTTAGATCAAGACCTCAATTGTTCCCTGCGTGCCAGACCCAGTCTCTGAATTTGAGTGATACCTCCCTGATTTTTGATCCATCTGATCATCCCATTTATCAAACCGTGACATAAAACTGATGGGCGTTGGGCTTTGCTCCTGCAAGCAATCCAGGAGCGACTTCCAGCGCTAACATTTCTGGCATCGTTGTCGGGGATGAAATTCAAGATTTTCCCTGGGTAGAACGACATTGAGCCTCTGAATCTGAAGGTGCATCGGATTATTGGAGCCTTTCAAGACTGCTAATATGCACCTGGTGACTCCACTGTGGCGGACCTGCCTTGTTAATTGTGGCTTTCAGAGGTAGGAATACACGGTCTCATCCATAGCTGCCTCTAGCTACGCCTGAAATGGATCCAGAGGAGGTGCTCAGAAAGGGAAAGGCCTCTGAAGAAGAAGCATCCATCACCGAACCAGGTAATCCACCATATCCTTCTGTGGGAGCTCCTTTTTCTCCTCCTCAGTTTTTTGACAGGCCTGTTTCTGTAGTTTCCCGTTTCCTAAATTTTGGGAGTGTTCCTGTTGAGTTTTCCCCTCCTGATATGGGACCAAAGGGACAAGACCTTGTCACTCCCCTCTCCCCTGAAGTTGTACCCTAGCATAGACCCATGACCGCAGAAGATTTCCCTACACCTAGCTTAACCACTACTGTGAAAAGAGGAGCACCCGCTGACTTGAGCTCGTTAGCCTTCTCCTTAAATCCCCTCTTGTTTCCCACCCCACTTCGAGACTCATTCTCAGTAACCCCTTTGCGAACTCCTTCTCCTCCAAATTCCTCCACCTAATATTCCTATGGCTAGTGTTAATCCCCCTCTGAATAGAATGGATGCCATAGTTGCTACTAGGTATGCTCCCTTGATCTTACCTCATCCCATGAATCCTTTCCCTACTGGAGATTACTTGAAATATATTCCCAAGTTCACCAGGGAAGGGGACATAACTGCAGAAGAACACCTAGTTGCTTTCTACAGTTATGCAGACAACCTGAACATTTGAGATGAAGATGTATGGATGAGGGATTTTGTCCAGAGCCTGGATGGTAAGGTAAGGAAATGGTTTAGAGGATTAGCTCCCAGATCTATTGATGGAATTGAAGCCCTGGATAATGCTTTCTTGAGGCAGTGGGGAGATAAAAAGGATTTCATGTATTATATGACCGAGTTCGGGTCTTTGAAGAAGATGGAAGGAGAGTCTGTCTCTAACTTCTCCAAAAGATTCAATAAGATATACAATAAGATCCCTGATGAAATAAAGCCATCAGAAGCCTCGGCCAAGATGTCCTATGCTAGTGCGTTTGGCCCCGATTTCTGTATTTTATTAAGAGAAAGAAGAGCCGCCTCCTTAGCTCAAATGAAAGATGCAGCCATAGAAGTGGAATCCAATGTATTAGCAGCTGACAGACTAAGGAACAAGGCTGACGCGGGTAGCAGAAAGGGAAGAGTCACAACCTCAACCTCCGACCCATCAGTACCCCACCCTCAAGTGGATGAACTAACCAAGATGGTGAAGTCTCTATCTGCAGAGATGCAAAGAATGAGGGTGGAGAGGAGGCAAGCATACAAGGGCCCTCATAACACCGAAAAAAAAGGAGGTTTTAGGAGGCCAAACAATATTTCTCCCCCGATTATGCAAAGAGACAGAGACGACCAGAAAATTCAGGCCCCTTTTCAAAACAATTTTGTGGCTGAGGAAGAAGAAGGGGAAACAGATGAGATGGATCCTGAAATCCATTTCTTTGGAAACACTCCTCCTTTTCCTCATCTCACCCAATCATCATATGAGGAGTCCCTCATGGATAGTCAGCTAAATGAACTGAGCAAAGGTGACAAGGCTTGTGGCAACCAAGGCAGATATGATCTAAGATCTAAGAAGAGGACAACAACACCTGATATTCCTGAGCGGGGAGAAGATAATCCTACTAATGAAATGGTGGACAGTCACAGAGGTAAGAAGCACCAACCCCTCTCTCCCATAGTCCAGAGTCATGCTCCCAAAATCAGAGAAATTCCAAAGCTTGCATCCTCCTTTAATTTCGAGCATGAGATTCAAAAGATCAGGATCTCGGTGCCTCTAATTGAATTAATTAAACATGAAGGGTTCAAGAAATGCTTCTCTGAACTTCTGCAGTCTGAGACCCCATGCCTTCCCACAGACTCCATCAATTTACAAGATGAAAAGCCTGCAGTTATCCTAGGTCCTATGGTAGAAGACAAGAATGACTCATCCCCTCCCTTCTACACTTCCTTGAACATACATGATAAGGTACTGCACAATTTCTTGATGGATTTGGGGGCTTCTCACAACCTCATGCCCAAAAATTTTATGGAGGAATTAGGGTTAGAAGTCACCCGAGCCTACCATGACCTCTACTCATTTGACTCCAGGAAAGTTCAGTGTCTAGGAGTTATCAAAGACCTGGTCATGACCTTGTTTCAGTTTCCCATGAAAAGTGTGGTCATGGATATTGTAGTGGCCAATGTCCCCCCCAAGTTCGGTATGTTGTTATCAAGATCTTGGATAAAAAGACTGGGGGGAACCTTGCAGATGGACCTCACATATGCTACTATCCCAGTGTTTGGGGGAGAGCATAGAAGACTGTATAGGGAAGCCCAACTGGCCTATATAATCAACGATGCGGCCAACCCTACAAACCATCCCATTTTTGCATTAGACACTGATTTAGGATCCAGTTTGCTACAACTCACCAATGCTCCTGACCCTCCTCTTAAACTCAGAAAGCATCCCACCATTTCCCCTGAATTTCCTCCCTCCATCACCCCCATCTGGAAAATGTTCTTTGATGGAGCCTCTTCCAGGGAAGGCGCTGGAGATGGGGTGGTTTTCGCGTCACCTACTCAGGAAATCATATCTCTGTCATACAAATTAGAATTTGAAACTACCAACAATGTGGCAGAGTATGAAGCTCTCATCCTGGGACTAAGAGACGCAAAGGAAATGGGAATTTAGGAAGTAGCAGTTTTTGGAGATGCAGAGTTGGTGGTTCAGCAGATCAGGAACGCTTATCAGGCTAAGCATCCTCGACTCAGGAATTACAGGAATGAGGTTTGGGACCTTATTGACAGTTTCTTCTCAGTGTTTAATATTTCTTTCATCCCAAGAGAGGAGAACACCTTGGCAGATTCCTTGGCTACATCGGCTAGCAATTTCAAGGTACCCTTGCCGCCCAAATTCAGATATGATGTAGAGGTAAAATACAGGCCCTCCATACATGACAACGTCAAACATTGGAAGGTATTCGAGGATGATCTCGAGGTCAAGAGGTTCTTGGAGACTGTCGAGGAATTTTCAGAAATGCACATTGACCAAGACGCCATCTCATAGGAAGAGCTCGATGGGGGTAATTTTCTGAATAAGATTGCAGAGCGTGACATTGTACAGCTACCCAACAACCATATTCCCAGAGGACTAGTTCCTTTGGAAATAATTTTTGATGGAAATGATGTATCGTTAAAAGGAGAAGTCTCGGAGGAGGACGCTGGTACTATTCAGTGCAACATTGGGACTGAGGGTGAGCCCAAGTATGTCAAATTGTTAAGAAGTATGACAAAGGAGAAAAGGTCTGAATACATTGGAATTTTGAGGGAATTTGTGGACGTTTTCGCCTGGACATACGAAGACCGCAAAACATATGACATTTCTGTGATCGAGCATAAAATCCCATTAAAAGAAGATGCAAAACCGTTTAGGCAGAAGCTGAGACAGATCAATCCTATGCTGCTGCCTATCATGGAGAGGGAAGTAAAGAAGCTGCTTCAAGCTCAAATCATTGTACCGCTGAGATATTCGGAGTGGGTGGCTAACTTGGTGCCAGTAAGGAAAAAGAGTGGAGAGATCTAGCTCTGTGTAGACTTCAGAAACCTGAACAGGAGCTCACAAAAAGATAATTACCCTTTACCAAAGATGGAACATATACTGCAGAGGGTAACAGGAGCTTCCAGGATGTCCATGATTGATGGTTTCTATGGCTACAATCAAGTCTCTGTTATGCCTGAGGACAGAGAAAAGATGACATTTACCACCCCATGGGGCACATTCATGTACGCGAAGATGTCGTTTGGATTAATGAATGCAGGGGAAATGTTTCAGCGTGCCATTGACATAGCTTTTATTGGGTAAAAGGATAAAGTTGTGGTCGTCTACCTGGATGACATCACAATGTTTTCAAAATCTGATAAAGAACACTGTCGTCATCTCAGGAAGGTTTTTCTGAAATGCAAGAGTTTTGGCATTTCATTAAATCCCAAGAAGTCTTCATTCGCCATACAGGAGGGAAAGTTACTTGGCCACATAGTATCAGTGGAAGGAGTCAGGATTGACCCTAGCAGAGTTGAGGCAATACAAGCATTATCAATCCCGAGGTCCAAGAAGGAGGTCCAATCTTTCCTTGGTAAGATTAATTTTCTGAGGCGGTTTGTGCCTAACTTTGTTGAGGGGGTAAATCTTATAACAACCATGTTGAGGAAAGGAAATGAAGTGAAGTGGACTTCTCAATCATGACATTCCTTTGAGAAAATAAAGAAAGCATTGACTGAAGCTCCTGTGCTTATCAATCCCAACTACTCAAAGGATTTCCTTATTTTCTCCTTTGCCTCACCTGACATGGTGGCTGTTGTTTTATTACAGAAAAAGCGAGGATGGGCTAGAGCATCCTATTGCCTATTTCAGCCGAGCATTGACAATATGGAGAAGAAAGCCTACGCATTGGTAAAGGCTCTCAAGGTGTTTAGAATTTATGTCCTGCAATCAAAAATCTTAGCTTATGTCCCCTCAGCTGCGATTAAATATATTCTCATTCAGCCTGACATGGACAGGAGGAGGAGCAAATGGATAGCTAAGATTTTGGAATTCGACCTGGAAATAAGGCCCACCAAATTGATAAAAGGTCAAGGATTAGCCAAGATGTTGGCTGAAGCAAACTGCCAAGCTCTGGGGATAAGTTTCATAAATGAATGTTCAGGAATTCAGCAGGGTTGGTCGTCTGAAAGAGACCTTCAAAGGGAGCCCTTATTGGCTCTATGTCCTTGGTATAGGGATGCCATATTTTTTCTGCAAGAGTTGCGACCTCTAGACGGCCTGCAAAGAAACAAAGTAAGAGCTCTGAAGCTCAAGGCAGTCAGATACTGCCTGATTGATCAAGTGTTATACTGGAAAGACCCCCTAAGGGTGATTTTAAAATGCATGAATTCACAAGAGACCGAAATGATCATGGCTGAATTTCATAGAGGCTTGTGTGGAGGGCACCATTCCTAGAAGGCCACAGCCCACAAAATTCTTAGAGCTAGGTACTATTGGCCCACCTTATTCGTTGATGTCCATAGAGGAGTTAGAGAATGTATCCAATGTCAAAAATTTGCAGGAAAGCAACAACTCAGGTCCTTGCTGCTAAATCATGTGGTTGTTTCAAGACCTTTTCAGCAGTGGGGCCTAGATTTCATTAGAGAAATTCACCCCGCTTCCAGTGGGCAGCAAAGATGGATATTGACTACTACCGATTTCTTTACCAAGTGGATCGAAGCTATCCCCACCAGGAGTGCTTCCCACACGGTAATCATTGGGTTCCTGGAAGACCTCATCACAAGGTTCGGTTGCCCAAGTAAAATTGTCACTGATAATGCAGCCGCTTTCGGGTATGAGACATTAGCCAAGTTCTGTGAGTAGTTCGAAATCAAACTGGTTCACTCCACTTCATATTATCCACAGGGCAACTGTTTAGCAGAATCCTCCAACAAGAGTCTAATAAGGATCATCAAAATATTTTTGGAAGACAACAAGAAGTCCTGGAATTCAAAACTAAAGTTTTCTCTATGGGCCGATCGAGTAGCCACAAAGAGGTCTATCAGTGTCTCTCCTTTCCAATTAGTCTATGGAGCGGAGGCTATTTTCCCCTCTCATTTAGCCATTCCTGTAGCAAAGTTCCTCCAAGACCATTAAGAGGAGCCTAATGACATGATCAGAAGGATTCACCAGCTAGTGGAAGTCTAGCAGGTCAGGGAGTAGGCAGTGGACAGAATTCAAGACCATCAGCAAAGAATTAAACAGGTTTTTGATAAGAAGGCCAAAAAGGAAGGATTTCAGGCAGGACACTTGGTTATGAAATGGGATGCTCCTAAGAAAGACAAGGGAAAACATGGCAAATTTGAAGCCCTGTGGATCGGGCCATTCAAAATCTCTGAGGTTTTTTCAAATAACACGTATCGGCTGGAGGTTTTGGAGGGTGAAGAAATTTTTGACGGCCCAGTGAATGGGCATTTTCTTAAAAAATATTTTGTTTGAGCCATCCATGGCTCCTATGTTTTGTAAATATTGTCCTTTCTGTTCTTTGTTTTACTTTTATTGTTTCGGCTTAGTAAATGACTCCATAGCCCAACAGCAAGGCACTGGAATTGCAAATGATTCCTTAGAGCATCGCAAGGATGACTCTATCCCCCATGGAGCCTAATGTTAGTAACATTTCTTGTCCAGGGCGCGAGGGGCCTTCTGGTCAGCGAATCACATGAGAAATGCCCAAACACAACGCAGAAAGCCTCATTTCAGCCCCCCCAACCAAGCGAGTGGGCAAAGTTTTGTCTTCAGTGGTCGAGAACCATCCACAAAGAAAATTGGCGGTCATCGAGTTTTTGGGGCTGTCAAGTTGCCCGAGATTTAGCAAGAGCGAGCTCCAATGGTTCAAAGAAGACTTGGGTCGTCCAATCAAATTGGGACAGATGTCAGCCTATCGGCATATCGAGGATAGGGGTTTCGGGGAACAGGGAGCTCTTTGCTCATTGCACTTGAAAGTGTCGATCAGTGAAACGTCGAAAGCGCCTTTGGCGTCAAGCCCAGGGTCTCAGCACCAGGTCATATGAAGTGAGCGGGTGAAAGGGGGATAACCCCTTTATAACAGTAAATAATATTTGGGCCGTCCATCTGAAGGACGCGCGGCACGTATCTACTCCGTGTCGGCATTTGGGAGTTTGCGCAGCAAGATCTCCTCGTCGCTTCACCTCACGAAACCCCAAATCCCGAAGCTCTGAAAGTGCCCAAAGTCGGGCCCATGGTTTTAGCACCTGGTCATCAAGAAGGAGGTCTGGAAGAGGGGAGCTTTCATTTTCATTTGACCAAAGGTTCCGAATTAAGTCTCAGAAGGGGGGCACTGTGCTCTGCCAACTCCAGCTCGATGTGATTTGGATCCCGGTACCTGTTCAGAATGGATAAAGGAGAAAGAGGGTGGGTGAAACCTCGCGTCACCCATTTATTGCAGAGTATGGAGGTCCCGACTGAATTTTACCCAGGAGGGTCCCTTGTACCATTTCTCTTCAGGAAAGCCACATCGAGTCTCCAACTCGCCAGAGGAACCTGCACACGCCAATTCAACATTCAAAGGGCTCAGCTACCCCCTGGCGCGAGCCATGCTGAATTAAAGAGGCGTATGACAGGGGAACAAAGGACAGATTTGATTGAGGAGACGACACCCATTGAAAGCCCTGAGATGCTGCTACTAAGTGAATTTTTCTGAGTATATAGGCTTAGTCTTTCTATTTTGAAAAGGATTGATGGTTGACCAAGGCTCTCGGTTGTAAAATCTTGAATGAAGCATTGTGTTATGGTTATTTCTGGACTTTTGAGACTTCTTACCTGATGAATGTCATTTTCCTTTCATATCTTTGTTTGTATTGTATTAGAGCATCTCAAAATTGGAGGATCCAGTCGAGTGTGATTGTCATAGGATGATGTAGGTTGGATCACTGTGATAGTCATTATGTTCTAATCGGCCTCTGTAAACTTCTCCTCGTTGAGAGACTTGGAATTGGAGGATCCAGTCAAGTTTTCCTCTCAGTTTCCCGAAGCCCTGAACCAGGAGGATCTTGCATTCAGATTTTTTCCCCCACAGACCGTCGAACGACCTGTTTCCTGAGGTAGTTTGTTCACTCTTCTCCTAAGTCTTCCACTTGCACATCTTTAAATTAGCCCCTTGACTGAAGTTAGATCAAGACCTCAATTGTTCCCTGCGTGCCAGACCCAGTCTCTGAATTTGAGTGATACCTCCCTGAGTTTTGATCCATCTGATCATCCCATTTATCAAACCGTGACATAAAACTAATGGGCATTGGGCTCTGCTCCTGCAAGCAATCCAGGAGTGACTTCCAGCACTAAGAGGTTGCACCTCACCTCCCATGGAAAAATACCATGGTGTTATCATGCCCTTAAGACCATAAGAGCTCTGATACGATGTTAAGAAATAGAACAAAAGAAAGACACAAGAACTTAATGAAAAAGGATTTCATCAATATTCTCATTCCCTTTATAATATTCATTCCAATGATACAAATTTATAGTACATGAATGAAACCACCTCATAAACTAGATTTACTCTCACACTAACACCTCATCAAGAGATAAGGCAAGGAGAAGGAAAAATATGATTTAATACACACTTAGGATAAAAACTATATCCTATAATGCAGAAAAAATAAAGGTAGTGTAGGACTTCATGATTGTATAGGGAATCACAGGGTAACAAAAATATGACCAACAACATGGAAAAATTAACACCTGAAGGGAATCGATTCATAATCCATCTCTTGTTTCCAAGACCACTTTCCACACAACAAATGAAATTTGTTATGAATTCCCCTATCCATATTAATATGAACTAACATTCAAATAATCCCTTCACTGGCTAGGGTATCTAGAGAGACACATTGAAATTTTTCTAGTGTCCCAAATGATCCTCAAAACGTTAGCACAACATAAGTGTGGGGGTAAGGCCTCCAAATGAACCCATAATACTTGCAGATCTTTGAACGCCACAAAAGAATCAAATTTTCATTCCACGACAAGAAGAACCGTACCAAAATCCATAAAGCACCAAGGCCCTTCTTGTATAACTACATCATGATCCTCCATATTTTCAAAAATAAAGGAGAAAAACCCTCTTGAAGGGTGAGATTTTAACCTTATTAGGAAATAATCAACCCCACTTATCTCTAATCCAAGTCTGTACCAAGGGTAAAGTAGGATTAGACCCATAGAAATAGCCATACAATGCACAGTCTCATATTAAGATAGCTCTGTCCAGGATCCAGTCAAAAGGAAAATCAATAGTAGCCCCTGGACCTATAACTTGAAAACACGTATTATTGTATTTCACTGGAATCTCAAAGCTCAGGGTCTCCTCACCAAAACATGTTATTGCTCCATGCCCTTACACCTCCACTGTCACACCACTAGAATAAACCCTAACCAATCCACCCTCTACCCTCTTGATAAACCCCAATGCCTCCCATCCCACCCAATTTTGATAACAAAGTCTACATAGAAGACAAAGTTAGTTGGTTGAAGTTAGTTAAGGGGTAATTATCATTCACCAAATCACCCATAACAAATAATATATATTTAAACTAAGCCCGCTAAACTTAAGATAAGAGATATACAATTACATATATCATACATACATAGGCTAAATTTATTAAAACTTAAGACTGACTTTCAATAGAAACTTCTAAACTTGGGATCTTGGATCTTATTTAAAGTCTTTTATTCATCATGATTATATAATCTTAACTCCAAAATATCTTGAAAGGATGATATTTTGTTAACTCGATGGTCCTTTTCAGGTTTGTTTTCATTAATTTTCGATGGCACCCCAATCACTACAATATACATGATTGGTGTATATGCAAACTTAGCTCTTAGAATACAAATTGGAAGATTATTTCTTCACCATTTTTATTGGGAAATTTATGGATAGTGACATTATTTATTTAGTGTATCACAACGAAAAGGGTTTGAATTTTTTTCCCATAAAATAATATTTATATTCAATGTTTTAAATATGAAATCAGAATATCTATGCTCAAAAATTGAAATAGTTTCATGACTACGCTACTGCTAAACATTAATGGCTCTTTTTTAGTAGCCTTTCAAAATGAGATAGTTCCCCTAGAAAGCAACGCTTGGCCTTGGATAGACTTTTGTCAAAAAACTAGAGTACACCATATGGAAGAATAATCAATAAAGACACTCTCTCTCTCTCTCTCTCTCTCTATATATATATATATATATATATATTAAAAAAAAAAACCTTTAAGAAGATGATACTCGGGATCCTTCTCTAAACTCATATTCTTAGATTAGTCCCTCCTACATACTGATATTCTTAGAGTAGTCCCTCCTACATAAGAAGAGTGTTTTTAGACGACTGGTTTGCAAGTGAATATATGTGTGTGTGTGTGTGTGTGTGGAAAATAAATGTCTTGAGATTTGTCCTTTTCCTCCTAGAATTGTATTATAAGAGGTTCGAGCACCAAATTATCAATTCTATATTGATTGTCAGCCCAATCCAACATTACTTTTGAATCTCCAAGGACTTGCAATTTTATTATCCATTTATCAATTATAGATTTCAAAAGTGACCGCAAAGCACATAGTTCAACTCTATTATTTGTACCTGGATTTGCTACAAACTTTTGATCTAAAAATAATAATACAACAATCCCACAATGCCCAGTGAGTCCTTGACAAGATCTACCAAAGAAGCCCTAATCCTTTCATAATCAATAATAAGAACTTTAAAATCCCGAGTAAGGTTTTCCTTTATTGAAACCTAATTACCTTCACAAGGGCATCTATTCTTATGGTAAACTTGTGCGACACTTTTTTCTGAGTCTTAAAAATCATTTTGTTCCTTAATGTCTAGACACCCCAAAGCACAAAATAGGGTAAATCACTAAAATATTTTCCAGTCTCGAAGAGTGAAAGTAGTCCAACAGAATCCTTTGATCCCAATTATTTCTTCCACCTAACAATTGCAGAATTTCTATCCAGTCTGCTCTAGAGAAAGAGCAATGATTAAACAAATGATCCTCTGATTCCTCCCTTTTATTAGACAAAATGCACCCCCCAAGACCCTACAAGTTCCTTTTTTGACAATTTTCCCAAGATAATGTTTTGTTTGCTAAAGCAATCCATATAAAAACTTTAACCTTTAGGGGACTATCTAACTTCCTTACTACCTACCACCACCACAACCTATCCTCTATGTGGTTTTCTTCCATTTTAGTTGAATATCACAGCTTTGTTGTGTATTCTTCAACCCCTTGATTATTCAACCATTTAATTTGATCTTCATATACATTCAATATTATATATTGGGGTTTAGAATTCGAACAAATTGGTTCCATTCTTCACCAATGGTTCCCTACAAGCAAGATTCCTCAAATTGTTTCTGCCCCCGAGCCTAAACATTCATACCATTGTTTAAAGTTTCATTTTCTAAAGTAAATATCCTCTAGTGATGTAGAAATGATAGCAAGGCCTCATAAAATCTAAAATTCCCTTTGAACCTATCCAGGGATCTTCCACTAAGCGCACTTTATTTCCTCACCCAATATTCCAAGTTTCCCAATTTCTAATAAGAGCAAAAACCTTTACCAAAGCTTTCCAAACGATAGAACCACCTTGAGGACTTTTCCTACCTGAACCATTCTTCCATGGAATTCCTTCCTAGATATTTTGTTTTCATCACCTTCCCCAAAAGACCTTCATTACAAGCTAGCCTCCATAAACATTTTGTCGTAAGGGATGAGCTAAAGACGTGACTATTCTTTAAGACCCATCCTCTATCTTCCTTCAAATTTGCCACTTTTGACCATTTAATTACAAAAATTCCTTCATTTTCCCTTTTGTCAGTCCAAAGGGTGTTGAAGCATTTTTTCTAAATTTTGTTAAGGATTCCTTTGGGAATAAAAGGAAATTGACATCCAATACACAAGGATTCTCTCCAAGAAAACTTTAATTAAGATTAGTCTACCTCCCCTTCACAACTGTCTATTACACCAAAAAGATATTCTAACTTTTATTTTATTATTCAACCATATCCAAGAAACAAACTTGTAGTTGTTTGGTTTAATTTAAAACCTAAATACTTTATACCTTGATCTAAACCCAACTCATATGTATCAATGTTGTAAAATTTTTATTTTTTTATTTTGTGTATAACATATATGTAGTAATTCCTCAAGAAAATGAGGTTAAATTGAAATAGGGTTCTAGTATTGAGGCTTCATGTATGGGGCTAAAGGCTCGACGCTTTTGGATACCACTTGAACTCTTTGATAGCCTCAATGATAACTATATGGGATGTTAGATATCTAGTGAATACTAGTGACTTGTTGAACCCACATTTTGGTCCTAAAGTATGACAAAAAATTGCTTCTGATTGGCTAAGAGATTGTATTCCTTGGACGCAGGGGAACAAGTTAGTGGCCCAAGACCACGAAGCATCTAGAATGAGTAGAAGTATATCTCTTTATGAACCACCATTAGGTTATTTTAGGTGGCCAAATTTTGTCTACATATGATGATGTTGTTGCACGCCAAGGTCTTGAGATCGTATTAACAGAGGCTAGGCTAGTAGCTTTGAGTATTGTAGGATTTTCCTAATTTGGGAATTAAAACAAACAAACATAACATAACATATTTGTAGTGATTAACTTTCATTGTGTTAATATATAGCATTTACAACTTGTTGTAGAGAACACCTATCATCAAATTTTCATTTAGTGTAATGATCCATAAATTTTGTAGTATATGCATATTCCAACACATATTATATTCTTTAGGACATGTACTAAATGTAATTGTTATTGATAATATCAAATTTTATACCTTTGTGAAGTTTAAATATTGTTGGCACAGGGGAAGAACCGAGGTTCAATGCTACATCAGCGCACCAACAAAACCCTAACTACCGGCCTTTCAGCAACACCTACGAAGCAGATGAAGTCTCACCCTAGGTAGAGGGTTGTAGGACTCAGGTGTCTGCAACCTTAGTTGGGACACAGATCTGTGATTATAACACTTAATAGATCACCTAGCACTGTTAGTTCATCATGGTTTAACCAATATTTACTCTGCAGAGAAAACATAACATTGCAGCATTCACTCTGGCCTACTATATTTAAGCACTTAGCATACACAATTGGACCAGGTCTAGAAGATGTTGGATCATGTTGTCATTGATGCCAATGGTTTGATTGATTGATGTCAAAGGATTGATTTACTGATGATTTATGTAATATAATATGTAGTGTCCTTGATGAGAATGCATAGATGAAGATGGATCAATGAGTTGTCATTGATACATGATGAAGATGGATCGATGTGGTTCAATTAGTATATGATGCATTGTTGGAAAAATGTATAGATGACTCATTATTGTCTTATCATGATTGATAAGGTGCACAAATGGATGAACTCCAAAGTGGTCCCCTTATGGTGAAATCCCTCATGGGAAGACGCTTTGCGGATTGAGTTAT
>ML781020.1:399221-438056 GCA_009831015.1 Picea engelmannii | reverse complement strand
TGCTGAGGAAAGTGAAGAAAAGAAGGCCGAAATGCAAGGAAGGATAAATTCTTTTGATGGTGCTTTCTAAGGTATGTTATTTACAGGTCATCTCACCATTTTCGCTATAAATTTTTTTATATAATGATTCAGATCCTGAAATTCCTATGAAAGTGAGAAAATATAGCCAAGTATTTGTGGTTAAAAATTCATCTTGTGTGTCTTTGTAGTTTGGGAGTTACACTCCGTGGAAAATAGGGTTTGTGGCTAGTCCTAAAACTAGTCAAAATCAGGTGTTTTGGGAAAAAATATCATAACTTGTTCATAACAGATCCAAATTCAGTGAGACCAATTGTGTTGGTTATATTATAGTCTGTAGTATTCTTTGTAATATTTTTATATCTTTTCATCAAATATTTTGAGCGGGGCACGCTCTACAAGGTCGCTCTCTAGAATAAGCCAGAATTCAGCAAGGTATGCCATTTTTGCTATAACTCCTTTTTTGAGAGGTTCCAAGTAGTTCCACTTGGAGGAAGTGCATAAAATACACTGAAGAACATTGTGTATTAGTTTCAGATATTTATTCATTACAGGTACAAAGTTATGATTATTTCAAGTTAGGGTTGTTGACTAATCCAAAACTAGTCATGGTTGAGACAAGCAGTTGATGAGTTGGCACATACATGAGGTGTATAGTTGATAATGTTGGTACATATTGATGAGTCATTGTTGATGAGTGGTTGACACATGATTGGTATATACTTGGTACATGGTTGGATGCACTTGTTTATGGTACAGGTTGATTACAGGTTGTTTGGCACAGGTCGGTGCATGGTTGATGCTCTTGTTTATGCTATAGATTGATATCTGTTGAGGATTGTTGCATAATATCAGTTGGTGCTGAGAATGCAAGATGAGTCTTTCATATAGAGCTGGTTCTCTTATAGAGTTTTACTCTATTCAGTTGTTGCTGATAAACCCCAAGGATTGTAGTCCGTAATAAAAAGAAAATTGTACATACATCTTGTGTTCTTTGTGTTCATTGTGGTGATGACTTGTTGATGATATATTGTTGATATAACATCAGATCTAACATCCAGATTCATCATATGAACAAATAATAAATGGATCTATCTATCTATCTTAAAGCACTTAGCAACAAAAGACATAAACATCTGAACAACGCATGGAGTAGAATAACACAGTATTTACGTGGTTCACCCCCACCCTGGGGCTACGTCCACCGACTCTTATTCTTTATTATCTTCTTCAAAGGGTTACATGCACAAAGCCTCAAAACTCTACTCCGCATAGGACAAAATACTGTGCATCTCGCTAGATCTTTCTTCCTCGTGTTGCAACACAAAGCACTCCACAATCCTTTACAACCTCTTGCACTTAGCTCTGTAAACTTCTCACAATATGTACAGAGAATTTACAAACCATAGATCTAGCACTTAGCCTATCGACCTCTCCTCATATATCTCTCTCTTCTTAAATTGCCTAGACATCTATTTATACTTTACAAAATAGGCCTAAACATGGGTAAACCCATGGGTTGACATCCCATGCACATTACATATTCTCAAATCTCAAAAAGAATCCAAAACGGGGTCTAGATCCCACGATATCCGCTTCAACTTGCACTCCTTCTTCGACAGGTTTTCAAAGTCCAAAAATAGGTCAACATGACCAAGAATCTCCCAAAACTTGGTCAAGGGCCAACAGGCCCCCAACATTCACATGTAACTCGTCCCAAGTCACTTTGGTCTGACTAGCTCTGCTTCGAAAGCCTTGAGCTTGGCTTGAGATACTTCGACTTGCTAATGTGTGACGACCTCTTGTTCTACAAGCTCTTGGATGATTGCATCATTGATAGGTCCTTCTAGACATTGTTCAGTTGTAGTGGCAACCTGTTTTTTCTCTACTCCTTGGCCTTCTACCTCTGTACATAATTGATAAACCTTATATTGTATTGGTTGGAGTTTTTGATTTATATCCATAACTCTGCTTTGGATAGTGTGGATCTGTTGTTGGGCGGTCCATTGTTCGTGGGATCACTCCATTCATTCCACAGCTGACAGGGGCTTCAGTTGCGCATGTATCTTCTTAGCTTGGTACTTTGCCTCTTGGAGTTGCGACTCCAGTGCTCTTAATTCTAGCTTCTCAGTGAGTCATTCATATGTTAGGGAACTCTGATCAGTGAATTGCTTACATTCCAGGGTAAGAGCCTTTAGCCTTTCAAATGTGCTCTTGGCAGCTGCTTCTCTTTGGTCTCTAACATCTTGTGGGGTCTTGAGTACAGTGTGTAGCTCCAAATATTCTATGCATTTTTGTAGTTGTTGGATCACTTCTTCAAGTTGTGCTACTTACTTGGTAACTTGATCTTTTGTTTTTACTTCGACGACTGTCATGGAGTGAAGTGCTATGTTGACTACTTCTTTTACTTCAATTTTCTCCTCTAGCAACCAGTCCTTTTCTTGTTGTATTTGTTCTTTTTCTTCGTTAAAATTCATTTGGAGGGAAAGCTTTTCTCGTTATACAACACTATGTTGCTCTACAAGTAATACCTGTATTGTGCCAAAGCCTGGGTGGCTTGCATTGTTTATTCTTGCGCTCGTCGAAGTCGAGCTTCGACTGTATCAATGAGGTGGTGGAGTTGAGCTGGATCATCTCCCATGTCTGGCTCTCTAGACGCAGTGGAGACTGTGCGACTGGACTGTAAGGCCTGTTGTACTCCTTGGAGTCCAGTTTCAATCCGATCATACATCTCTTCTTGCTTTGCTTCTTGTTTTTCTTCTATTTCCAGCAAAGTATCTTGCAGGGCTACTATGAGGAATTCGAAGTCGTCAAAGGTGAGGACGGTCTGCATATTGGTCATGGTGGTCTTTGCTTCCTTCTGGGAGGATGGTTTCAAAGGAAAACCTTTCCTCTTCTTCAAGGTATCAACCTTTTTTCCTAACTTCTGCTCGACTTCTTTTTCACCTAACTCTTCACCATCAACTCCTTTCTCTAGTGAGATGGAAGCAATCTTCATGGATGCACTATCTAAATCCTGAACCTCTTCAGTTTTCTTTTTCCTACTAGGTCCGGGTGTATCCTGTGCAATATCTAGGCTGTCAATGTCATATATCTCCGCAAGGTCTGCTGGAATGAGGAGGTCTACCAACCAATCCTTGGTGATCTCATCTAAGTCTTCCTCTGTCAGCTTATAGTATGATTGAATTTGTTGCTTGTGTTCGTCAGCGTGCACTGTGATGTAAATAAAATTTCAGTCCACGCTGAACTTCATCAATGGTCTGAACCTATGTAGAGTATTTGGAGTCATGTGTGGCTCGGACTGTATGGCTATATTTAGTTGGTTGTAGTAGGTATGGAAGACAACATTGGACTACCACTATTTATTCATGTTGCTGGAATACCACAGTGTGTTGAACTTCGCATCTAATGGTTCAAAAGGTTCGATGTCCAGGAAGGTCGCACCTTCCAGCATCTCCCAGGAAATGAAAGTGATCAGGATCAAGATCCAGCTGAAATTCTATGCAGTCAAGTTCCAACTAGTTCACCAAGTAGGCCCTCTGTGCACTTCCCTGTGAGATTGACTAAAAAACCAGTCACTTGGGTGGGTCAGTTCTTGTGTACTAACTTCCCTACAATCAATTGACAAGCAAGGGGCACTGCACCACTCTGTATAGAGTCTACCTTGTAGCCTCATGTTCCCTTCTCGACATCACCATAGGTATCTTTGATTTTCTATTCTAGAGCGTGATCTATGGCTTTTCCAGAGTAAAAGTCTTGAGGATTAGGTCCTTGCATACTTAGGCACGTGATCCGATGGATAAGTGTCGGATCAACTATTATATGGTGGTTGAGCCACAAATATCCGCCATGGTAACAAGACAACAACAACTTGACACATGCATTTACCTCCTGGTATCTTCCGAAGTGAGGGATATTCATGACATTGAGAAAGGTGGACTGCGCAAGGTCATGGGTCCATTGTTGAGGGATGATCTTCGAATTCTTTCCCTTGGTTCTGGTGAGGTACTTATGCAGGGCGAGAATGTTGTAGGCTTTATGATCTCCAAGGTTGAAGTCACTAAACTTCAATGCTACAATCTTATCTTGGTCTGCTCGGATCCCCTTCGGGTGGTACACAACAACCAAGATGTAGTTGAAGTCTCTGGGCATGCTGTCTCGATTTATTGCGCCACTCAAAGGGGGAATATATGCAAGTAATATTCTCAGGATCAATTTGGCATTCGCTAAATCATCCCTATGCTTAGTTTTATTTTCATCTGATGGTCAGTATGGTCAGGATTCATGAGAAGTAGACAGAGAGGCTAGCAGTCCTCTCTTCGATGATGCTTGTACCCCTATAGACATAGACACGACCCGTTCAATCATGAGGTCGATCAAAACTTCTTCGACAACTCTCTATGCAGCACTCAACTCGTCTAACATATGCACTCGGGGTTAACAATATCAGGTCCATAAAGTAACTTAGACACAGTAATGAGATAGAGAGCAAGAGCTCAATGATCACAGTGAAAAATCACTTAGTTTGCAGGCTCAAATTCTCAGTTGGAAAAAGTGTTCCTAATGCATGGCGCAACGGGATAAGTAGGCAACTTGGTAATGGGTTGATGGCAATGGGTATGAAGCCTTCATTAATGTCATTTTTTCCATTATGGCATGGTCCCAACAGTCTGGTGGTGATATTTCTATCCATAAATGTCTTTCTATCCGCTCAAGGTGCGAGTCTAATGGTTATAATGTCCCCAACGACTATATTTCTTCACCATGGCGAAGTGCCATGTGTTGTTGTTCTGATATCCCGACGAAGTTCCAATTTTTCAGATTTTCCTTCTGCGAAGTTCCCTCTAGAGCCTTCTGCAACTGGTTGATCTTAGCTCTCTTCTTACCTAGGTTTCTAACCTTCCTGGTGAGCTTCGTCTCGGTATGCCTTTTCCCATTCTGATTCTTATCTTCTTTTGACATAGTGACCCCGTGCTATTGAGATTCTTTCTGAGAATTCAAGGGTAATACTTCTTCTTTATCTGGGGTAGGTACTTCATATTTCTGTGGGTCCTCTAATTTTCTTGCAGCTTCGACATCCAGGTCTTTAGTGTTAAGTAGTTTTGATCTATTCTCATGTTCTTCAATCAAGTGTGTGATCCTTCTAGTCATGAATTCTTTTAACTCTTTCTTCTTCTTCTCTAATATTTCTTCTTCTTTCTTTCTGGCTTGATCTCTTTCAATCCAAGGCCTTCCTAGTAACATGGTAAATGGGGCATTGTCCTCAATAAATTTAATGAACTCAAAATATTCGTCTGTCAAAGTTCCATTGGCATTTATAGGTATCTGAGTGAGCTTTCCACATAGGTGTATCAACTTTCCTTTGAATAGTCCTATTCCTCCTAATGAAGGAATCATAGAAGACCTCCCTATAATTTCCCAAGTTCTTTCTGTCATGATATTCACCCGTGTTTCCTCATATAGAACACAGTCAATGTCGAAGTCTTCTATTCTTGCTTCAAGGCATTATTTTTCTTTGAAGATCTCCGATAATGTGACATGTCTGTGGTCACTCAGGGTTTCTTTCATTTGTAGAAATACCTTTTCTAATTCTCTCTAGATCTCTGCCATTTCTGGATATGCCTTAGGGTTTTCTTGTCTCATATTCATTTCTTCAAGCTTAGCAATCATTCTAGGGCAATCCAATACTTCATGGTCCATAGCTCTACAACAAAGACAACTAGGTCTTCTCCCAAGGCATTCCTTAGCAAGATGTCCTGGTTTTCTGTAACTATAACATAGGGTTAATCCTCTCTTTCTTGTAAATCATCCCCAGCCTTTCCCATACTATGCACTAGGATCATGGTGGCTAACCTGCAAAGAATTCTTTCTAAGATACTGCATCCACTTGTTAGTCCAAACACTCTTTCTATGCATAGGTATAACATATTTTTCACTATTCTTATTAGATCTACTCATATCAAATCTTATTTCATCTAATGATACCCTAGTCTACAAGCTAGGATAGAATCTATCAAACATACCTAGATCCATACTTGTGAAATAAAAAATTTCACTTATCTTACCTCTACAGAGCATAAATCTTTTAGATCTTGAACCTTTTCAATACTCTTACCTTTATCAAAGCACATAGCTTTTAGATCTTACCTCTTCTCTTCAAATCAGACTTCTTTCTTTAGCACAGAGTTTTATAAATCAAGTAGAATACTATGCACTAGGGAAACATATCTACACACAGAGCTTCCACAATTTCAGATCAGATCTTTGCACAAATCTTCTTCTTCCTCAGTGTTGTGGTGGGAAATCCCCCTACGGACTAGCATTTAGGGTTATATTATGCATGCAGATAAGACCGAAAGAATCCTACCTTCTACCTTCGTCCTAGACCTAATCCCCATTTCTTTCAAGTAAACACATTGTTAAATGAACATATCTTGTTCCAGACGTTTGATGTCGATCCTTCTTCACGCTTGACCGCTTGTTAGCAGCTATCCTCCCAGGGCTAACCTGCGTACAAAACAAGCAACAAAATCTACATGCATTTGTTCTACAGATTAATGGGTTAGATATTCAAACATATATTCACTAAACTATGAAGAACTAATATAGTGGGATGGAAAAAACATTTATTTATTATTAACTTTAATGAATCAACTTACAATGTCAAGACCAGCCACTGCTCCGCAAATCCTGATCCTAGGCTCCTCTTCAAATGTCCTCTAACTTCTTTGCTTTGTATCTCTCTTTGCACAAGGATGGCTAAAGGGTTGGGACAATGGGAATATGCAATTGGGCAGAGTTTATTTACTCTTATTCTCCTCCTCCAAATGGGACCCCTAACCCTTCTTTTATAGGCTAGAAGAAGCTAGGTATTTGGACGAATCCTCGGCCATGCATGGCCGAGAGTTTCAGTTAACTCACCCAAAGTTGTGTGTTCCTTCGAAAAATTTCCTTTTTTCGTGCTTTTGTAGGTCCACACAGGTTGTTTTAGATCAGCTAGTGTGTACACATGTGTAGTAATGAAGTAGGGCACGTGAGCCCTTATAAAAGAGGTTTTTTAAAGAGTTGTTCAGTAGTTCTTTGGCAAATAAGGGATCTAAGATGGATTGATGCCAGGTAAGCATGTATGGTGCAAATTAGGGTTATAACAGATGCCCCCTAATGTGTGAGGTCAGAAGAGCATATGATGGCCGAAATACATTACCAATCTTTACTGATGTGCCGAACAAGTGAGCCCAGAGACTAGGAACTAGGAGGCATCATCTGCAAAATAACAAATGTCTCACTGAGGCGGGCATACCCATGCTTGGGATAAAATAGAATCATGGCTACCAATCAAATACACTGTATATCCATGTCAAATAACTATATAAGTGTATCCATGAATAATACACAGTGGAGCTACATCTCGAAATAAAAAATATATACATATAGAGTATCCATCTTGTAGAAGCTGATACAGCTTGATGGCTGGAGATGAGATCTTCAAAGCTCGAGCAACAACTTCAAAATCTTCAAAACTCAAGGTAGGAGTGTAATATGAGTGTACGAATTCACTACCTAGAGTTCTTTGACGGCTCATCGGTTATGGACTAGATAATCTTGATGATCAGACTGAAGGCTTCATTGATTTTGAACAAGGACTTGATTGGACATTCAAGATGGCCAGGTATGAGGGCAAGAGACAAATTGCAGAGGGGTCGAATCAGGCTTGGTAGAAACTTCCCTTGGACAACAACACAAAAAATGATGAGACTTAGTTAGCATGACATTAATCATAATTTTATGAAGCAGGAGGCAACGCAAATTCTCCATATGTTTGGAAGAATAATCAAACAGAGGAGGACACAACTCTATGTAGCGAGAACAACTTCCTAAGGTCGTATTACATCCCATAGTTTGACGAAAAAATAGACAGATATGATTTATCCAAGGGCGACTCATTATGCTGCCAATAAAGAAAATACTTTTCCCTTCCTCTTTTTGGGGTATATTTGATTTTTTTTGTCTTTTTCAAGAATTTTGGAAAAAAATAATAAAAGAATGTTACGTTACAATGGAGGAATGAGTGTTATAAACATACAAGTTCAAGGCGCAAGGACAAGACTGATGTTCAGAATAATGATACTCGGGAAAAATCCTCTGGGGGCAAAGGGTGTTAAGACACAGAAGCAAAGTGCTATAAGGCTGGTGTATGAGGTATGCAAACGCGGTTAACAAAACACACAATGGTAATGTCCTTCAATGTAAGTTTAACAAGCCCAGAGAAGGTAAGCTCGGTGGTTTTTCATATTTAGAGAGTCTGAAAAAATATAAAAGGAGACTCCATTGGGGTACCTTTTTCGAAGATAGTCTAGTTAGTTCGAAAAAGGGGTAAACTAGCACCAACAAGACATCTATTGAAAACCATTTTAACAAGTGTGAGAAAGACAAGATCACTCGGCCATTTTTTCATTTTTAAGGAGTTTGAAAAAATCTTAAATATGGACTCCGTCAGGAATGTTCTTCTGGACCAGTTTAATGAGTGTGAAAGAATAAAGTCACTCAACGATCTTTTCAATTTTAGGGACTCTGAAAAGAGATTAACTATGGACTCCATGGGGGTTCCTTTTTCATAAGTTTAGTCCCTCAGGCCCGAAAAAGGGGTAACATTATACCTAAGAGTACTCTTCTAAAGAACTGAAGTTCCATAGAGTATACCTTTGTTCGTACAATTGACCGTCTGGACCGAAAAAGGGGTAAACTACCGCCGGACAGACGTGACTTCAAATTTCAATTTAACGAGCGTGAAAAGCCACAAGATCGCTCGACAATCTTTTCATGTTTAGAGGGTCTGAAAAGGGCTTAAAAGAAGACCCGTTATAGAGTTTGGGAGTCCTGAGGGTGAGGTCAAGAAAGAAAAATAAGCATTCAAATGAGGCTCAAACTCGTAATCAGGAAAAACTACAAGGACTCCGAAGCCTACAGTGATTAGAGACACCATGGATACCATAATGCAACCAGGATCTACCTAGGGCATCCATGTTACGGTAAACTCTACCACCAAGTCGCGACACTTCTAAAGAAGCTATGATGGTTCTATGTCACAATCTTATGGGATCGATCCTATGGAAAAGGAAAAAGACAACGAGATACAAAAGTCAGGGTAGAAACCTAACCTATATGCTCAAGTTGATCCTCAAAAAAAAAAAAATCACGGACCGTCGAAAATTACTCAAAACTCCAAAAAACTGTCCCGATACCCGATCATATCCCTCCCATGCAATTCCTGAATCACTCTAAATGGTTTTTGGTTTAAAGAAAATGATAAGCAAAAAATGACAAAAAGAGGCCAAAAAGTCTATAAATAGAAGCTGGCAGCTCATTATCACCATTGATAATTTGGAAATTAACTCTGGAGCCAAAAGACCCCCTTTGATAAAAGTGGTGATTCTGAGAGCTACAGTGGACGGAATGAACTTTTGTCTGGACCAAGTAAGTAAAAAATCTCTTAAATTGCATTTTAAGTCTTTATTTTTGCATTGGATTTCATTTTTTAGGGGGGCGTCGACCTTTAAAAGGTCAGCCCTAGGTCCACGCGGGTTGTCTCAGGACAGGCCATGTGTACATGCGACTATCACGATTACAACCTGCGTGGACCCCCTTATTGAATGAAAAAGGATTAAAAAACAAGGGTTAACCCTCCTGAACCTTGGTGTTTTGCAGGATGTATGTCCATTGGAGAGAAAGAGAGCATGAAGAGGTTAGTTAGTGAGTTGGTCAAGGAAGGCCCCAATGCTGTGGCTACTTTGATGCAATGTGGGTTACTCAAGTTTTTCCTATGTCCTTTTATGCGGGCACAACCTAGGCTAATGATTGTCTTGGTTGACTACTGGCATACGGATGCAGAGGCATTCATGTTAGAGGGGCAGTCAGTGGTGCCCACAACCGAGGACATTTATTTTTTTACTGGCCTCTCCTGGAGAGGGGAACCAGTCAATTTCCAAACTTTTCCTTCGGGGCCGCATAACATAGTGGAATTGATAGGTCTATACTGTGTGGATAATATAGACCACTCGGGCTCGCAGGTGCCCATAAGCAAGATCACTAATTTATCGCTATAGGCAATAGTATTGCTTATTGGGTGAATCGCTGGTTCTGCGGCTCTACATCAAGCATCCCGTGCACAGATGAACTGTGCAGTCCGGTGCTTAAATGCACAAATTTTTGATTGGAGTACGACATTGCTTGAGTGTATGAAGAGGCAGTTGAAAGATTTTTGTTTGCGAATACAGAGGAACTTCGGGTTTGGGACCATTCTGTGCTCGTTCTTTTTTGAGAGAGTTCCAAGTTTTAGTCCTCGAGTAGTGGTACGAGGACATCAGGTCTCTCTTCATGCTATGTGTAGATGGGTAGTATTACTGCCGCGACAGGGTGGCGGAAGGACCAATGAGTCCTTCAATGATGACTTCTTCGCGTGGTTGTCGTGACAAATCCCAGTTATAGAGGATTACCCCTATACTGGGATTGATTTCTCGAGAGACCCTGAGATACCAGTACCTCCTGGTGAGGAGCAAGGGGCGATGGGTAAGTCTCCACCTTTGTAGTTTGTTTTTTGGTTAAACATATGTAATTTTTATGTTGTTGTTGTTGTTATATATATATATATATATATATATCATTTTTTGTTATACCATAGTGTTTGACAGATATGTGTTCATTGTGTGCAGATGTGGGACCAGTGCGACCTGCTGACTATGCAAGGAACATGTGTCGTCCTTAGCCAGGGGCCGCACCTGTCGCCGCAGGGGGACCAGTAGTAGCAGGAGATCTTCCAGCTAGGGAGGCTAAGAGGGTATTGAGACAAGTCGAGTGAAACTTTATTGTGCTCACTCACATGGTCCCGATGGTAGAGATTGAGGACCTGCCACCATATATTCAACCTCATGTAGTGGGGGCACCAAGGACGTGGGTCTGATTGTTTCAGTGTTTAGTCAACGCTGTGGATCATCATAACAGGGCCCACAAGCCCTGACTTTAGCTAGACATTTTTACATGCCAGGAGAAGTACTTGTATATATTTTTTGAGGGCATAAGCCCCGTGACTCATTATTGATCTTATTTTTGAGGTGCTTGCGTCCATCTATGTACTCTGGTTACTTTATGATATTATATATGGGGTTTTTTTTGTCTTTTGTGTCTTATGGATCATGTGTGCAAAAAATGTATTTACATGTTTATGTGAATGTTCTTTCATATGTGTGAAAGATGCCAATATAAAATTTGATTAGCTAGAATATCTGTAACTTGTTTTAATCTCCTAGGAACATGAAAATATGTAATATAATCAAAGTTTCGTTCTAAGAGATGTACCCTAAGGAATCGTCAGTGTAAAGTTGGATCATGAACCCGGTATACTCTATTTAACTAAGACACAACCAGTTGAGCATCAAGATAGACCCAGAGATGAGAGATACTGAATGACAAAGCGTCATGAAGAAACTCAATAACTGCACTATACTTGGCGACATTGTTTGTGGTGTCACCTAAGCATATACCTCTGGAAGATAATAACTAGCCTTGAGGTGTAAAGATTACCCAAGCTGTGAAGGCAAGCCTCCGAGTGTGCCGACTAGCACCATCTGCATACCCAATGAACACCTTGGAATCACTTGACATCTACCACAGTGACTAAAGATAACATCAACGACACGTCCATAACACTAAAAGAAACTAGAAAGTAATAGTACAAAGACTATACATATGTTACAAAAAGTTACCCACAGTGACCTGCCTATGAGTAATACTTCTGGAGGTAGAGCCCATTTCTAGGCTCTGCCAAAGAATTCCCTTCAAAGTCAACCAGATGATAAGCACCCTTTTTTAAAACCTCTTTTATGATGAAAGGTATGTACCACATGGGCTTGAATTTTCCTGTCCCCAGGGGGTCCTTATCTTGGTCATAGACCAAGACAAGGTCGCCTTCAAAGAAAATCTGAGGAAAAACAGACCTATCATACTGACACTTGACCTTGTGTTTGTGAGCCTCATTGGCCAGGGCCACATCACGACGCTGCTCATTGAGCTACTCAAGGTATACTAACCGTTCTTCAAGTGGAGAAGTGTCTGGCAATAAATGTACTGCCAACTTTAGAGACAGGATCTGACAATTGATAGGCAAGACTGCCTCCAACCTGTAAATGAGTTGGAAAGGTGAGAAACAGGTTGCAGTCTTAATAGATGTTCAGTAAGCCCATAATGTCGAGTATAACATCAAATGCCAATTTGACTTGGCTGAGTTGATCGTTCGTTGTAGAATGGTCTTAAGAGTTTTGTTCATAGCTTCCACCTGACCATTTTCTTGGGGGTAGTAGGGTGACAAATGTTCCTATTGTAACCCAAGATTTGATGTTAACTCGGTCATCATATGGTTCTGAAAGTGACTGCCATGGTCAGTGACAATCTCCCTTGGGATGTCGAACCTTGCTATTATCTGGTTGAATAAAAAGATATCTACAGTCTCTCTGTCATATTTAAACATTGGCATAGCCTCAACCCACTTTGTGAAGTAGTCTACTGCTACGATGATATAGTGATGCCCCCTTTTTGAAGGAGGGTTGCATGTAGTGTAATCAATCCCCCACTTGGTGAAGTGACCAATTGTGATGACATGAAACATGGGAGCAGGATGTGCCCTCATCTTCTGATAGAAGATTTGGCATGGATGGCACTTCTTGACCGATTCGATACAATCTTTGATAAGTGTTGGCCATAAGTAACCTGCTCATAGAATATTTTGGGATGTTTCCAACCCAGAAAAATGACTGCCATAAGCTCTAGTATGGAAATCATTAAGCATGATAATTGCTTTGTTTTTAGTGAGACATCGGTGTAGGATGCAGTCTACACCTCTCCGATATAATGTATCATCGAGTATGAGATCATTCTTAGCCTGATGGCATATGTGTTGATGCTCATCACGAGAAGCAATGGTGGGGAACTTCAAAGTCTAGAGATAGATAAGGTTATCTCCATACCAGGGATCCAAAGAGGTAATCAAAAACATATCTCCTCTTATAGGTGACTCTTCGGGCACAAGATCACCTGACTCAATCAGAAGTTCCAAAATAAGTTCTGTGAAGACCAATGACTTTTTGGATTTCACTGAAACAAAATCTAAGTCAAACTCTTGGAGGATGAGTATCCATCTACTGATCTTTCTACCTATTACCCGTCATGTCAACATGTAGTGAAATGGATTTATGACAGCAATGATGGTGGTCTTACGAAACAAAACATAATGACAGAACCATTGAACAACATGGACTGCTGCCAACGCAAGTTTTTTGATATGAGATAATTGAGTTCCGATCCTATGAGGCCTCGGCTTAGGTAATAGATGTTATATTCTGAGAACAATTCATCTTCCTGAACTAAGACCATGCCAATGGTTGACTCTACTGTAGCCAAATATAATAAGAAATCCTTGTTATAGTTAGGTGGTCGGAGCAGAGGGGAAATTGTGAGTGCATGTTTCAATGTGGCGAAAGAGCATTGAGTAGCATCGTCCCAATAATTACAGCTTCATGTCCTGGCAACGAAACCTTTTTTTGGCACAAGGGAAAACCCGAGGTTCAACGCTACATCAACGCACCAACAAAACCTTAACTACCAACCCTTTCGACAACACCTGCGAAGCAGATGAAGTCTCACCTGAGGTAGAGGCAGGGGTGGTTGTAGGACTCAGGTGTCTTCAAACTTAGCTGGGACACAGATCTATGATTATAACACTTAATAGAGCACTTGGCACCATTAGTTCATCATTGTTTAACCAATATTTACTTTGCAGAGAAAACAAAACATCACAACATTCACTCTAACCTACTATATTTAAGCACTTAGCATACACAATTGGATCAAGTCTATCAGATTCAAGCACTAAACCTATTTACCTATGTCAGATCTAACTTCTAGATTCATCATATGCATAAAGAATAAACGGATCTATCTATCTATCTCAAAGAACTTAGAAACAAAAGACATAAACACATCGGAACATCGCACAAAGCAGAATAACACAGTATTTACGTGGTTCACCCCCACCCTGGGGCTACGTCCACCAACCCTTCTTCTTTATTATCTTCTTCAAAGGGTTACATGCACAGAGCCTCAAAACCCTACTCTGCATAGCACAGAATATCTGCGTAGCTCGCTAGATCCTTCTTCCTTGCATTGCAGCACAAATCACACCACAATCCTTTACAACCTCTTTCACTTAGCTCTGGAAACTTCTCACAATATGCACAGAGAATTTACAAACCATAGATATAGCACTTAGCTTATCGACCTCTCCTCATATATATCTCTCTTCTTACATTGCCTAGACATCTATTTATACTTTACAAAATAGGCCTAAACATGGGTAAACCCATGGGCTGACATTCCATACCCATTACATATTCCCAAATCCCAAAAAGGATCCAAAATGGGGTCGAGATCCCGTGATCTTTGCTTTGACTTGCACTCCTTCTTCGACAGGCTATCGAAGTCCCAAAATAGGTCAAAATGACCAAGAATCTCCCAAAACTTGGTCAAGGGCCAACAAAGATCATATTTGTAAAATTTGTGATACAAAAGAGGTTCAGGATTTGTAAAATTTGTGATACAAAATAGGTTCAAGATGAAGAACATTTCATTTTAACGCATCCTACACTAAATAATATTAGACACAAATTTACCCAATTTCACAACTCAATTATTTTCTCTAATTTATACGGAAACCATAATAGCCTTAGTACTTTCATTTCCACCATGTTTAGTTATAAAAAAACATGTTGAAAAATATTTATTTTAATTCATTTTAGTTGTCTAATAATCCTTGTTAGACTTAAGGGATGACTAACATCATCATCACCACGAGTTATACAAAAGAAACAAATTCAAAGAGAAAGCAAAATGATATCCCTCTAGTTCTCTAATGAATAGGTTGTTCCTTGGTGTACACACATGTAGAGTACCATGATGAGTTCTTCCTAAGCAACCTTCTCTAGAAACCATAATAGCCTTAGTACTTTCATTTCCACCATGTTTAATTATAAAACAACATGTTGAAAAATATTTAGTTTAATTCATTTTATTTGTCTAATAATCCTTGTTAGACTTAAGATATGACTAACATCATCATCACCATGAGTGATACAAAAGTGTTGGTTAAGTATTTATATGTATAAGTTTATATTTTCCATACGTTTGACCCAGGGTTCATGTCTACTGGGATTCCAACAAAGCCTCTAAACTATAGGCCCTCCTGGTAAACCAAAATGCAACACAACGCAAAAAGTGCGTTACACAGTATAACCCAAGATAGTCTTAATGGGTGGTTGCAATAATCATGTGTTTACAACCCAGGATTGAGTGGGGATCTGAGAACTGTACACTGAGAGTTCTATTTTAACTTATTAACACCATAAACTGTCATTCACAATTATGCATGAAATATAACAACTCATTCATTTAGCATATTAATAACTATGGAAGATAGTAAAGAAACACATGCATTCAATCACATAATGTGGGTTTTACTGTGGTTCACCCCCCTATGCTACATCCATAAATATCTGGCTCTAATCTCTTTTATTATAGCAATTCCAACACTACAGCATCACGCACTTACAAATCCTCTCAGTCGGGTCAAGATATATTATGAGGCAGACTAGATCGCACCAGGCCCCTGAGCCTGAGATCTAACCCTCAAGATCTACCCTCTGTATTCCTCTCCAACTCAACAACTTACAAATTAGGTCGTATAGAAAAATATTACATCTCATCAACCTAATTCTATGAGACCTAGGTATCTATATTTATACGTTTCTGGCTCGTCATCCATTACAATGTATTACAAAAACCCTAACCCTAACACCATTAGGCCTTCCATGCATGTGCATGTGTTTCTCTTCCTTCCAGCTGTCGCTTTCCTCGTGTGTGCCTTCTTTCCCAAAATAACCTTTCTTTCCTCTTTGGCCTACTTCCAATAGGCCCCCAACACTAACCTATGGCTCATCCCGAACCACCTACCCTTTGTGTGCTTCGTTGATCTCCCTAGTGATCGTCTAGAACTTCTCCCTGAGCTCCGTTACTTACATTTGAACCTGTTTGGTATTCTCCTTGAGTGCATCTACTGTCTATACTGCAATTTTGTCATCGATCCACCCTGCGAACTCTACCCAGGTTTGTGCCATATATGTCTTGGATTCCTCTGCCTGTGCAATTACTTCTTTTACTCACTCCTGGAGTGGTTCCATTTGAGCCTGACGCTCCTTTTTTTGCATCTGTGCGGTCGTGAGTTCTGCCTATAATATCTTCATATCCTGTGCTCCTTTGATGAACTATGTGATGGACATTTTCTTCTTCCTCTGCTTGAGGTCTTGGATAGTTGTGTTTATCCTTTCTTCTTCCTTGTCCCATTGATGGACCTGTTGATCCTCTTCTAGATTTGTCTAGAGCTATGTTGCTTTTTCGAACAAGTTAGCTTCTGCGCTGACCTGCCACTCTATCTCTTGTAGCTTCTCTTTTCCCCCCTGCTTCCTTTCCTCCCTTACCTCCGGTGGAGTGGTAGGTATGAGATGTTCATAGAGATTCTCGATCTCCTAGTGATATTGATTGATTTTCTGTGCAATCTGATCAATCTTCTCGGTTGCTATGAGTTTGTTCCTCTGCGTGGTATTTGGAATCTTCTCATAATTCCTAGCCACTTTTTGTTCCAATCCATTCACACGGTCCCTCTCCTCTTGGGTCTCGACCTTGGCCTTCTCATATACCAATTCCATCTCGTCCTGTTTATCCTTTACCTGTTTTAATTTGGCTGTGTCTGTGTGTGCACGAGACTATACATGTTTGGTAACACTAACCTCTAATTTATGTAGAGCCTTGGATGGTATTCGGGGCAATACCAATTGTAATTGAGCTAAGTCTTTTAGGGGTGTCTGCCCCATGATCTCGTCCATCCACAACATGCTCGGTGTATTGTGAAATGTTGCACTTGGATGTGGTATTGCTTCAGGTTCTCCTCGTGTTTGTGATGTTGATGGTCCTATTTCAATGTTGATGTAGGTTTCCTGTGCTTCCCCGATATTCTTGAGGAACTGTCGTATGTATGCTAGCTCCTCTTGAATTTTGTCCCTGTGGTGCACCGCATTCTCAAAATCCTTGAATGTACGATCCGGGCTATCATTTATGCATCATCCTCTGTATTCATGTACTCTGGAGGTGTTCTATGTGCCTTCATATTCTTGCATGCACCCCCCAGTTGAGTAGTTGTTCACTTAGTTGGGCCTGGCTCTTGTATATTAGGACTTGGTGTAGTCCCCTACGCTGCCTCAGCCTATTTCTGCTGTACTTGGGGTGGTTTTCTATTATTCTTCTTCCCCTTCTAGGTTCCTGTCTTATATTTCCCATATTTCATCTTCTTTGGCTTGGCCTAGCATGTCCTTGGGTTCTTGGGCACTGTGACTTCCTGGGGATGTGTCTCTCCCTTCCTTGTCTCCTCTTCCTCTGTTCTTGCAGTTATGTGTTGAGTGAGGAATGGGATCCTCCAATCATATTCCCAATCCTTGATATTCATTTCTATGTCTCCCTCCATGATGCAATAGCACAATTGTAGCCACTGCTTTTTGGGGTCCTTCCACTCATGTATCCATACCACATGTTGAGTGGCCTTGAAGTTGGCTATGTCCTGATAGTACGCAACATCCTATGTTGTTATTCTCCAAAGTTTGGTGATGGCCTCTTGTAGGTCGTGAAGATATCCTGTGAATATGGATACGTTCATATTTTTTTTACTAGCGTCTGATGCGGCGCCAAGTGATAAATATCTTACTCCATGATTGGGTTTGGGTCTGGTGGTGAAAAATACATATTTCGGTTACTTCCATCCCATAATGGCTATCAGCATGAGCATCCATGAGTAATGAAATTTTTATCCGAGATCATGCGCATCCGTGCATTCATCTAGAAACAAATTCAAAAGATAAAGGGCCCAGCTAATTGTGGTGCCCTTGGCACACTGTGCAGTAACTGTGACAACCCTAGTCGAGACTTCCTCCTTGCAGAATTTTCATAGCAACTTGCAGGCCATGATCTTTGTGGCCATTTTTGTCGCGATGTCGTTGATTCGTTTGATGATGATTCCTCATGTCCCCCTTTCAGTGTCGTATTTCTTTTTCATCTCCTCAGCGAGTGCTTTCTCCTTTGTTTTATCATCGATAAATTGTGCAGGATCCATGCCATGTGATGGAATCCCTGTAATGTTCACAATGAGCTCTACATCTATTAAGATGAGCTTGTTTAGCCATATGTATCTGCCATCAATTGTTTGATGCAACTTCTTACATATTATCCTCTGCTAAAGTGTGGTAGTTCTACCAGACCTAAAATCCACATTTTTTCCAATCCTGCTACCCACTAGAGTCGTTTATTAACAGGTTCCCCAAATGCATCCAGACCAATAGTCTATAGGTAGACTTGCTTCGCAAACTCTGAGAAATTGTTCATGTCCATTACATCATGGTTCGAGTATTTTAGCTTCTCGACATAACCTAGCAAGTCTTCTTTCACCCATATCCCTTCTTGTATGTGCGGCAAAAACATTGTTGCGATGGGTTGCTTGCATGGTGACCTAGGTACCTACTGCTTCTGCTTTTTTGGTGGTGGATGACTCGAGGTTCTAGCCTCCATTGGTCATTCTTCAACATACTATTATAGCTAGCCCATGACATCTTCCACTGCTCCCTCATGTGGATAGTCCGACGCGGTTGTCTGTGACTCATCTGGTTCGGTTGCTTATGCCGGCTTTGGAGCCATCCCATTGACTCTTAGAGCTTCTTCAAGGTTCTCTAGTTGCACTTGGCTGTCGGTTCCCTGGTTCTATTGTTCATGTTCCTCTCCTAGCATATCCATGTTCATGTCCTCAAGTGTTGTCTATTGGTTTTCTTCTACCATGGGTGTAGGGTTAATTGGTGTGGTATCTGGTGATGGGATTTCATCTACATTGACGACTTCTTGCAGCTGTTGTTCACTTTCCTGCAATTATACTTGTGCCCTAGTTCTAACTCTGGAGTGTTGGGTAGTCTAGCTCGGTTCTTCTTGTTTGGGTGGTGCCATGGTGGTGAAATTCGATCGTCCGTCAAGTTCAGTGGTCTCTGTAACCTCTGTGAACTTTTCTTGTGCTTCGTAGGCTCTGTAGAAATTTCAATACAAATTAAGTATCTCCTGCGATTCTCCTGATCTAACAATTACGCCAATGTTAAATAAAGAATCGCTTCTACTATTATTCTTGCAGAAAATTAAACCATGATCACAACCACAATCAAAAAGTGAAATATCAAGAACACATAACACAAAAGTTTTACCATGAAAGAATAAAGCTAAAAACCCCACTATCATATATTATGTATATCATGAATCATGAAACAATCTCATAAAAACTCTAATCCAGGAGCTCTCAGTACAATACAATTGTCTCACACTGTCATACACAAATTAGCAAATACATGTACCAATTCTCCGTGTCTAGACAGCCTGCCTCCTCTGCACAAATCTCTGCAATTCGAATTCTCACAATGATCATTATAGAATTGCTTAGTTTTCACATGCTCATAATCATATCCACTGCATGTGTGATCAAATCACAACTAATAGTCAAACTGTCCCTTTCACCTGTTATCTCAACTAGGTTTCCACTGGATCTGACATGCATGTAGTTAACCGTGGTGAATCTTCAGTTGCATGTGAGTTCACTGATTAACTGAACTCTCACTAGTGCATGTTTAGTTACAACTAGTACAATTGATCTTAACTCACTTAACTACACTTATAATTCTGTTACAAATCCAACTCACTCAATTATGAATGAAATAATAGATTAATATTTATTGTCTAATTTATTTAAGGGAAAAGTAAATTAGACACATGTTTCTTGTTGACTTTTCAACACTCCCTCTCAACGAGAAAGGGATTACCTTCACCCCAATCATGTCTCTATGATATTTGAATTTTCTCCTAGTGAGCACCTTCATCAGAATATCTGCATCCTAATCTTTCGTAGGAATGTATTGAAGCAACATGATCTTCCGATGCACACAACTTTGAGATGATGATATCAGATATCTATATGCTTAGATCTATCATGAAACATAGGATTAATTGAGAGTTTAATGCAAACCTGATTATCACAATAAATCACTGTCGGATCTAAATGAGAACCAAACAAACCAACCAAGATCTTCCTCATCCAAATAGCCTCGCATGCAGCTTGACTCACTACCATGTATTCTGCTTCCACTGAACTAAGTGCCATGGATCTTTGTTTCCTATTGTACCAAGAAACAGCCGTAGATCTGATACTAAAGATCCCCCCTGATGTGCTCTTTCTATCTGTTGGGTTGCTCGACCAATTTGCATCTATGAAGGCATGCAACTTCACCTCATCCATCTGTCTATACCATAATCCATACTTAGATGTTCCCTTCAAATATCTCAGGACATGTTTACCTGCCTTCCAAAAGAGTTTGGTAGGTTTAACCATCGCTTGACTTCGCTGGTTAACTGCATAGCAAATGTCTAGTCTCATGTTCACTAAATACATTAGAAAACCCACTAACTGTTGATAGACAGTAGCATCCAGTACTTCTCTAGAAGTAGCATCCTCTTTCCTCCAGTTTCCTAGAAGAGGAGTATCCATGGGTTTGCAGCCCTCCATGTGAGACTTACCCAGTATCTTTCTTGCATACTTTCCTTGAGACACAAAAAGTTCACCATCTCACTGCCATATTTCCAATCCAAGGAAATAATCTCAACTGCTCATCACCGGTAAGTATTAAATCATCAACATAAAGCACAATGATTAAAAGCTTACCCTCCACCATAATTTGCTATAGGTTTGCATCTGCTTCATTTTTGGTGAAGCCCAATCCAGTGAAATAGTTGTCTATCCAAGTGTACCAAGCACGGGGTGCTTGCTTCATCCCATACAATGATCTCTTAAGTCTGCACACATGTGACTCTCTGTCAAAGGTCTCAAAACCTTATGGTTGTTCAATGTACACTTCTTCCTCAATGATCCCATTGAGGAATGCAGTTTTTACATCCATTTGATGAATGCGTCAGCCCATCTGTGTTAAGAGTGCAAGGATGGATTTTATGGAAGAGTACCTTGCAACAGGTGCAAAGGTCTCATCATAATATATCCCCTCGATATGTGAGAAGACCCGAGCCACAGACCTGGCCTTGTATTTCTCCACACTCCCATCATCAACTTGCTTTACCTTGTAGATCCATCTTGAACCTACCAATAATTTATCAATCGGTCTTGGGACAATTTCCCATGCACTGTTTTTGACAATGGAGTCATACTCCTCTACCATAGCATCAACCCAAGTGGGGTCCTGCATTCTTCCTAAAAGGAAGATGGTTCAGTCACAATACATTTTCTCATGAGAGCCATGTATCCAGCAAATCGATCAGGAGCAATGATGTTTTTAAGGATGGAAATTTGTTTTGAAATATAGAAACCTTGTGAATCTTACTTATCATTCATATGCCAGCTATTAAATGCTTGGTGATATTTCTATAAAAATATTCAAATTTATAAGGATTTTATATAGTTTGTATAAAATTTTGGCGATTTTTAAGGTAAAATAATTTTATCCTATAGAATTTGGGTGAATCATTTTTATAATGATGAATATTTTTGGGGGAAAAACCATGGAAAATTAGCCCATGAGCGAAAATTAGCCCCTAAAATCATCCCCGATCAGGAGACTGTCTCTATCTGCATTGTGAAGTAGGGGCTCCTACATTCTGTGCAACATCTAGTCTCAATCTTTCAACTTCTGTGGTGCGATTTCTGCCATTTCCGATGGATGGATCTGCTTGAGTGGTTTCCTCCACTCCATGAACCTCCTCATGTGGTTGATCCACATCTTGAGACTCATCCTTGGGAACCATCAGTTCCTCTTCTACATGCAAGTCTAGCTCCCTCTCAAGCGACAACCGCATGGCTTTCCCCTCATCGAATTTTATATCCTATCGCATAACAGTCATATTACTATTCTGAAAATACACACGATAATTATGGGGTGTTTCTATGTACCCCACAAATATCCCAACTCTAGCAGTCGATTCCAGCTTCTTCCTGGCATCCTTGGTGACATGCACATAAACAGATGATCCAAAAATTTTAAAATCAGAAACATCAGGTTTATTACCAGTAAAGGCTTCTTCAGGTGTACTCATGCCAAGTACTCTACGAGGAAAATGGTTATGCACATAAACTGCAGTATTGCATGCTTTTTCCCACAAATGCATTGGTAGGCCTTGATCATGCAACATCACTCGTGCTGCACCCACGATCATTATGTTCTTTCTCTCCGTGACCCCATTTTGTTGTGGGTTATGAGGTGCTATGAGTTCTCTTCGAATTCCTTCTCTGTTGTAGAAGTATTTGAATTCGTTAGAGATGTATTCTCCACCATTATCACTCCTTAGAGCCTTCACTTGCTTCCCCGACTCTTTCTCCACCAATGCTTTAAACTCATATAACTTTGAGAATGTTTGATCCTTCTTCTGCATGAAGAATATCTAACATTTATGAGAAAAGTCATCAACAAAAATAACATAATACCTATGTTTTGTTGTTGAATCAACCGAGAATGGTCCACACACATCTGTATGAATTCTTTCCAGGATCACCGAAGCATGGTTCTCCTTTTCATGAAAAGTGGACTTTACATACTTCCCTAGGGTGCACCCCTTGCACTGATCTAACTGAGCAAGTGTTCCCCCTAGAATTCTAGTAGATATTTGTTGCATGGTCTTCAAGGCTCCATGATGAATATGGCCTAATCTCCTGTGCCATGATTCGCCCTCATCCCGGATCACCAATTTTTCTACCTTGCTTATCATAGCATTGTATCCATCTACCTCCAACATGTAGAGATTCTTAACTCGAATCCCTATCTTTTTTACTTGACCCATTTCTTTATGTCGTAGGTAGGCTTTACCATTGCTAAAAACAACATCATAGCCTCTGTCCTCCAACATTGCGACCGAGACAAGGTTTTTCTTCAAACCTGGAACATGCCTAACATTTTTCAATTGAAATGGTTTACCTGACTCCCTCTAAAATGTAATGTTACCAATACCAGTTGCACTGTATCGTCCATCATCGCCCATATCTATATGCATTCTAAGATCTTTCTCCTCCAAGTCAATGAAAGACTCTTTATCTCCCGTCATGTGGAAGGAAGCTCCACTATCCAAATACCACATCGATCCCGATGCACTTGAATCCATGCATGCGATAAAAGTGAATTTAATCTCAAATTGTGAGACAAGAGCCTCACCAGTTGTAGATCCAACAACCGTCTTGTTCTTCCTTTTCTGTGGACAGTTAGTAGCGAGATGCCCATGTTCGTGACAGTGAAAGCACTTCACTTTGGACAAATCCAACTTCTTGACTTTAGACTCGGATTTTGAATGGAATTTCTTCCCTTTCCATTTCCTTGCCTTGGAAATCAAAGCACAATCCTCTTCATCATCATGCTTTGATGAAGATCCATCTCTAGTGTTCCGCCTGAACTCCTCTTGCACTAGATCTGACCATAGTCGTTCCCAATCTGGCAATTTTTCCCTTCCATTGACAGAGTCTTGATAACTATGCCAACTCTTGGGAAGTCCTAGGAGTGCCAAGCTCACCAAATGATCAGCAACGACTGTTATTCCCACACTTCCAAGCTCATCTCGACATTGGACAAACTTCGTGAGATATTTTGGAATGGTGTCGCCTTTCTCCATCTTGATCTTCCTGAGTTTATCTTTGAGTGCCAATTTCCTATGGTTGCTACTGTTTTGGAACAGATCTGTCAAAACATTCCACATTGCATATGGTGTGGTTTTCCCATGGAGACTTGAGACAATGTGGTCTCATACCCCCTCCAACAGAATCCTCCTCGCCTTCACCACTTTCTTTTTCCATGCATCAAGATTTGCAGTATCTATCGCATACGGCTTAGGAACATCATTGTCAATGTAACCCTTCAAGCCATTGTCTTCAAGTATTGCTTCCATCCTGTCCTTCCATGAAATGTAGTTTGAGTTTCCCTTGAGTGCATACTCCAACCTCAAGCCATTGAAAGACATTTCGATCTTGAATCAGCTGTCGCACAAAAAAAAATTTGCAAATTTGAATGTTATCCAACCACCAAAACTCAACTGCTCCAATCCCTCTTCCTTGGGAGGTTCTCACCCCTCCTGAGAGTAGCCTAAAGAAATTTTGCACCCTGCCTGTGTGTAGCCTATGAACTTGCTTGGGAAGTTCGCACCCTGATTCACTGTAGGGTGAGGGGAGTTTGCACTTCTCCCTTAAGAAGCCTGAGAGAATGTCAATGAAGTTCGCACCCTGCCTCTGTCTAGGGTGTGAGAATTTATGCTTTGAGAACTGAGCGTAGTCTACAGTACTAAAGTTCGCACCCTGCTAGATATGGGACCTACAAGGATGAAATTATGTTTGCACCTCACTTCCATGGCTCCGTGGCCTTCGTGGCTCTAATACCATGTAGAAATTTCAATACAAATTAAGTATCTCCTGTGATTCTCCTGATCTAACAATTATTCCACTATTAAATACAGAATTGCTTCTACTATTATTCTTGCGGAAAATTAAACCACGATCACAACCACAATCACAAAGTGAAATATCAAGAACACATAACACAAAAGTTTTACTAGGAAAGCGTAAAGCTAAAAACCCCACTATCATATATTATGTATATCATGAATCATGAAACAATCTCATACAAAGCTCTGATCCAAGAGCTCTCAGTACAATACAATCGTCTCACACTGTCATACACAAATTAGCAAATACATGTGCCAATTCTCCATGTCCAGATAGTCTGCCTCCTCTACACAAATCTCTGCAATTTGAATTCTCAAAATGTTCATTATAGAATTGCCTAGTTTGCACATGCTCATCAGCATATCCACTACATGTGTGATTACAACTGATAGTCAAACTATCCATTTCACCTATTATCTCAACTGGGTCTCCACTGGATCTGACATGCATGTAGTTAACCGTGGTGAATCTTCAGTTACATGTGAGTTCATTGATTAACTGAACTCTCACTAGTGCATGTTTAGTTGCAACCTATACAACTGATCTTAACTCACTTAACTACACTTATAATTCTGTTACAAATCCAAATCACTCAATTATGAATGAAATAATAGATTAATATTTATTGTCTAATTTATTTAAGGGAAAAGTAAATTAGACACATGTTTCTTGTTGACTTTTCAATAGGCTCTATCACTCTCTGTCTCTTCTTATTTCGCAATAAGATTTTGGCTCCCACATCCCTGCTTTGTATGGGCATCATATGAAGCATTTTGAAGACACTACCTTTATCACAAATTCAATGAACCATGGGTTCCTTCGTACTTTCCATTACTCTCCCTCGCCATCTCTAATTGGCATGATTAATGCGACGTCTCATCGGTCCTTTTCGGCATTCAATTCCGCATGCCTTCATCATTTATTATTTCTTTTGACGTCTTTACTTTTCCCGCTTGTTTCCATTTTGATGGAACGTTGGTCTTGTCTTCATCGAGTTTGTAGTCCTAAGTGTGAGTGCTCTTTCTTGTTTCAACACATTGTACCTTTATTGGTATCGTTTAACATCCTATTTTTTATTTTTTTTACTGCGCGGTGACTCTCAAGTTGTGGGTGATCGACTGTCCTGGTACGACTTTAGTTGGCTCCTATTGATCATCCCTCTGAGTTATGCACCTCCTAAGTATTTTAGTTGTACATCTCCCCCATATGTGATATTTTTTACCTCATACGGTCCTAACCAATGCAATTTGAGTTTTCCTGGGTGTTGAATGGATTTGTTGTCATACATCAATACTAAGTCTCCTTCCTTGAAAGTTTTCTTCTTGATGTTTTTGTTATGCCAAGATTTTTCCCTTTCCTTCTGAACTTATTGGTGGAACCCTGCTAGGATCGTGTCTTCCTCCATGATCATCAATTTATTTAGGTTGGCTTGTACTGTGCCTCGTTCTGTCATGTGCATAATCGTAGCTATGCGCAAACTGGGTACCAACAATTCTAGTGGAACTAGTGCTTCTTGTCCGTATACCAATCTAAATGACATGTGTCATGTCAACTTCTTGCATGTGGTCTTGTATGCCCATAATACTGCTAGTATTTTTAGGTCCCAATCGTCCTTGTTGAAATTACAGATCTTCATTAGTGCATCTTCAAGGATTTTGTTAAATGCTTCCACTGTTCCATTTTCTTATGGGTGATATGGAGTGCTCTTTTGATGATGGAATTCAAATTCTTCAGTCATAGCCTTAATAGTGTTATTATTGAAATGAGTGCCTTGGTCACTCATCAAAATTCTTGGAGAACCAAATCTAGTGATTACTTGTTCAAATAAAAAATGTGTTGTTGTTTCTGTGCTATAATCTTTCAATGGTGTTGCTTCTGCCCATCTTATCAAGTATTATGTCGTGGTGATGATGTACCTTGCTCCTGTCCTCTTTTCCAGTGGGTTAATCGGTCCCACAAAGTTTATTTCCCATTTGTCAAATACCTGCAATGTCACATGTGGTTGCAACGACATCTTGTCCCTTCTATTGGGCTTTCCAACCCTCTGACAAGAATCACTTCTCTAGCAGTATTCTTTCGAGTCTTTGTGAATGGTTAGCCACCATAGTCCTGCGTGCAATACCTTCTGCGCGGTAGCTTTGCCTGCGTAATGTTCTCCTACTATTCCCTCATGGGCTTCTGCTAAAACTCTTGGTATTTCATGTTCGATCACATATCTTCACAAGATGTTATCTACACCCATTTTGTATAAGTGTCATGCAATCAGTTGATAGTCTGTAGCTCGAACTACCAGGTTCATCTTCTGTGTGGTGTTATATTCCTATGGTGCAGTACTTGTACTCATGTATTGAATGATATATGCAAAGTATTCATCGATGATCTATAATGAAAATAATTGTGCGTCTGGAAAGTTGTCCTCTAAATTTCTAGGTTCTTTGTCGTTTGTGACCCTTGATAAGTGGTCAGGTCCTGCATTCAACTTTCTTAGCTTGACTATTACTTCAAAATCAAACTCCTGAAACAATAGTAACCATGGAAAGATTCTCCCCCCCAACACAAGCTTGTTTACTAGGTATTTAAGGGTTGAGTGATCTATGAACATCTTAAAATGTTTTCCCAGTAACTAATGTCGGAACTTCTGTAACTAATGTTGGAACTTCTGCAGTGTGTAGACCATAGCTAGGCCTTCCCTCTATGTAGTGTTATAGTTCTGCTCTGATTCTGAGAGTTTTCTACTCGCGAATGTTATAGGATGGTCCAACTCTCCTTCTCTTTGCTATGCCAGAATAGCTCCAAGTGTTATGGTTGATGCATCTACATGTACATGGAATGTCTTCTCCCAGTCTGGAAATGCTAGTATTGGTGCGGTGACCATCTTTTCTTTCAGCGTATCTAGACCGTGTTGACAATCTTCATTCCATTGAAACTTTGTATCTTTCCTTAATAGTTTCTCCATTAGCGTGGTGATCTGCATGTATCCTTTGATAAAATTTCTATAGTATCCTATGTGTCCCAATGTCGCTCTTAGTTGACGGACTATTTTTGGTGGTGGCAAGTTAACAATTATTGTGATCTTTGTAGGATCTACTAGTAAACCTTGCTTGCACAGTATGTGGCCCAATAGTATCCCAAACGATGTCTCGAAGATACATTTCTTGGTATTTAATGATATATGGAACTGCCTGCATCTTTATAACATTATCCGCAAGACCTCTACATGGTCTTTCAACAGACTATAGACTATCCAGTCATCCAAGTATACCTCTAGAAATTGGTGGATAAATTCCTTGAATGCAGCGATGACTACTCTGGAAAATATTGTTGGTGCATTCTTCAGTCCAAATGGCATGAATGTGTACTGGTAGGATCCCCATTTTGTGGCAAACATGGTCTTGTATCTGTCTTCCTGTGCTATCTTGATCTGGTGGTAGCCTGAGAATCCATCAGTGAATGAGTATACTTTGTGTCCTCTTACGTTCTCCAATACTTCATCCGTGAAAGGCATAGGGAACGAGTCATGTAGGCATGCATCGTTCAACTTCCTCAAGTCAACACATATTCTTATCCCGCCTTGTTTTTTGTCCTGAACTACGATAGGGCTTATCCATTCTGATTCTTCCACATGTCCTATGATTCCAGCTTCAAGAATTCTATCGATCTCAGCTTTAACTTTCTGCTTATATATCAGGTTTAGTCTATATGGTCGATGTATGATCGGTCTTGCTTCATCTCTAAGTGATATCTTCATTTCTCCTAGCTCCCCCGCTATACCCTTGATTTATGTAAATGTTGTGGGAAACAAGTAGTTCTACTCGCACAGTAACTCTGTTATGCTTTCTACTATTTGCTCATCCCAGTAATATCCAATGTTGGCCATTTTGGGATTCTCAACTGTCCCAATGTTGAATTTATTCACCTTGATTGGTGCAGCAATTACTTCTAATTTTAGAGGTGGAACCTCCACTTCTCTTTCACCTTCTGCTTCCTCGATATGAATATTGCACAGATCATATTCATCTGGTGCTTCTTCTTGCACATGGTAGCATGACAACAGTTCTTTTATTGTCTGTTTGTTCCACTGTTGTTCCTCTATTATGTGCTCGAATTCTAGTTCCTTAATGAATATCACCCCTCTTATCTGCTTAAGTGTTGCATCTATGTTGGGGTTCTCATGCTCGAATGAGAAAGTGGTTGTAAATTTTTGTTGTAGTACTGTCCAGTTCAAAGTTCCTCTACACAATTCCTGGTTTGTATACCAGTTTGTTGGTATGCCCTCTAAGGTATGTACAAAATGATGAGGCCATTCCTCTGGGGGTGTCATTTTCCACAGCGCTCTGCACTTCTCCAAGTGTTATGTTGGTTCCCCCTGTCCATCGTACTTATGTTGCTTATTTTTTTTTATATTCTGAGCCAAACCTTATGCGTAGTAACCGCTTACATTGGTACCAATCCATGATTGTTTCTTTGTGTGTGCCAGACCATCTCATAGGTGTGGCCTTGAGTGCTATATTGAGTGATAATAGTCTTTGATTTCCTAACACTTCCTCCTTGTATTGTGCCAATAATACTTCTACATAATTCACTCCATGGAAACTGGGTGGTTCTCTTATCTCCGTACCTGCCCATCTTACTGCATGTTTTATTCTTGCGCACCTTCTTGTGGAAACTTCATGTAGCCTTTGTTGCCATTTCTCTAAACCTATGTCTGAGTCTGTCAAACATGAAGTAATGCTCCACAAAATGAGTATCCGATCTGCAATTGGGTTTACATAGTCCTCATTGTGCGTAGTTGTTATGTACAACTAGATGATTTCCTCCAAGCCTAAGCAAGTAGGTTCTACAAACCTTTCCCCTTCTGATGAGTCTAATGGTGTGATGACCCTGTATTATTTTGACTCAAATGTCATTTTTTGTGTCTTTGAATTGATTATGGTATGGTTATCAAATTCCCAATCCAAGCCAAGCAATGTTGGATATGGTGTCATGACGTCCACTATTTCAATTACTTCAAAGTCTTCTTTAGTGCACACTCCATCCAAGTCTACTGTCACTCCTTTTAGTCTACCAATTGGTAGAACTCTGTGTTGGTTTGCTAGTTTTAGTTGAACAGGTGAATATCCTAATCTAGGCTCTCCCATACATTGCTATGTCTTCTTGGGTAATACATTGACTTTGGATCGTAGATCCAGTATGATATCTCCCATGTTGAAATATTTGATGTTAGAATTCAGCCTGAACTCTCTACTTGTTCTTCTTCTTGTATGTAGGTGATTGACTGTTTTTTGTTCTAGTTTTCCCTCTGTCTCTATGCTACATCTTTCTAATATTTTTTTCAATATTTTGACAGATGATGGATCATTCAATATTTTTACACATGATTGGAAAAAGACTTTGACTGTAATTACTTGTCCCAGGGGATGCATTTCTTTGGTATCATCCAACGATGGAGGCATCTCATACTCTGGGGCCTCTTTATTCTGTTGTGCAGTTGAAGTCAACGCAATGTCGTACTTCTGAATTTATTGTCTGTCTTGCTTAAATATATCCTTCTCATTCTGGTGTCGAACTGCTTCCTTGGTTTGGCGTTCTTCTTCACCCACTGGTGTTGTACTAGCTCTTGTCGGACTACATCATTTATTGTTTTATCACATCCACACGTCACCATGTTGATGTTTTGTCCTTCATCCCTCGATTCTATTGAAATTCATTGAACATTCTGGTTGTATTGGTTCTTCTTTTCCTGGATCTTTACTAATAGTGTCAGACATTCTTCCATATCATGGTCTGATGCTCAACAATGCATGCAAGTTCCTGGTGGAAGTGGACATTCTCTTGCATAGTGTCTCGGTTTTTGACAGTTGTGACATACCATTGGTCCTCTACCTCTTCCAAATCCTCCTCTCGCTCATCCCCCCCCTCTATAGCCAGCTCGATCTCCTCTCAATGCGTTATATTGAGGCACCTGATTGTGCTGCGCGGTATTGTACTGAGGTTGCATGGTATTATACGGTTGATGCGCAGTATTATACTATTGTTGAAGAGTGTTGTATGGGAATGGAACTTGGTTAAATTATGGTGCAACTTTCTCATTCATCATTTCTGACCACACTCTATATGCATATGATCTCCTCTCTCGCATCAAATCCATAGTTCTACAATATTTGTCATCGTGGCCCACTGACTTGGAAAAGTTACAATATGAAGTCTTTGGGACTACCTGGTATTTCTGCATCATTGGGAAATGATATGGATCATGACCTGGTTTCTTACAGATCTCACACCATACTCCTCCTGTTGGTAACAAATTTGGCATTCCTACTGCTATATACTGCGTGAAGGTTGGACATTCGTTCTTGTGGTGTCCTTCCGTCCTGCATGTAGTGCAGCAAATGAATTCTCATTTGTCCTTACTTTTGTTCTGGTTCAGTTGGAACATTAATTTATTCAAATCCTCCTTCATTTCTTCGATGGTTGGATTCGTCTGTTGGTATTGGTTTTCTTCCAGTTGCAGGGTTTCCTGCAGAGCCTCTGCCTATGTCTGAAACTTATGTTATCGTAATGGGTATTTCAAGTGTGGTAGCAATGAATTGACGAATAGATGCATGTGTTTCATATTGGTCATGAGATATTTCAACTTTCCTTTCAGTCGCTTGAATCTCTAGTCAATCTCCCATATGGATTCTCATGGTTTCTGTCTAATTTATATAGTCTCGTTCATGTACTGATCCTCTGAACTTGGCTTCTGAAATTTGTTTATCAACAATTTCTTGATGTCCACAATCATTCAGGTTGTCCCTGGTGGATTGTTTGTATCTAGACTCATATACCAATATAGTGCGCGATCCCTTAGTGTAATCTCTAGCTATGGAAGTTTAGTATCTTCATCTGTGATATGTTTTTCTTCCCAAATCTTTTCACAGATAACCAAGTACTTTTTTGGGTCCTCTAACACTTCTCCTTTGAATTCTGGTAACCTGATGGTGGGATCGTGTCCTACCATCCTGAATGTCGAACTACTACCTCTGTGTGATGTAGATACTTTACTAGTGCTTCTTGAACTGGTTCCTCTAGTTGTTTTTCCTTGTGTATATGTACTTCTAGCCGTCTCTCTTCCCCCAAAATGCGGTTGTCTAAATGGTGGTGTTATCTTTGGTGTATAAGTCGCACATGGGTTTATGGGTTCCACACTGACATTAATATGGATAGCATTGTTACCTTTTCTTCCTATTCTTGGACCTCTCATATTCCTCTCATATGTTGCGTGTAGGATTTCCTCAATCTTCTCCACATCCCATTGATCCTCTACCTCTTCTTCATCACTTGCCAAGCCTTCCCTCGCGGCTATGACTCTCTTCTTGGTATTCACCTTGTATTGGTAGGGTACTCCACTGTGCATCTTTCTAGTTGTCACCATGATCTACTTGATATGGTCGTCTTCCATCATGATTGGGTCCAAGGGTTCCTCCTTCTTCCCTTTATCCACTTCTCCTTTCATTTCTCCTTTTTTTGTCAGTGCTTCCCCCCTTCCCCCATGCATGCAGGGACGTTTAGTTGTCAGACTAGATTGTCATTACACCTTTATTGTATAGAAATATCTTAATAGAAGTATACAACGACCTAATATACCTTCCTTGAGGCCCACGTAGAAACTCTTGCTCTGCTACGTTGCACGACTTCGCTGTATCTACTACAAACTCTGTTATAAAACCTGTTACAATAATGTCAAGACAAAAATCTACTGCGTGGGTGAATTTGTTGTTCACCTGCTGTAACTACTCAACCTGAACTGAGGTGCACTCTAACTTTTGGATCCATTTTTTTTCATGGTTATCCTTCAACCTCAATATCCACTACTGCAATAAGTGTGGAAAAACACAGAAAAATACTTCAGGTAAATCAATAAACATGTATTTCTCAAGATATTTGTGTAGTGTTACTCTAGGATTTTTGTTATCTTTCTGTGCAAACTCCAACTCTTTTGTCCTTAGCCATGTTTCGATCTCTTTTATTGTGGGATTCCGCGGGCTTAATATTCCCTTCTAGCGATTCATTCTTTTCTCCTTCTCCTCATTCGCTTTAGTATTCTCTTCACCTGCCTCTTATAGATCTTACATATCTTTTAACAGATATTCAACAGATCCCATCTACTCAATACTCTATTGTTCCAATCAATGGCAACGAAACCATTTTTTGGTTAAGTATTTAGATGTATGAGTTTATATTGTCCATACCCTTGACCCAGGGTTCATGTCTACTAGGATTCCAACAAAGCCTCTAAACTATCAACCCTCCTGGTAAACCAAAAGGCAACACAACGCACAGAGTGCGCTACACAGTCTCACCCGAGATAGTCTTAATGGGTGGTTGCAATACTCATGTGTTTACAATGCAGGATTGAGTGGGGATCTGAGAATTGTACACTGAGAGTTCTATTTTAACTTATTAACACCATAAACTGTCATTCACGATTGCGCATGAAATATAACAACTCATTAATTTAACATATTAATAACTATTGAAGACAGTAAAGAAACAAATGCATTCAATCACATAATGTAGGTTTTACCATGGTTCACCCCCCCTGGGCTACGTCCACAAAGATCTAGCTCTAAGATCTTTTATTATAGCAGTTCCAACAATACAACGTCACGTGATTACAACTCCTCTCATTCAGGTCAAGATCTATTATGAGGAGGACTAGATCGCACCAGACCCCTTAGCCTGCGATCTAACCCTCAAGATCTACCCTCCTTATTCCTCTCGAGGTCAACAACTTACAAATTAGGTCATACAGAAAAATATTACATCTCATCACCCTCCTTCTATGAGACCTAGGTATCTATATTTATAAGTTTCTAGCTCGCCAACCATTACAATGTATTACAAACACCATAACCCTAATGTCGTTAGGTCTTCCGTGCATGCACGTGTTTTTCTCTTCCTTCCAGCTTTTGCTTTCCTCGTCCATGCCTTCTTTCACAAAATAACCTGTCTTTCCGCTTTGGCTTGCTTCCAACAAAAAGCAACAAATTCAAAGAGAAAACAAAATGATATCCCTCTAATGCTCTAATGAATAGGGTGTTCCTTGGTGTACACACATGTAGAGTACCATGATGAGTTGTTCCTAAGCAACCTTCTCCCATCTTCCATAATATGAGAGAGAAAATTGTGTGTGTGTGATTTTTTTGGTTATTCCATAATGTCATAAACAACCTTGAAAACAACTAGAAAAGATTGAACAATTTCTATTCATTTTCAAAAAATGTTACTAGGAATTTCTTGATGATTCCTAAAACTATGGGCCAACTTAGGCACCATTTTCTCTTCCTTTTCATTAGAAACACACAAAAGAAACCAGTACATCACTAACCTTGAGTGTACCATAGAAGGCCTCACCAAATCGAAAACTTCTTCATAAGAGATCCTAAATTGGTAATTTTTCACAAAGTGCGTTAGTTGAATACTAAAAAGAACACCCAATTCTAGTTTTGTTCTCACAACAAAGGGTATATTTTACTTGTTTTCATGTTGTTTGGTAATTGTTTACACACATTTTCCTTGACTACAATAATGTCCTAGGAACATAACCCCAAGATCCATATTGTACCCTTAGTAAAGTTTACCCAAGTTTCAATTTAGAACCTTACTACACTTGAAGCTTTCCTCAAGATTCATGTCAACCCCATACTGATGTCTACCCTAAGATTCTTGTTGGACCCTTACTAAATTTTACCCTGAGTTTCATGTCTAACCCTTTCTATAGTGAAAGTTTACCACAAGACTCATGTCAAACACTAACAAAAACATTCAATCAATTTTTTTTTTAAGAAGAAGAGTAGATCTTACTCAAAAATCATCTTCAGCTTTTTTAGAAATCATTTCATGCATTTCCCTTGTTTACTGCAATTTCTTAAAAAATTTACTCCAAGATTCATGTTGGACCCTTAAATTAATGTTTACAATAAATTTCATGCTGACCCTTTACTACATTTGAAGTTTAACCCATAGTTCATGTTGGACCCTTACTAAAGTTTTTCCCAAGATTCATGTGAAACCCTTATCCATGTTTACACTGAGATTCATGTTAGAACTTTAATGAAGTTTACCTAAAGTTTTATGTCAATCCCTTATTTCATTAGAAGTTTACACCAAAATTCATGTCAAACCTTACTCAATTTTAGCCCAAGTTTCATGTTGAACCCTTAGTTGATCCAGATTTGGATCTAGGAGCTTGATGGGGCTCAGAAAGGCCTTAAAATAAAAGTTCTCGGAATGGCTTCAAAACAAATGTGTGTGTAGGCCTCGTTGATACGAACCCAATGCAACTTGAACAGGTTCAAATGGACGTCATATGATCCTAATATGGCGATCTATTCATTTTTCCAAATAGACAAAAAATGATGATTGTACAGTCTGTACAGTGTCACGTGGAATCTGATAATACAGGTCGTATGACCATACAACTAATGTGGCAGGAATAGTTGGCACTAATGTGGCAGGGTCCGTATAACTGACATGGCAGGTTGACCGAGCGTATGGACTGATGACATGGAAAGTACAGGTGAACCAATCTGAGAGTGACACATGTCACCACTGCAAGGGTGAAATATGGCACGTCTGTACGGTGCTTACGTGGCACATGATGTGGCAGATGTGGACAGGTGGATGAATAAGCACTTGAAATGTGGCAGGCAGTGCTGATAGGGAAGATGATGTGGCAAAGATGGACTAGTCGGCATTTGACACTTGGCTTCAAATTCGGGGAATGAAGATTTGCAACAGGCCCCAGACATGGGTTGCCAAGTGGCACCCATTCGTTGGTGCAATTTTATGCCAACATTTTGGAGTTCACAAGGTTTGATCACTCGACCACCCATTGAGTCGAACAACTTCGGAGGGTTGGGCTAGCCAGCCTTCCCTTGTGTTGGTCCTTAACCCTTATCCACATACATTTTATTTAAGTTTAAAGGTGTGTAGTATGGGCAGAGGTTAGGGATGGGGCTAGGCCCCAGCCCCCGATTTTGGCTACCCCATACAACCATACTCCAACACTCCATTACACGGATAATCCATGGGCATGGGGGCCACAGGATACGGGCACCAACAATGCCATGGGACTCAGGGCTATGACCAACAGTTGAGCATGTAGAATGGACCTCGAACCTATTAAATATTGACACGTGACTAGTGCTAGCGGGGATAAGGGCCAACGCGCAACCCCTAGGGGGTTGGCAGTTGGCCATATGAGCCAATGTGATCCTGTAGAGTGGGCGCACACCCAGACCTAAGGGGCTTAGCCCAATATTTGTTACAAAGTGAGTTTTTACCTTATATTAAGTGATTTTAAATGATTTTATTTAGCAAATTTGGAGATTTTTTGCCAGTATTGGGGGATATTGGGCCCTTTTTGACGCCAGATCTTGGGGGGAAGATGGGAGATGGTTACCAACTTTAGATCTATATAAACCAGGCCTTCTTGAGGCCATGGGAGGACATTCATAGCAGGTTTAAGATGAATATTTACCAAGACAAAGCCATTTTTATGCAAGGAAAATATTGAGGAGTGCACCTTTGCGAGCCATTTATGGGAGCTCTAGTCATCCGATTTGAGTGTAGTTTCTTTCGTTGGTTTCTAGAGATCTAGTAGAACAATAATAGATCTATTTTGTAACCTTTTGGAACTATTTTGATGTACTTTTAAATATTCGAACATAAATAAGAAAGCCTCACCCACTGAGACAAAGGCATGGAGACGTATATGTGCATATAGATATGATGTTTCTTCTATAATATTCCTCTTTCATTCAGCTTCCTAAATGGTTAATAAACACATACATAATAACTCAACCATTGTCATTTAAAAGATATTTTCGGATCAAGTGGTATCAAAGCTAGTTGACATTTGGATTTGAGATTTGCATGTTAACCAGGGAAGAGCTTATCTCAAGGGAAAAAATGGCATCTACAGGAGGAATTTATCAAGATGAGAAAGATTTCCGAAATTCGGTGTTTTCCATGGCCGAGATAGTGAAAGTGTTGAATGAAGTCTACTTGGAATGAAAGAGATCGGTTCAAGAGAAAGCTTCAAAGAACAACAAAGTCAAAGAAGGATTGAAGGAAGTGCCTTATACATATTTTTCAGAAAAATCTCTGAGGTATGCAGTGAAGGTCATTCATAAAATTCAACATGGAAGGTATAATGGTCATTTTTTTACCATTTCTCTTTTTTATTATAAAAGACATAATCATGTAATCTGGAACTTGTGGAATATGTACCCATGTACATTTTGTGATTCAACCAAGCATTGTGTTGCCAAGTGTTGGAAGAGACAATATTTGTATATGAATTTTATGTCAACTAGGAAGGAGACATGACATAAAGACTCAACTCCACAATAGAAGAAAGAGAATGGAAAACAAGTTTGGATGCCGAAAAACCAGTGCACTTATTGCAACAGGGGTGGACATCAAAAGGCTAATTGTTGGAAGCTTAATCTGGAGCTTCGTCCAAAGAAGGACAAAAGGATTGTGCATGTACTCAAGAAGGAAGAGGAATTACCAGTGAAGCAAGAGGAACACCACGAAGGAAAGAAACCAGCCACTTGGTTTGTCTAGAAGTGGACGTCACATCTTCATTGTATTTTGCTTCCATTAATGTAATCACACATGTTGAAATGATGACCTGTTATAACATCATTTTGAACAACATAGATTTTTTGTTTTTGTCCTTATGAGAATTTAATCTATAAGGTTCATGCTCTAACCTTTTAGAGGACCAAAAGGTCCTTAGTGGGGAGGTGTGAACCAAATTTGGATCCTGGAGCTTGATGGGGCTCAGAAAGGCCTAAACTAAAATTTCTCATATGTTGGGTATGTGTTATATTCTTTGCACGAGTTTCAGTGTCTAAGCGCCTGCACTGGGCACGCAGGGGGGTTAGAGGGGGGGCAACTAGCCCCCCCGCGCGGGGGTTCGGGCGCAACGCCCCCGAAATTTTTTTTTCGGGCCGACATATTTTCGCCGGGCCGAGACGACATATTTTCGCCGGGCCGACATATTTCCGGGATGACATATTTCCGGGACGACTTATTACCGGGACCACATATTTTCGGGACCACCTGATATTAGGTGGTTTTTTGGCACATGGTTTTTTGCTGATGGTTTTCTATTTCCGGTTAAGGAATTAGGGTTTTGGACTAATCCAGGTCATTGGTTTAGGGTTTTGGATGTCGCTGGCTCCTATATGTATATTGTATTGTAAACAATGTAACACAATTGTATGAATATAATATATGTTGGTTTTCCCGGTTTGGGTTTCCAGGTGAAAAATCTCTGTGTAATGTTTGTATTAGCCATTGTATCTTTTTTGTTCTTTTATGAATATCAGTTTGCAGTAGATATTGTACAAGGTTAGAATTTACATCTGGTATCAGAGCTTTATTGGCTTTAGGGGGATGCCTTTGTCGTCAAGGGTTTGGCTCAAGACTGTGATAAGCCTTGTTACAGTGGGAGATCTGCGGTATTGTTTTTCAAGTGAAAAGAAATGGCAAGCAATTCGAAGATGGAGATTGAGAAGTTTAATGGGAAAAGATTTGAGCTGTGGAAGCTCAAGATGGAAGATCTTTTGGTGGAGAGAGATCAGTGGATCGCGGTAGATCTAGGTACGGCACCTACAGGAACTTCTGCAGATGACTTGAAAAAGATGGATCGGAAGGAAAAGAGCACAATTCGACTGTGTCTCTCCAATTCAGTATTACTGAATGTGTCAGAGGAAGATACAGCCAAAGATTTATGGGAAAAGTTGGGGAAGTTGTATCAGTCTAAGTCCCTGGTAAATAAACTATTCCTGAGAAAGACATTGTATAACTTGAGGATGAGAGATGGAGACTCGGTGGCAGAGCATTTGAACACCTTCAATACTGTGGTAAGTCAGTTAGTATATGTTGATATTAAAATTTCAGATGAAGATAAATGTATCAGTTTGTTGTGTTCTTTACCAGACTCGTGGGATAGTTTGGTTGTTTCCATAGGTAGTAATACAACTTCTTTGAAGTTTGAAGAAGTGGTATCGTCCTTGTTGTCGGAGGAGATGAGACGAAAGAATATGGAAGGACATAGCACAGATGCATTATTTGCAAGAGGACGTTCTCAGGAAAGAAATAAATCT
>ML781020.1:376196-394383 GCA_009831015.1 Picea engelmannii | reverse complement strand
ATTTACCAAGCCAAAGCCATTTTTATGCAGGGAAATTGTTGAGGAGCGCACCTTTGCGGGCCATTTCTGGGAGCTTCGGTCATCCGATTTGAGTGTCGTTTATTTTGTTGGGTTCTAGAGATATGGTAGAATAAGACCATATCATTTTGTAACCTTTTAGCACTATTGTGATGTACTTTTAAAGCTTCGAACAAAAATAATAAATCCTCACCCACTGAGACAAAGGCCTAGAGACGTAGGCGAGATTGTCGAACTTCATTATCACATTGGTATTTATGGTTTGTTGTTCCTATTGATTTATTTCATATTTTTATATGTGCATATGGCTGTGATGTTTCTTCTATAATATTCCTCTTTCATTCAACTTCCTAAATGGTTAATAAACACATGCATAATAACTCAACCATTGTCGTTTAAAAGATCTTTTCGGATCAAGTGGTATCAGAGTTAGCTGACGTTTGGATTTGAGTTTTGCATGCTATCCAGGGAAGAGATCATCTCAAGGGAGAAAATGGAATCTACAGGAGGAATTTCTCAAGATGAGAAGTATTTCCGAAATTTGGTGTTTTCCATGGCCGAGATGGTGAAAGTGTTGTATGAAGACTACTTGGAACGAAAGAGATCGGTTCAAGAGAAAGATTCAAAGAACAAAAATTTCAAAGAAGGATTGAAGGAAGTGCCTTCTACATATGTTTCAGAAAACATATGTGAGGTATGCAGTGAAGTCCATTCATCAAATTCTCCTTGTTCCCATCAAGATGGTTTTGGTGCATTTGAAAAACATACAAGAGGTATAGGTTTGAAATTTCTAACCAAGATGGGTTATGAAGGAAAGGGCCTTGGAATTGTGGGACATGGTATCGTTAATCCCATTGAGGTTGTGTAAAGGCCTCAGTATGTAGGATTGGGATATGGTGAAGAGGAGTTTGGAGCATCCTCCAATATGGGTTCTGAAACTTCGGAAGCAAGTAATGCTTCAAATGGCCAGCCTAAGTCATTGTAGGAACACTTCACCAAAGGTAATGGCATATCACTCCTTGCTTGTGGTAGTGAATACAAGACATCTCAAAATAAATTGAAGATCAGCATGGAAGGTATAATGGTAATGTTTTTACCAATTCTCTTTTTTATTATAAAAAACATAATCATGTAATCCGAAACTTGTGGAATATGTACCCATGTACTTTTTGTCATTCACCCAAGCATTGTGTTGCCAAGTGTTGGAAGAGAAAGTCTTTGTACATGAATTTTATGTCGACCAGGAAGGAGACACGACATAAATACTCAATTGTACAACAGAAGAAAGAGAATGGAAAACAAGTTTGGATAACGAAAAACCAATGCACTTATTGCAACAGGGATGGACATCAAAAGGATAATTGTTGGAAGCTTAATCTGGAGCTTCATCCAAAGAAGGAAAAAAGGATTGTGCATGTACTCAAGAAGGAAGATGAATTACAAGCGAAGAAAGAGGAACACCATGAAGGAAAGAAACCAGACATTTTGCTTCCATTAATGTAATCACACATGTTGAAATGATGGCCTGTTATAACATCATTTTGAACAACATAGTGTTTGTGTTTTTGTCCTTATGAGTATGTAATCTGTAAGGTTCATGTTGTAACCTTTTGGAGGACCAAAAGGTCCTTAGTGGGGAGGTGTGATCCAGATTTGGATCTAGGAGCTTGATGGGGCTCAGAAAGGCCTAAAAATAAAAGTTCTCAGAATGGCTTCAAACCATACATGTGCATAGGCCTCATCGATAGAACCCAACGTAACTTGAATGGGTTCAAATAGACATTGTATTCTCATGATATGGTGATCTATTCTTTTTTCCAAACAGGCAAAAAATGATGACTATATAGTCCGTACAATTCCACGTGGCAGCTAACTGTGCAGGTCATACAACTGACATGGCAGGCACAGTTGGCATTGATGCGGTAGATTCCATACAGCTGAAATGGCAGGATGACTGGGCATATGGATTAATGACATGGTAGGTACAGGTGGACCAATCTAAGAGTGACACGTGTCACCACTGCAAGGGTGACACATAGCACGTTTGTACGGTGCTTACATGGCACATGACATGGAAGATGTAGAAAGGTGGATGAATAAGCACTTGACATGTGGCAGATAGTGCTGACAAGGTAGATGATGTGGTAGAGCTAGACAAGTCGGAGTTTAACTCTTGGCATCAGATTCGACCAATGAAGAGGTGCCACATGGCCCAGACATGGGCTTCCACGTGCCACCCATTAGTTGGTGCAAGTTTATGCCAAAATTTTGGAGTTCACAAGGTTTGATCACACGACCTCCCACCGAGTCGAATGACTCGGGAGGGTCGGACTAGCCAACTCACCCTTGTGTTGGTTCTTAACCCTTATCTACATACATTTTATTTAATTTTAAAGGTGTGTAGTATGGGTGGGGGTTAGGGTTGGCGCTAGGCCCCAGCCCCCAATTTTGGCTACCCCATACAACCATATGTCAGCGCTCCATTACACGGATAAGACACGGGCACTGGGGCCATGGGATATAGGTGCCAACAATACCATGGGACTTGGGGCTATGACCAATAGCTGTGCGTGCAGAATGGACCTTGGTCCTTTTAAATATTGACATGTGACTGAAGCTAGCAGGGGTAAGGACCAACGCACAGACCCTTGGGGGCTGACGCTTGGCCATATGAGAAAATGTGACCTTGTATATGGGGAACGCACCCGGACCAGAGGGGCTTAACCCAATATTTGTTACAAAGTGGGTTTTTACCATATATTAAGTGATTTTGAATGATTTTATTCAACAACTTTGGAGAGTTTTGGCCAATATTGGGGGATATTGAGCCCTTTTTAGGCCAGATCTTGGGGGGAAGTTGGGAAATGGTTACCAACTTTATATATATATAAAATAGGCCTTATTGAGGCCATGGGAGGAAATTCAGAGCAGGTTTATGCTGAAGATTTTCCAAGCCAAATCATTTTTTATGAAGGGAAGTTGTTGAGGAGCGCACCTTTGCGGGCCATTTATGGGAGCTCTGGTCATCCGATTTGAGTATCGTTTATTTTGTTGGGTTCTAGAGATATGGTATAACAATACCAGATTAGTTTTGTAAAGTTTTAGAACTACTATGATTTACTTTTAAATCTTCGAACAAAAATAAGAAAGCCTCACCCATTGAGACAAAAGCCCAGAGACGTAGGCGAGATTGTCAAACTTTGTTATCACATTGGTGTTTATGGTTTGATGTTCCTCTTTCTTTATTTCAGATCTGTATATGTGCATATGGTTGTGATGTTTCTTCTATAATCTTTCTCTTTCATTCATCTTCCTAAATGGTTAATAAACACATGCATAATAACTCAACCATTGTCGTTTAAAAGATATTTTTGTATCATTAGTGCACTTGAAGTTTACCATTCTTCATACCCTTATTGAATTTTACCTCAAAATTCATATCGAATCTTTAATGTAATCTAATTTCACCCCAAAGTTCATCTTAGCTCCTTCTTTAGTTTACTCCATGTTTATGCCAAGTTTTAAGATAAAACCTTATTTAAGTTTATTCCAATATGTTATACTTAAATTTACCCTGAGTTTTATGTTTAACCTTTGCTTTACTTGAAAATTCCTTACTTAAGTTTATTCTAATATGTTATAATTAATTTTACCCCGAATTTTATGTTAAACCCTTGATTTACTTGAAACTTCCTCAAGATTCATGTCAAACCCATATTGAAATTTACCCAAAAATTCTACACTTAAAATTTACCTTAAATTTCATATTGAAACCTTTGTGTTTTTAATTTTGAACCAACTTACTTTAATTTACCCCAAGCTTCTACTTTTACTAAAATTTTCATATTAAACCCTTTCTTATTCGAAACTTGCCCCCAAGATTCAAATTTACCCAAAAATTCTACACTAATAGAATCTACCCTAAATTTTGTATTAAAATCTTTTTGTCCTTGAATTTGAATCCAAGTTTCATACATCCTTACTTGAAATTGACATAAATTTCTTTTAAATTTTTGGTCTTTAATTTTAACACAAATTTCATGTCTTTAAATTTTTGTTCCTGCAGTTTAACACAAGTTTCATGTCTTTACTATGTTTGAAGTTTACTCCAAAATTGATGTCAAACCCTTCTTCAAATTTCATCTTTATATATTTTAAGTTTACTTTATTATATATATCATTGATATTAAATTTAAATATCTAATTAAAAAATTTGTAAATAGAAATATTAAGTAATTTTAACTTATTTATTAAAAGATGTATTTTATTTGATGAAAATTTTGGGATAGAGAGCACTTCTAGGGTTTGATGCTTCCTGCAAACTAGGGTTTCATATCACATCAAAGATTTTTGTTGATCATGAAGTCACCACCTCCTATGGATGATCCTAGTTACGGTCATGGGATCTGAAAGTGTGAGGGTGTGAGCCCCCTTCTATTGAAGTGCAGTTGCTAGAGAATCAAGTGGAACAAAAGGGTCGCAGCCTCCCTTCGAACCGTTTTCGCATATCCAATGTTAGGAACATATTGTAAATCTGAAGAAAAACAAAGAAATGGAGATCGAGCCTGATTCCTCCCATCCAAAGTCGGCTCGAGCATTGGAACTGGTTAAGTGCATTCCTCAAGCCTCCATCGTGCCAATGTATGTAGTTAGTTCTATCAGATTAGGCGATAAAACCCAATACATGAGAGATCATGCTCTTATTTGGAAATTTCTAGGGATATGTCCTTCTGAAAGAGATTTGATTAAATGGATTAATACCTAGTGGAAACCCAAAGGCCATTTCGGGCTCTAGTTAGGGTCTAAGGGTTTCTTTACAACAATTTTTCACAATCTAGAGGAAAAAGATCACATCTTTGAGAATGGTCATATTTCTATAACTTGGTGGGGCTCTATCTAAGATATTGGACAGAGAAATTAAACCCAACGAAAGATAATTTCATCTACGCTCCTTTCTCGATCAGATTGTATTCACTCCCATGGGAATTCTGGCTAGGAGAAATCTTGGTTGGAATAGGAAACACGTTGGAGAACTATGTGAAAACAGTTGAAGCGACGCACCAACACTGCTATACTTCCTATGCTCAAATATGCGTCTACATGAACATATCCAAGCCCCTACTAAATTCTATCTGTCTAGATTGTCAAGATGAGGAGTGGATCCAAACCATTGACTATGAATGTATCCCATTCAGATGCGAGAAATTCCATGAGTATGGTCATTTATTCTGAGATTTCTCGCTCAATGCCCCTTAGAAATACACAACAACTTCTTCAGATAAATCAAAAGATGAATTCACCTAGGTTCAAGGAAAATAGAGGAAAAATTAGAAGAAATCGGCTGCAACAACCAATAATGTTTCGTTCACCAGTAACTCCTTTGAGATATTGAACTAGCTCTCGGATTCGCTGGATCTAGAGGATGGTCTAGCACCTTTGGGTATCAAACCTCTGAAAACAAAATCCAAAGTCATTTATGATCCAATCCTAGAGAAAATCATGCCCCCCTAAGAGGTAACCCCCATGGGAGATATCCCAAACACAAAAGATGGTAGGGACATGGACATCGAATTGGGAAAAAAATAATTGGTTGAGATAGATTTGGTGAGTCTAGAGGAAGCTTATCGCAAGAAATAACTGCTTTAATCCCTCTGGAGAAACTTCTGAAAGTTCACAAGGTGTACCTCAACTCCACAGTAGGAGCCACCTCAATATATGGATTGGGGTTGGGAATTCAACAAGATCCTCTCAAATATTATAGAAAGCAGTTGAACAAGGAGAAGTGATGTGGAAGGAAATACACCCAACAATTAATTCAGGAAGTGGGTAGCTACATGGTGAATTCAGAATAGATCCAACATATCATAGAGAGCTTCTTCCCCATCCCCCCTCCATAATCCTCATGAATATAATTTATTGGAACATTCCTGGCCTAAATGGAAGGATCAAGAAGAGACTCCTTCACAATTGTATCATGTAAGAGAATCCATACATCCTTTTCTTGTAAGAGACTAAATGTGTCGCTACAATTTGCCTCAATTTTTTCCATATGCTGGAAGATTGAAAATTATGTTAATATTGATTCCAAAGGATCGACTAGAGGTATAGAAAACTTCTTCACATCCAAATGGACTATTTCAGCTCAATACATAGCCATTGGGTCAGAAATGGATAGATACATCACAAATGTGTATGATGTTCCCAATCCTGCAGAGAAATATATATTTCTAAAGAATTTGGAAAGAATGAAGGAAATTACCCAGGATTGTAGATGAATTTTTTAGGGGAATTTAATATCATCCTCTTGCTAGACGAAAAAAGGTGGGTAGTTGCAGATTGGACAATGATAGTGAGAATTTCCAAAGTATAATAGAGGCCTTATTCTTGGTGGATCTAGAAAATATAAATGGAGAATTTACCTATTCAAATAGACGCTCTGGCTCTCAGTAGATCACATGTCAGTTAGATCTCTTCTTGGTTTCATATAATCTAATGTTGGAAGGAAACAACATGGAATCCAACATTCTTAATGTGGTTGCCTCATACCATTGGCCCATCCAGTTATGGATGGATATCCCTAGACATAAAATCTTCATATTTGAAAAATTTTGGTTATCACATCCATATTTCCAACAACATGTTCAACAATGGTGGATAGAGGTGGTCATCCCCTAGGACACACTTATGTATAAATTCCAACAAAATCTAAATAAATTTAAAGTCAAGATTAATGAATGGAACTAAACAACATTTGGAAACATTTTCCAGGCTCAGCGGGATCTAGAGCAAAGAATGAAAAATATTGAACAAGCAATCTTATTATAGGGACATTCTAAAGAAATTCAAGTTGAAGAGGTGCAAGCCAAACCAAAACTGGAGGAAAGATATTCTCAAGAGGAAATACTCTTGAGGTAGAAGTCTAGAATCCAATGGCTCAATGAAGGAGAGAAAAATTCTAAAATTTATCACCACTCCATGATCCAACAACAACATATTAACCGCATAACCAAGATGGAAATTACTCTGGGACAAACCATCATGGCTCACGCAAACATAGAACAATAGCTGAAAAACTTCTACCAAGATCTCCTCACTGAACCTAGATCGGATAGATATGAGGCCATACATAAAATCACCAGTCACATCCCCTCATTAATCATTGTTGATCAAAACACAACCCTTCTTCAGCCAGTGACTGTGGAAGAGGTAGATCAGGCGATTAAAGAGATACCTACTGGAAAATCTCCAAGACCAAACGGGTTCACCACGAACTTATTTCATCATTTTTGGAACATGATCATAGAGGAAGTATGGTAGTTAATTGACAATTCATGTTGCATAGGTGAGGTTCTCCCTGCTCTTAATGCCACTTTACTCACCTTGATTCCCAAGGAGGTGATCTGGGATCTTTTCATCAATGTGACTTATTAAATAATTGTAGTAAATGATCATAAAATGAAATGCACTATAAAGAAGGAAAAATCAATCACAAAGAGACATAAGCATCATATCTGAACACAAAAAGTTGATAATGGAGTTCATCCTTGGTGAACTACTTCTCCGGGTCTTGCTCTCAAATGGGTAGGCCTTTTTAATAACTTAGCAAAAGAATTTGGCAAAATACATAATTATACCTCATTCTGGAGTTAAGTTTGAGAATCTTTGCTCAGATCAGAAAACAAATAGCACCACTTAATTTGTGGCATTGAATTACCCAAAAATGATTGTCTCCACACCTCGATCTGAGTCTGGCAGTCTTAGGCCCATCAAAAATCTTGTCTCGATTTGCGTTCCCTACAATCTCCATTAATGGCTATACTCTTGCATCATTTTTCATGCCTGGTATGGCTTGTCATGCACCCTCCTCTTTCTGTGCAATGGTGAATTTCCATTTTAAATAAAAAAGAAGACGGAGTTAACCAAATGGTCGTTGGCCCAAGTGGTTGGCGGATGTGTATTAAGGCAAGCTATTTGGGGAGGTCCTGGGGTCAAACCCGTGGACCTCCATTTTAATACATCGTTGGTTATATATATATTGATATAGTTTAAACTATGGGATTCCTCGCTAACTTTAGCGATGGCAATATATATGGCAGTATGTGGTTTCAACCGACCAGATATGGTGGGATACATGTTTAATATGGAGGATTTAGGGTTGGCGCTAGCCAACCCTGCATTTTTTTGAATATTCTGTTGTTGGGCGTCCTTATGCATTTTCTCGCTGCCACATGGAAGCCCATAACTGGACCATGTGGTGGCCATTCATTGGCCCACATCACCTCTGTGCATAGTCACTGCCACATCACTTATTCCTAGTCAACTTGCCATGTCACCTGCTGGGTGGTTGTACAGATGCCATGTGGTTGTATGGACTGTCATGTGGTGCTTTTCCATTGGTCCACATATTGACTGAAAAAGGCCAAAAATGAGTGACATGTGGTAGCCTCTGGTGCTTCCACATCATCATGTTGACATCATCATGACATGTGTCATCCTCTATGTGTGCCACGTACCCTGTATGGATGCTGGCGTCATTCGTATTGATGTTGACATCAACACTATGGATGTTGACTCATCCCTACTGACTGGGATAGGTTGACCAAAACATTAACCACAAATATATTTTTATCTGTAACTCTATTTGACAAGTCATTTACATCGTTGGAAATCTTGTGACACCCTCTTCGCGATGATGCCAATTTCACTGAGTTTTGAGGACTTTGAATATCTTCCCTTTCTCTGTCTACTGGGGCCATTATGAGCTTCCTAAGGTGCTTCTACAAATTCTGAGTTATCCTTAGACTTCTATAGATCCTTTTTGGCTCACGCCTTCCCACTGAGAGCTTTTTGGACCACCAAAAACTTTAATCAATCAACAAATATGTGAGGGAAGAGTTCCCTCACCTTGTCCTTCTCAATCCACTTTTCTTTGTTTGAATGTGTGCCCTTTAAGCCCACTCAAACATAATCAACATCACCCCTGGGTGAAGTGCTCGTCCTTTTGTCCAGGATGATATCTTCCTTCAACTCGTCCAAGTACTCAGGAGAAAAATCATCAACTTAAGGTATTGAAACTTCCTCACCCTGATCCATGATCATGGGAGGCTCAAAAAGTTTCAAGTTTTCCACATTTACAACTGAGTAGATCTGCATATAAGATGGAATATCTAAATGAAACACATTGGTGATGATTTTCTTCAAAATAGTGAACATTCTATATTGGATGTGTTATCACTAGAATTTCGTCCGCACATGGCGACAAGAACTCAGCATCATCAAACAGTAATGAAGTCATTCATGGCACTGAATTAATTTCACATCATTCCAAAAAGGTCAAAAACTATACAAAGTAGTGAAAAATTGAAGAGCGCTTTACAGAACTTGGGTGCGTGTGCACATGTGTGGAAAAGGAATGTACCATGCCCGCATACTCGCACGATGTGCGATTGTTGGCGCAAAAACCCGTGCACCTACTAAACGGCGCATTTATTGAAGTGGTCGGCCTCCCAACCACTTATGGATCAGCTCCCAAGCCGATTTGACCCTCAAATCTGAGCTAAATCCGCATGGTAGGATGGTCAAAGACCTAATAAATCCCTAAAGAGCCTCTTTTCACACTACAAAGGAGTTACACAATAACCCAATGCAATGCTATAAAAAGCCATGAAGAAACCTCATTTTCTCAAGGAATTTCATGCAATGTTATGTTGCCTATATTGTTTTAAGGACTCCATCCTTGACAAGATCACTTTGGCACCATTTCATTGAGCAATCCACCTCTCCCTTGAGTGGATTTGCAAAGGAGTTCTTTCACCACCATTTTCATTTTTCTTGTCTCAAGGAGAGCAAGTTTGTGAGGGTCCAAGAGCCTTCCTTTGGAGGAAGAAGGGACTCATAGTCCCCTTTCTTCATTGTGCTTCGATTTCATCAATAGATCAGCCTAAAAAATATTGGTGATATTGGTCTTTTTGTGTTTATTATCTCTATATCCATATGCTTATGATTTTAGTTTGTATTAGTTTAATTCTTACTTATAGTTTTGTTTTTCTTTCTCTAACTCTTTTCTCTACAGTTGTCATGCTCAGCAAGACCCAACTGGGCATGTAAGCACCTCTTATTTTCTCACCAAGGTGACGAAAAGGGTGCAAATAGATTGGAGACTCCACTGGGGAAAGGTATCAAATTTCTACCTCATTTGGGTTTATTTTGCTCTTCTTTTAGTTTGTTTAACTTGCAGGTGCACAAACCGGCCTAGGTTGACCTGCCAACCATCCAATTCAAGTGAGAATTGAGAAAAATCCATCCGGATTTTCTTTCTCGCCCGTTTTTCACAGGTGCACGGGTATTCCACCCCACAGGCGCGCATCGTGCGCACATGCGCTTAAGCAACAGCTTTTCTCTGCACGCATGCGCTTTCTGTCTCAACTCTATTCACGTGTCTGTGCTCTATGCGCCTCTGTCTACACTAGGGGTCATGCATTTGAGTAAAATTTCACATTGTAAGTTGTTGGGACGTGGGGAAGATCTTGGGCCTTCTTAAAAATGATGTCAAGCATGCTCTAAACACTGCACCACACTTAGTCCCCTCATCATATAAAGGGGTTAGTCTAACACACATAGGCACTTAGGAGGATAAAAAATCATTTCCCTTCTTTGATTTTTGCCACATGGATGGCTTGTTTTGACTAATGATCTAAGTTGGACATCAATTTTAATCACATCTAAACTTACATTGGGACTAGGAATTGAAGTAACAATCGTTGAGTATGCTCTTCTCTCGTGCCTCCAAGCGATCTTGAGAATCAGAAAAATATTGTAAAACAATTTCGTCTCCCTTAACAAAATTTAAACCCTTTAGGGGAGGACAACGGACCTTCTTGGGACCCCTCTTAGTTTTATTTTTCAAACGTATCTTAAATTTGGAATGGGTCCATACATGCCCACATGCTACAAAGATAGGATAGCGTTTGGAATTGTGCTTTCTTAGATCAAAAAACTAGGAAAGTTTAAAGGATTGTAACAGGCCCATACATGCCCACATGTTCAATATAGGATAGTTTCAAGCTTTTATAGATTACATCACCATAGGGAGTTAAAGGATAGTAACGGACCCACATGTCCACATGATAGCTTCTTAGGGATTTTGAATTATGCAAGGTTGTACCAAAGACATCTAGCTAATTAGGTAATCAAACTCTTGTAAGGACCAAGCGAAGTCCACATGCAGCCAGGTGACATCTAATTAACTAAAAATTGGCACACTTTCACTCACACACAAAAGTCACTTCTCACTCACATAGCTTCCTCTCGAAACGTGGAGGTCCAAGTAAGTTTCCTCCAAAGAGATTCCGAAAATACCCCATCTTTTCTCGACAGGACTATCCACTCCCATTTTTAATCAAACGAGGTTGGTTTTCACCCCCAACCTCACAAAACAACTTCATATAAAAATATTTCTAAAAACTCCCTAAGTTTTTCTCCACGGGAGGTGCCAAAAGAAATTTTTTAGTCTAGGTAGGATTTCGAGGATAGGCATCCAAATAATTCCCCGTCATCTGGTTCTCACATTGATAAAACATAGAAGTTGTCAAATAGGGAACTTAAAATCCTCCAAGTCAAGTGTTCCAATCACCATAAGGCAGGGAGATACCCGTGAAGGGTTGAAGGCCGAGGTATGGTTGTTCTGTGCATCCCCCTTTGAGGCACCCACCTCTTGGACGGGATCCATCCCGTGACCCATTTCTTAGGCCGAAAATCTAAATGTCGCACTTTGACCGAGGTACCTAGTGACCAATAGTAGGACATATACCTAGGTGGCAATTGTGGGTTGCAATTGCACCTTGATTGGATTTTGTGTGGCTATTGGGAAATATTGCCAGTTCTTTCGAGATATGCCCCCTTTACCCCTCATTATAACCAATTATTTCATCCTTCACTAGTTTCTCTTCGGGTGACTTCAGACCCCACTGTTGAGTACTATTGGAAGGTCCAGTGCTATTTGAGAGGAAGGACGTTACGTCTTCTAGGACACGAGAATTTGCTTTCTTTTGATTCCCCCGCGTGGAAAAAACCCACTTACCCATATATATGCTTCTTTCTCATTTTATGTATGATGCACATCTGATTACAGTTTGATTTAGATATATTTATTGTGTAAACAGTCGATGCAAAGGCTTTTTGTTTCTATATTTCTCTCACCACTTGTTGCACATATTCACACTTCTAGTCTGACATCATAGGGGAACCACAGAATCCCCATCATTCACAACACTCTCTCAACCTCCCTCCTATCTTAGAGGGAGTATCTGGTCATACCCGCTCATCGGTACCTCCTTCACACACTCCGGTGAGTGCTACTATCTTAGGATCAGCTTTTCTTGGTTCTACATTACTTGGGTCAACTCCCCAAGGTCATCCGTTCACTCGCTCTCCTTTGCACGGAAGCGGGGGACCCTCTTCCTCTCAAGGAGGGAGCACTAACCCACCTAGTCCCCATCAAGGGTCAGGTTAACAACACACTATGGTTGGAGCTAACCCTCCCACCCCACTACAGATGCCATATTTGGCCTCTCTCAACATACCGGATCTCACCAAAATCACCAATGATCCTATATTGCATGACACCACATGGCCTGCAATGCCAACCAAACTTCCTTCAGACATACCAAAGTTCGAAGGAAAGGCAGGGGATGACCCCACCAACCATGTCATGACCTTTAATCTATGGTGTTCTTCCAATAGCATTATGGATAATTCCATCAAACTGCGATTATTTCAACGCACACTCACTGGCCCATCAACTAAATGGTATGTCGAAGAAAAATCAGGGTCCCATGGGACCTTTGAGTCATTGGCCAAAGAATTCTTGACCTTCTTCCAAATACCCATCTGCCATGACAATGGTCTAGAACTACTGTCTAACTTCAAACAAACCTCAGCCACACACATCGCTGACCACATTCATGAGTGGCGTAGGCGATGTAGTTTGTGTAAAGCAGAAACCACCAAGCAACAATGTCTCGACTGGTTTCTTAGATCACTTGTCTCTCTCCTTGGAAAGGATGTAGCTTCCACCTTCCCTCAATATAAAGAGGAAGCCATCAGTAAGGCCCAATAGTATGACCTCATTTATTCACAGTCGGGGTACTTATACACAGTACTTCCTGATCTTCCAAAACCTGTGCCATTTGGCCAAGACAAACCTGGGATGTCTCACTCAGCAGACAGACTAATAGGTGCCACCACACACCATGGTCCACAACCCCAACCACCACCGATGTATGGAACACCTCAATACCCGCCAGCATATGGGGGCACTTCTTATTACCCCCCACCCCCTTATCAACAGCCATACCCTGTTGCTATACCTCCACCCATCAGTGGACCACTACCGACACCTCCCATACATCCACCTATCCCCACAAACAGTGGTACTCCCTCAACATTAGCTTATAGTACTAGTGAAAGCACTACGCCTTCCTATGTACCTTATGGATTGGTACCACCACAAAATCCATACTTCCCATTTCCTAGTCCTCCACAACCCATGGCTCCCCCACATCCACATGCGGGGGTCAATTTTGTTCAACCATCTACTGCTCAACAATACCAAAATTTTGAACAGATGAATACAGCCAGCCCAACTCATCCATCGAACAATGCCAAGAAGAAAGGACGGAACAGGAATAACAACAACCCAGGTCAAGGTGAAAATCAACCCCCACAGCACCAACCCACTGGGGGAACCAGAACCAAGGGAACCAAAACCCCCAAGGGGGAAATAACAACAAACACCAAGGGAGAAATAATGTTAAAACCATTTTCCCTTGCACTCTTTATGGTGAATTCGGTCATTATACTCACCATTGCCCCCAGATCGCTGATTTCAAACGGTTGAAAGACTCTGGTAGTCTTCCCCATTCTCCTGCACAAACTGCCCCTCAACAGGAACCACAACAATACATGCAACAACCCCCTCCCGCTGTGCTGCAAAATCCTATCCCACATCAAGGTGTGATAAACACCCAACAGGACACACAGCATCCCCCACCTCAGGTGGGACAGTACCACAACCCCAACAACCCAGCAGAACGTACAATTCTCCTCACCAGTGAGGAAGAAATTTTGCTGCAAACACGTAATCATCAGTATCATACACCCTCTGAGTCTACTCCCATCTCTCCAGAGACAAATCCTACACCAATGGGACCCCCGTTGGTGATCCCTCGCCCTCCCGCCGAACCACCACTATGCATCCCTTGCATCCCTTTACGCAGGAATGTCCACAACCCATAGGTTAGGGCATCTCATAACTATATCTTGGTAGACGACTTAGCACAATCCCCAACTGCCATGTCAGTCTTGGAAGTCCTCCAGACTTTTCCTACGCAGCGGAAATATCTACTTTCCTCCTTGGGGGAAATCAACCCTGCAGATACTAGACTCATCACCTTTGATCTTGACAGTGGAGAACCTCGTCTTCCCACATTGATCACTTTTCAAATACCAGTGAAAATATGGAACATCACAGTTCATCGATGTATCATAGATGAAGGTGCTTCTATGTGCATCATGTCCAAAACGGTATGGAAATAACTTGGTTCCCCGGAACTCATACCCTCTGCCATCACATTACGAGCTTATAACGGATGACCATCATCTCCTGAAGGGCTCTTCCAAAATGTCCCCGTTGAACTCGGGGGAAATACTATCCTCATTGATATCGAAGTTATCGACGCCCCGCTCGATTATAATATCATGTTCGGTCGTAGCTACATGTACGCTATGAAGGCAGTGGCCTCTTCAATCTTTCGGACAATGATGTTCCCCCACAATGGGAAGATCGTGACCATCGACCAAGTCTCACATTATGAGCCTAACCCATCTGCCAACCTCGATAACATTCTTCCTCTCATCCACACCAACCAAGACGCATATCCACTCGTAGAGATGGGTCCTGGGATTTTCAAATATCCATCCTTGTTAGGGACGTACCATGGATCACCAACACTCCTTCTCCCTGCTAATCAAGTATGCGTCATCTCATCTAACGGAACTCACATGGAGGATGCTCTTCCTCCTCAGGAGGCTTCAATCATTCCTGACGTCTCAATAGTCGCAGAACCACTCCCGCCGGAGCCTCCTGCGCACTCATCGACCTCAACAGTCCACGAATCCACATCCCCTCAGGGGAATAATCTCGCCTGGGAGACACTCCCCCAACCCTGTTGTGGGGTTATTCTACCCTACGGACTAGCAAGCTAGGGCTTTAAACTTGCATGCAGATCATGACCCTTCAGAAATAACTTTTAACCTTCTACCCCAACCTAAAACCCCTTTTCACAGGCAAACATGGGAAGAACCAACTAACCTTTTTCATCGACAGTTGGTGTAGATCCTCCGTTGAGCTTTATCCCCTTGCTTCTGCTGCTCCTTCCAAAAAGCGATCCTGCAATTAAGACAAAACTATGCATGCATGCTATTTTTCTACTAGAGGGTTAGAGATTAAACACAAATCACATAAAACATATAAAACTCGTGTATTTGGGACGGGAAAAGTATCTTTTTCATTAATCTCAATATGAATCAACTTACAATGATTATAGAGACCGGCCACCGTTCCTCGATCTTAATCCTGGGCTCCTCCTCTTCTTTGTCCTCCAACTGCTTTGCTTGAATTCTTTTAAAGCTTGAGGAAAGGCTAAAAGGTTGGGACAAAATAGATTCGGCAATTGGGCAGATTTTCTTTGCTATGATTTTCCTCCTTTGAATAGTACCCCTACCCCTTCTTTTATAGGCTAGAAGGAGCTAGGGTTTTAGGCGAACTCTCGGCCATGCATGGCTGGGAGTTCCAGTTAACTGACCCAAAGCTTTTCGTCCCGGCGGAAACTTTCCTGTTTTTTTGCTTTGTTAGGTAAACGATGGTTGTAGTGGGCTAGCCTGTGTTCCAACGCATGCAGTATAAAGCCTGCCCACGTTCCAATGCGCCCAGTGATAGGTTAGGGTGCGAGATACTTAATTTAGGAGGTTTTTGAAGAGTCTATTCAGCATGGCTTTGGCAATGAAGGGCAATGAGTTGGCCTGATGCCAGGTAAGAATGGATAGTGCAATTTAGGGTTATAACAGATGCACCCTAATGTGTGATGTCAGAAGAGCATCTGATGGTCGAAATACATTACCAATTCTTTACCAATCTGTACTGATATGCTGAATGAGCGAGCCCAGGAATCAGGAATCAAGAGGTGTCGTCTGCAAAAAATATCAAATGTCTCACCGAGGCAGGCATACCCATGCTCAGGATAAATCAGAACCATGGCTACCAATCAAATACACTGTAGATCCATGTCAAATAACTATAAAGAATAGCTACAAACAATACACAGCGGAGCTACATCTTGAAATCAAAAAGATATACATAGAAAGTATCCATCTCTCAGAAGCTGATTCGTCCTGATGGTTGTACTTCAGAGCTCGAGCAACAACTTCAAAATATTCTAAACTTGGGTAGGAGTGTAATATGAGTGTACGACTGCACTACCCAGAGGTCTTCGACGGCTCGTCGGTTGTGGACTTGATAATCTTGATGATCAGACTGAAGGCTTCAGTGATTTCGAACAAAGACTTGATTGGACATTCAGGATGGACGGGTATGCGGACAAGAGACATATTGCAGAGGGGCCGACTCAAGCTAAGTAACAAACTTCCCTTGGACAATAGCACGACAAATGATAAGACTCAGGCATCATATCTTTTAATCATAAGTCTACGAAGCAGGAGGCCACGCAAACTCTCCAAACGGTGGAGGACACAACTCAATATAGCGAGCAAAGCTTCCTAAGGTCGTACTAAATCCCAAAGTCTGATGAACCAAATGGACAGATGTGCTTTATCCAAGGGCGACTCATAATGCTGCCAATAAAGAAAATACTTTTCCCATCCTCTTTTTGGGGTATATTTGATTTTATTTTTTTTTTTGTTCTTTTTGTTGATTTGGAAAAAGAATAAAGGAATATTATGTTACAGTGGAGGAACGAGCACAGCAAACATACAAGCTCAAGGCACAAGGACAAGACTGATGTTCTAGGAAATGATACTCGGGAAAAATCCTCTAGTGGCCAAAGGTGTTAAGACGCAAAATGAAATTGTTACTAGGCTGATGGGTAAAGGATGTAAGTGCGGTTGATAGAACACACAATGGTAACGTCCTTCGATGTAAGTTTAACAAGCCCAGAGAAGGGAAGCTCGGTGATTTTTCATGTTTAGAGAGTCTGAAAAAGCATAAAAGGAAACTCCATTGAGGTACCTTTTTCATCAATACTCTAGTTGGTTCGAAAAAGGGGTAAACTAGCACCAACTAGACGTCAATTGAAAACCATTTTAACGAGTGTGACAAGGACAAGATCACTCGGCTATTTTTTCAATTTTAAGGAGTCTGAAAAAAGCTTAACTATGGACTCCGTCAGGAATATTCTTCTGGACCGTTTTAACGAGTGTGAAAGAATAAGGTCACTCGGCATTCTTTTCAATTTTAGGGAGTCTGAAAAGAGCTTAACTATGGACACCGGGGGGGTTTCTTTTTCGTAAATTTAGTCCCTCCGGCCCGAAAAAGGAATAAAATTATACCTGAGGATACTCTTCTAAAGAATTGGAATTCGATAGAGTATTCCTTTGTTCGTACAGTTGACCGTCCGGACCGAAAAAGGGGTAAACTACCGTCGGACAGACGTGACTTAAAATTTCAGTTTAACGAGCGTGAAGGGTCACAAGATCGCTCGACAATCTTTTCATGTTTAAAGGGTCTGAAAAGGGCTTAAAAGGAGACCTGTTATGTTTTGGGAGTCTGGAGGGTAAGACAAAGATTGAAAAAGACCCATGCAAATGAGGCTCAAACTCATATTTAGGAAAGACTATGTGGACTTCCGAGCCTACGATGTTGTCAGAAACGGCATGGACACCATAATGCAACCAGGAACTACCTAGGGCATCCATGTTTTGGTAAGCTCTACCACCCAGTTGCGACACTTCTAGAGCAGATATGATGGTTCCATGGCACAACCGGATGGGATTGATCCTATATCTTAAAAAACAAAAGGCAACGAGATGCAACAGTGGGGATGAAATCCTACCCTATATGCTCAGGTTGATTTTTGAAAAAAAAAAAAAAAAATTA
>ML781020.1:349581-376146 GCA_009831015.1 Picea engelmannii | reverse complement strand
ACCACTCAAAATGGTTTTTGGTATAAAGAAACTGATAAAAGGGGCCAAAAGGGTGACAAAAAGAGGCCAAAAAGTCTATAAATAGAAGCTGGGAGCTCATTATCACCATTGTTGATTTGGAAATTGACTCTGGAGCCAAAAGACCCCCTTTTCCAGATATCGTGATTCCGAGAGCTACAGTGGACCAAATGGACTTCTGCTTGGACCAAGTAAGTACAAACTCCCTAATCTTGCATTTCAATTCTTAATTTATGTCTTTCAAGTTGCTTTCGGGGGTGGTCGTCGACCTCTAAGAGGCCAGCCCTAGCAAAACGCGGGCTATCCAGGGACAGCCCACGGGTACCCGTGCGCAGGGCTAAAGCTGCGCGCGAGTACCCGTGACTATCACCTCGACAGCGTGCGGGCTACTCCCCCATGATTAAAAATGAGATGAAATGAAGACTAAACTCCCCCTTTTTTGCTTTGTGTGTTTGGAAAGATGTATGTTCATTGGAGAGAGAGGGAGCACGAGGCTGCCAATGAGGCAGTTGCTGCAGATCCGAATGTGATGGTCATGCTGACGCAGTGTGGCTTAGTGAATTTTTTTCTGTGTCCGTTTATGCGCACTCAACCAAGGCTGTTGAATGCCTTGGTTGACTATTGGCACCCCGATGCAGAGGCATTTATGATAGAGGGGAAATCCTTGGTGCCCACCACCGAGGATATCTATTTTTTGACGGGCCTCTCGAGGAGAGGGGAACCCATTAACTTTCAGACCTTTCCTGTGGGGCCGACCAAAGTCTCAGAGTTGATAGCAGAATATTGAGTGGCTGGGACCAATCAGGGGACTTCCTCGATACTGGTTAGTAGTATCACCAGCCTTACTCTATAGACTATCTTATCACTCATTGGGTGAATTACTGGCTCCGCAGCCGTACATCAGGCGTCACGCGCACAGATGAACAGTGTAGTTCAGTGCATGAATGCACAAATATATGATTGGAGTACCACACTGTTAGAGAGCATGAAAGCTCAACTGACAGCTTGTAGACAGCGGACACACAGGAACTTCGGGTTTGGGACCATCCTGTGTTCATTCTTTTTTGAGAGAGTTCCATGTTTTAGTCCTTGGATGACAGTACTAGGACATCTGGTGACTTTCCCTGTAGTATGTAGATGGGAAGCATTACTACCGCGACAAGGTGGTGGAAGGATTATGGAGGCCTTCAACGACGACTTTTTTTCTTGGTTGTCATGGTAGATCCCTGCTATCGAGGACTACCCATACGTGGGGATCGACTTTTCCAGAGATCCAGCGATACCAGTGCCTCCTGGTGAGGAGCGAGGGGAGATGGGTAAGTCTCCGCCTGTACAGTTTTTTTTTTTGTGTTTGCATATGTAATTTTTATGTCGTTTTTAGATATATATCATGTTTTTGGATAACAGAGTTTTTGATGGGTGAACATTGTGTTTCATGCAAATGTGGGACCCGTGCGGCCTGTCGATTTTTCACAGAATAGGCGTCGCCCACGGCCAGAGGCCGCAGCTGCCGCCGCCAGGGGACCAGCAGTAGCAGGGAACCCTCCAGCAGGAGAGGCTGAGAGGGATCTTAGGCGGATTGAGTGGAACTTCACTGAGCTCACCCGCACAGTTCCCATGATAGAGATACAGGACTTGCTGCCCTCCATGCAGACTCATATGGTGGGGTTACCTCGGACATGGGTCCGATTGTTTAGGCGTTTGGGTCAGGCTGTACATGATTATAACAGGGCCCATAGGCCCTGAACAGCCTTTTGTAGAATTTTATGTTCCTCGAGCACTTATATGTATATATTTTTTGAGGGCATAAGCCCCAGTGACTCGTTATGGCTCCCACTTTTTGAGGCGCTTGCGCCCATCTATGTACTCTGAGGATTTTATGATGTATATATATGGTTTTTATTTCTTTTCTGTGTCTTTATGGATTATGTGTGCAAAAATGCATTTACATGTGTTTGATCATGATCTTTTTATGTGTGATCAAGATGCCAATCTAAAATGTGATTAGTTAGAGTATCCGTGATTTGATTTAGACTCCTAGGAACATGAAAATGTGTAATATAATCAAAGTTGCATTCCAAGAGATGTACCCTAAGGAATCGTCGGTGTAAAGTAGGATCGTGCACACGGTATATTCTGTTTAGCTGCGACACAACCAGTTGAGCGTCTAGATAGACCCGGAGATGAGAGATACCTAATGACAAAGCGTCACGAAGCAACTCAATAACTGCGCTATACTCAGCAACATTTTTTGTGGTGTCACCTAAGCATACCCCTCTAGAAGATAACAACTGACCCTGTGGTGTAAAGATTACCCAAGCTGCGGAGGCAAGCCTCCGAGTGTGTCGACTAGCACCATATGCATACCCAATGAACACCTCAGACTCACTTGACATCCCATAGTGACGAAAGATAACATTAATGACACATCCATGACACATTTTTCAAAAGAAACGAAAGAAAGTAATAGCACAAAGCCTATACATATGTTACAAAAATTTACCCACAGTGACGATGCTATGAGTAATACTTCTTGAGGTAGAGCCCATTTCTAGGCTCCGCCAAAGAATACCCTTCAAAATCAACCAGATGATAAGCACCCTTCTTTAAAACCTCCTTAACAATGAAGGGTCCAAACCACATGGGTTTAAAATTTCCTGCCCCCAGGGGGTCCTTATCTTGGTCATAAACTAGGACAAGGTCACCCTCCGAGAAAACCCGAGGATGAACGGACCTATCATATTAACACTTGACCCTATTCTTATGAGCCTCGTTGGCCAGGGCTGCATCACGATGTTGTTCATCAAGCTGCTCCAGGTGTACTAACCGTTCTTCAAGTGGAGAAGTGTCTGGCAGTAACTGTACTGCCAATTTCAGAGATGGAATTTGACATTCGATGGGCAAGACTGCCTCCAGCCCGTAAACGAGTTGGAAAGGTGAGAAGTCGGTTGCAGTCTTAACTGATGTTTGGTAAGCCCATAATGCCGAGTATAACATCAAATGCCAGTTAGATTTGGCTAAGTTGATGGTTCGTTGTAGCATTGTCTTAAGAGTTTTATTAACAGCTTCCACCTTCCCATTGGCTTGGGGATAGTAAGGTGAGGAATGTTCTTGCCATAACCCAAGCTTTGATATTAACTCAGACATCATTTGGTTCTGAAAGTGACTACCATGGTCAGTGACAATCTCTCTCGGGACTCCGAAACGTGCTATAATCTGGTTAAATAAGAAGAGAGTTGCAGTCTCTCCATCATCTTTGAACGTCGGCATAGCTTTGACCCACTTAGTGAAGTAGTCGACAGCTACAATGATATAGCGGTGCCCCCTTGCTGACGGGGGGTTTCAAGTAGTGTAATCAATCCCCCACTTGGTGAAGGGACCGACGGTGATAACAGGAAACATGGGAGCTGGATGTGCCCTCATCTTCCGTGAGAAGATTTGGCACGGATGGCACTTCTTGACCAACTTAATATAATCTTTGATAAGTGTGGGCCAAAAGTAACCTGCTCGTAAAATCTTTTGGGTTGTCTCCAACCCGGATAAGTGACTGCCACAAGCTCCTGTATGACAATCGTTGAGCACTATGATGGCCTCCTCATGAGTAAGACATCGACGCAAAATACAATCTACACCTCTCCGATACAAAGTATCATTGAGGATAATATAGTTCTTGGCCTTATGGTGTATCCGCCGACGCTCATCACGAGAAGCAGAGGTGGGGCACTTCAAAGTCTGGAGATAGATTAGTATATCTCCATACCAGGGGTCAGATGATTCAATCAAAAACATATCCCCCCGGATAGGCGATTCCTCAGGCACAACGTCACCTGACTCAACCGGAAGTTCCGAAATAAGTTCTGCGAAGACCAGTGACTTCTTGGACTTCGCTGAGACGAAATCTAAGTCAAATTCTTGCAGGATAACCATCCATCTACTGATTTTTCTGCCAATAACTCATCGTGTCAACATGTACTGAAATGGATTCACGACGGCAACGACAGTGGTCTTTCGAAACAGAACATAGTGACGGAACCGTTGAACAACATGGACTGCTGCCAACGCAAGTTTTTTGAGATGGGTATAATTAAGTTCTGGTCCTACGAGGCCTCGACTTAGGTAATAGATCACGTATTCAGAAAACGAATCATCTTCCTAAACTAAAACCATGCCTATGGTTGACTCTGCGGCAGCCAGATATAATAGGAAATCCTTGTTATAATTCGGTGGTTGTAGCAGAGGTACGGTTGTAAGGGCGTGTTTCAATGCGTCGAAATAGCGTTGTGCTGCTTCGTCCCAGAGAAAAGGAATGTCCTTCTTCAGTAAACGCATGAAGCCCTTGGTGATTTCGGCATAGTTGGCGATGAAGCATTGTAAGAAGTTCGCCTTGCCTTGAAGACTTTGAAGTTGTAAAATTGTGCGTGGGGGGGGCTACTGGACTATTGCCTCCACCTTAAGAGGATCAACCATGATCCCCGTTGTTGACATGATGAAACCTAACAAATGTCTTGACGTGACGCAAAAGCTGCACTTGTTCAGATTTAAGCGAATCCGGAAGTAGCGATAGCGTTCAAAGATTAGTCAAAGGTGCATAGGATGATACTTTCACTTGCGAGAGCGTGATGCTAAATCATCTACATAGGTCTCGACTATATGTTTGAGGTCATGAAACACAAAAGACATGGCCCGCTGGAAGGTGGATCCAGCGTTCTTGAGACCAAAAGGCATTTTTTGATAGGTGAATGTACCCCATGGACAAATGAATGTCGTTTTGTGTTGGTCCTCAGGTTTAATCTGGATTTGGTTATAGCCCAAGAAACCATCCATGAACGAAAAGGCTTCACAACCGGTGCACTCATAAATGATCTGGTCGATGAATGGGGTTGGGTAATTATCTTTCGGACATGCCTTGTTCAAATCTCAAAAATCGATACAGAAACGAATCGTGCCTTGTTTTTTATCGACTGGCACGGGATTTGACACCCATTGAGTCAAGTGAATAGGGTATATGAACCCTGCCTTAAGCAATTTCTCCACCTCAGTCTTGATAGCTGCTGCTTTCCTAGGATTAACTGGATGAAGTTTCTATTGAACAGGCTTAGCATTCGAATACATAGTGATCTCATGTTCAACTATTTTCGGATCGATGCCTGGCATTTCCTCGTAAGACCAAGCAAAAACATCGTGGAATTCTTTAAAAAGATCCGTGTAAATCTGAATCTCTTCGGGGGAGCAATCCGCTCCGACGAAGACATTCTCCATGACATCAGGGTTTCGGGAGATATTGATAGGTATCGTGGCAGCGATAGTTGCCATGTTTCCCTCAGCATAAATATCCTGTGTAGCCAAGAGGTTAATGGGACAAGGCTAATCTCCTGTCATGGTGATAGTGAATTCTCCTGACTCAATTCGGTGTAACTCTGGGAGGAAGTATGATCTATGATGAAGATATTCCCAGGGTTTGTCTGAACCAGTCATTGCTTCGATTATGGCTTCGTCCGAAGGCAAGACTAAATCTAACGAATCGGTGTTGACAAGAGAATCCTGAGCCCAAATAGGCTCAAGGAGTGGATCCAACTCTGGTGTGGGAATCAGATCAGGAGTAGCTGAAGTTTGGTGAACCAAAGAGTACGCTACTTCGGTGGCCGACAAGGGCGTAGACATGCCCGCATGCCCTGTCGCATCCATCGTGTCTGATGGGGAAGGAAGAGTCCACGGATCCTGAAAGTAAGTCATGCGGAATGATGAAACATGGAAAATCTCAGCCTTGTGGTGAGTTGATATAAACTTGACATCGCTATGCGAAGGTGGGTAATCGAAAGTACCCATCAAAGATGGGCACAAACCAACTCCTACATTAACAACATTGGCTTGAGGATTATCAACCATGGGAACCATGGATGCCCCCAAAGCTGGGTCAGGTCGAGAGAAGGATAACTGATCAATGGTCACTATCCGGCCTTCATGTGGAAATAATAAGATGCGGAAAACTGTAGCGACCACCGCTTGCATTGCATAAGTCCAACTACGACCTAACAATAGATTGTAGTCGATGGGGGCATCAACTAACTCTACTTCGACGCACACAGTCTTTCCGCCTAACTGCACAGGGAAAGAAGGAATGATGCCATGCAGTCGGAAAGAATGACCATCGAACGCAGTAAGGAGAGTAGGTGACGGAGACAACTCAGGTTGACCGATGGCTTTCCAACATGCTAACGACATAACGCAAGTCAAAGCGCCCTCGTCTACCACCGTGCGAAAGATATTTCATGTAAAAGTTTTCGTGGGGTGAGCCACTACTATCTGAAACGCGACGTGGTAAGGCAAACGAGGTTTCAAGTCAGTCGTGTCTAACATGATAGTTCCCGGGTTACAAGTCTCAGTAGAGCCTAAAGCAGTCAACAAGGCTTTCCTCTGAGCAGGGAAACTTTGGAGGACCTCCAAAGCGGACATAGCACAAGGGGTTTGTGATAAATCTTCCACCACAGAGTAGTTCTGGGCGGCCCTTGTGTTTGGATTGTGAGAAGCGCTCTTGAACGCACCTTTTGGAATGCGTGTCATTGTTTCACCCAACGTCTTCTCAATCTGTAGAGGAAGAGATGGGATCTCGGCTTCTTTTCCCTTATCAGAGGCGCTTGGTTTTCTATAATCGTGAGCTCTAGTGGTTATGAAAGCATCACTTTTCACCATATATACGTTCGCGGAAGATGGATTGTTTGGGGAAAGCAGTTTTCATGGCTGCCCACCTCGGCACTTGTAGAGGCCTTTGTTAGATTTTGCCCATGCTGAAAGGGATTAGTCAACACAGCTTGTTGTTGCTGTGTGACAAACTTCTGGGCCTCTGCAAGTCGAGGGCATAGATGGGTTGGGTGGTCTTCCGCACATAGGTTGCACGGATACCTTGCCTTCCTCTTTTCCGTGGTGCCCTCACCAGCATTATCATTTGGTTTCTTATCCCCCTTACTCTTCTTGCGTTGTTTTTTCTTCCCTTCGGGCTGCTGGTTGGCCTTTGGGTTAGTCGTCTGTATGGAGTGTACTTCCAATGTTTGAGTAGGAGGAGCAGCCAAAGCAGTAGTCTGGTTGGACGTTGAGTGTTGTATAGATAACTGCTGCAATTGTTTTGTCAATTGCTCAGCGGGCTTGGTTTGTGCCGAACCAACGATGCCATTGGCATGTGGTCCGGCTCTTTGTCTGGTTTTATCCAGAATCGATCATGGTGCATCCGGCAGGATGGTGTACAATAGACCAGACTGAGAATAGATAAGCTCAAACTGTTGAGCCCTCATGATGGCATCTTCCTCGGAGAAGACCCCTCAAGTCGCGACGTCTTTGGATAACTGCGGAACTAAAGACTTAAGGAACCACTCAAGCAGGAATGTTGGTGGGACAGGTACCTTGATAAGACTCTTTTGGCATCTCCACTCTCGAATATGATCTGAGATACGGTCTACTGACGTCTGCTCGAAATTGGCTAGCAACTCTGTGCCGGCGTCGTATCTCACAGGTAACTGGAAATGGTTAAGGAAGGCCATCGCCAGTTCGCCAAAAGAAGAGTATCGTGAACGATCAAGATCTATGTACCATTTCGCGGCACTCCCAATAAGAGTGTGTTGAAACAATCGCAACTGGACGAAGTCATCTTTCAATGAGTTAGATCAACACCATAAGTGGAAAGTAGTCATGTGATCACCTAGATCTTCATTAGGCTTGGCCTCTAACTTTGGGATGTCCAAAGGTAACTTCGTCGGCATAGGAGGCCAATGCGGATCATGACAGATAGGATCATTCAACAACCGTGTTAAATCCGACAAGTGTAACGTCGCCAAGAAAGGTAGTTTAGGTTGTTGTTGATAGCTGGGATAAAAGGGTCCTGGGGTTTGACTGGCACCAGGTTGCCAAGAAAAGTTTGGCTGCTGGCCCAGGTTCTGGTAGAAACCGTGGTCCTAACCAGCATAAGGGTTTTGCATTTGAGGAGACATCATTTGTTGATTCCCCATGAAGGACATAGGATGTTGGGCATTCATCGTGTTTGACGGACTTTGGGAAGGATTACCCCATGCCGGTCCCGAGGGGAGAGGCATGGAGGTCTGTCCGGGGTTCCATTGACTGTGGAAATAATTACCCCAGAACGGCATTCCAAAGGAAGGAATGGATCCTTGTCCTGAGTTCCAAGGTCCTGGTATATGTGTCCCCAGCACAGGAATAGTACCCTGTGCCGGTGTAGACTGTCCAAAAATGGGTGTGCCCCCTAATGGGAAAGAAGTGGATGTGAAAGTGTTACTACCAAACGTCCCATTACAAACGAATGGTGATGAACCTACCGGGAGAGTTTGCGCAGGTGTTCCTTGACTCCCAGCTCCAAATGGACTCGTGTGTGCAGGCGGCCCGGTGGACTGCTGATGCAATACACCAAGCGACGGGGATGAAGGAGGGATGTGACCTCCAGCGTAAGGAAAAGCATTGAAAGGGATAAGAATTCCCCCAAATTGAACTTGCAGAGAAGTGTTAGAGCTCCCTGCCCCCAGACCCAAAGTCTGTGAAGTGGAGGAAGTGAGTGTAGGACTTGTACCTGAACTAGGCATATCGTATGAAAACGGAGGGCCTGTCGCACTAGGTGTGTAAGGAGGTGTGGCCACCGCGATAGATGGGGTCAGTCCACTCGGTCGAGACCATGGTGGCCCGGACTGTCGACAAAGGAAAGTTAGGAGAAGCTTCTCCTGTGGTAGCAACAATGATGGGAATGGAAGAGATCCCAGTTGAAGTAACAGTGTTTGGTTCCATAACTGGGTTAGGCACTGATAGGCGTTCGTAAAATTGAATTGGCACAATAATGTCCAGCCAAATATCAGTGTCTGAGGTTTCAACCGATCCAAGATTGGCGGTTGATCCCTCCAGGAGTTGTTCGGGCTCAATGGTTTGAAACCCGGTTGCTTCGAAATACCCTCGTTGGTCTAACTTCCACCTCAGTGGTGGCGAGGGTGGCTCCAGTATCACCGGCGACAGGCCCAAAAGTCTTCGTGACCGGTGGAGCTCTGAATCCTCCACTGTGTGAGAAGATTCATGACACACTAAGGTATTCTACATGAACAAATAGTAACACTCACTAAAAGAAATCCCCTAGAAGATAAATCAAGCAAGCACTAAACTAGTAGGAAGAACAGTTACAACAACCAACACTAGAGCAACTTACCGGTGCAAGTGAAACTCGAATACAGAAGCACCCTCCAGGTATACTCTGCAAAGCGTGGCCCAATGTCTGTCCTAGGTACCGTGGTATACCCCCACAGTCACCCGTGTATGTCCCTAGAAAATATTGGCAACTAGTTTGCCAGCACGTGAACAGTCACCAGGTGGGTACAGTCGGCAGTCGGGTAGACCACAATGAGTAGGGTATCAAGCTTGAAACCTGTCAAGGGTATCGAGAGAAAATGGTCCAGAAGACAACTGAGGACCTCGAATGGATTCGAGACCCATGAAGCTTTGTGGCAAATGCAAACGACGGAATCCCTTAACAAATCCTCGATATGTGTTCTCCACAATGCTCGGTCAAGCTTTGGAGGGGTTAGCTCCACTGTGTTTCCTTACGCGACCTCGTGTTTAGCCCCTGTGTTAGAGGGGGGTCCCAGATAACTTTCCGTAACTAGACTTCTACACTCCCTATTGACAGACTCCAATGTTTGGTTTGGCTAGCCTTGGAGAATTTACTCTCCAACCTATTCCAAGGCCCTATTCCTGAGCTAGTGTATGCACCCTACAAACAAAAAAGTCTAATTGATTTTAATTAGCGTTGTTTTTAATGGGCTTTTTAAGTCACAAGGTACGAAAGTGAAACTGATGGTGTGTAAAAATACTCAAAGCAAAATGAACAAGAAATGCGTGGAAACAAAACTTTTACTTAAAATGCAAAACCAACAAGTTTTCTACAAGAAAGACTTCTTTTCTTTTCAAAATTACTAAGATTTTATGCAGTAAATATGAAGGACTTTCACTTAGATCTGCGAGCTACTTATACTTGAAATGCACTGCAAAAAATTATGCAAAAAGACTTCTTTCTTAGCTACTGATGCAACAACACAATCTTCAAGTCAAGAAGAAAATGAAACAAGAAAGTTTTTTTTTTTTTTTTTTTTATTGCAAAATAACGCAACAAGGAAAAATGATGACAAGAAAAAAACCAAGAGAATGAAAAGAAAACTCTGGCTTAAAGCACAGATCGCAAAAGAATCAGAGCACAAAATGCAAAAAAGTAATCAAGAAAGCACCAATTCCAACACTTCCCTAAAAACCATAAAACAAATATTTTTTCTCTTTTGTCTTTTCTATCAAAACATCAACTAAACAACCCAGGCTAAGTATAAGATGCCCTAACCTGCTGACTGTGCAGCCCCAGACTCTAGACCCCCGAGAGGAGCTCTTCTCACCACAAGAGGGGATGACTGCCCCACCCAAGCTGAAAAGATACCAATCAAGCCCGCAACTGTCACCAAGACAGCACGCGTGCAAACGCATGCTGAGCTACAACAGTGTGTGGGTACCCACGGGATAAACCTAAGTAGGCCGCGGGTCTGTATAAAAACTGAGATAAAACAACACACAGGCAGCCCAGATCTGAAAAAGGCCTCTAGTATTGACAACCAGGGTCTCTGAAAGGCTTGGATGTTATTACTTCAACAGAAAAGGAAAATTTACACAAAAGAAAACAAATTCAAAGATCACCTAACACAATAAGGCAGACTGAAAGCAAGACAGTAAACAACAAGACCCAGACAGGATCCAGAAAGCCCCCTGAGAAGGTAAATTTCTGATAGGGAAGAGGAGACTGCCTCTTAAGCTTCCTGGGCTCTACATGCTACTGAAACCACTACAGCAGGCATTCAAACGCGGGCGATATAAGGTTAGGGCACGAGTCACATGCGTGTAGGCCTTCTGCAGGCCGCGTGTACCTCTGTGTGTCCCAAGAATAAATGTCAAGTGTTAGTCAAGGAAAAAATGGTATTGATAACCAGGTTCCCTGCTAGCATTGACCTAACAGACAACAAAATAAAAAAATAAATAGAAACTGAACTTCTTTGAACTACCCAAAAGACCTTGAATTCAATCCGGAAACCCTAAGAGTGAATCTCCCCAGTGGAGTCACCAATTCTGCTGTGGGGTTATTCTACCCTACGGACTAGCAAGTTAGGGCTTTAAACTTGCATGCAGATCATGACCCTTCAGAAATAACTTTTAACCTTCTACCCCAACCTAAAACCCCTTTTCACAGTGGGAAGAACCAACTAACCTTTTTTATCGATGGTTGGTGTAGATCCTCCGTTGAGCTTTATCCCCTTGCTTCTGTTGCTCCTTCCAAAAAGCGATCCTGCAATTAAGACAAAACTATGCATGCATGCTATTTTTCTACTAGAGGGTTAGAGATTAAACACAAATCACATAAAACATATAAAACTCGTGTATTTGGGATGGGAAAAGTATCTTTTTCATTAATCTCAATATGAATCAACTTACAATGATTATAGAGACCGGCCACCGTTCCTTGATCCTGATCCTGGGCTCCTCCTCTTCTTTGTCCTCCAACTGCTTTGCTTGAATTCTCCTAAAGCTTGAGGAAAGGCTAAAGGGTTGGGACAAAACGGATTCGGCAATTGGGCAGAGTTTCTTTGCTATGATTTTCCTCCTTTGAATAGTACCCCTACCCATTCTTTTATAGGCTAGAAGGAGTTGGGGTTTTAGGCGAACTCTCGGCCATGCATGGCTGGGAGTTCCAGTTAACTGACCCAAAGCTTTTCGTCCCGACGGAAACTTTCCTGATTTTTTTCTTTGTTAGGTAAATGTTGGCTGTAGTGGGCCAGCCCGTGTTCCAACATGTGCAGTATAAAGCCTGCCCGTGTTCCAACGCGCCCAGTGATAGGTTAGGGTGTGGGCTACTTAATTTAGGAGGTTTTTGAAGAGTCTGTTCAGCATGGCTTTGGCAATGAAGGGTAATGAGTTGGCCTGATGCCAAGTAAGCATGGATAGTGAAATTTAGGGTTACAACAAACCCCTCACCCAAATTCCCTTCTTTTACCCTCCCCCGGGTATTGAAGCTTTTCAGGTAGTTTCTACACTCACACTACCTAATATGGTGTTGGCAATCCCAGTTTGGTATTTACACCCACCAGAGATGGTCCCTCAACCATCCCTTCCCCCACAGGACAGACTTCCCATGATGATTCCCATCCTCACCCCCACTACCCCCCCACTCACTAAACTCCTGGCTATAGCTGGGGGTAGGAGAAAGAAGAAAGAGCCCACTGCTCCACTTCCTCCATGCATACCACCACCTTGTGCACTATGTGAGAAAGAGGGCCACCAAACCAACAATTTCCCATCCCTACTTGAATTACGGAATTTGATTCCCCTCAATCAAACTCCCACAACACCCGCCACTACTGATAGTCCCCCCACTACCACCAACCCTTCCAGTAGTAAAGGGTTGAGGACCAAATATGCTTGTGATATCTGTTCAGAGTATGGCCATTACACCCATCATTGCCTAGCACTGCCATGCTTTCGGCAGACTTTGGCCGCTGTGAGCCAGAACTTCCAGAACAACCCACGCCCTGCTACGTCCTCGTCAAATATCACTGATATCCGCTATGTCACCAATTCAGTCAATGAACGTATGAGATGCCTTTGCTCTCTCTTTAATTCATTAGCTCATTTTGCATACCTATGTCCTATGATCCTTGCATACAAGCAACGTCAATTGGCCCTGCTTCACCAACCTGCAAAGGCGATAGTTGACATTACTTCATCACTCGAGGATCTTCATGACATTTCTCCTGACCCTGAGGCACTCCCAACACCTCCATGGTTCTTAAATGATGTCTCTGAGGATTTACCCCGCAACCCCCCCAACTCTCCTTCTCATTCCCCTACAGACACTCTCCACCCAACCACCATGGGTACCCCTCAGTACTTCAATATATGGTTCATGTCGAGTGAACCCTCACCATCTCCTACCCTTGCTCCCTCTGCTTTTCCATCAGGGGGCAACCACACTGTCACCGATATCACTCCTCACAACCCTTTGTATTCCCGATGTTTCCACTGTGATGAGGAAATACTCGAAGAGATAAACTGCCCAGACTCTCCCTAGGATGCGCTACATCACCGCGCACTCTTCTCTCCACATGAAGCCCTCATGCCTCCTAACCAAAACCCCATTTACACAATCGAAACCAAAGATTTTATCCCATCCGGGCCTATCGATTGGTTCAAAAATCCCATTCCTACCCCATATGCGTTTGAAGAAGGTAATATGGCCAACATTTCCCCCACCATCAAAATCGACATTTCCATTAAAAATGGCATTGTTGAAGAAATCACCATTGGAGCTGCTTGCACTCCTCAGGAAATTGCCGCATATAAATCCCTCTTCCAGGAATATAGGGATATTTTCACCTGGTCATACATAGAAATACCTGGCCTCGATCCTTCTATTGTCGAACATCGCATCGACACCTGGCCCGACATCACACCAATTCGCCAGAAGAAGCGACCACTACACCCATCCAAAGCCGCGGCCATCAAATCTGAAATAGACAAATTACGTGCGACCGGGTTTATTTATCCCATCGCTTACACTTTGTGGGTTTCCAACCCTGTACCCACCGAAAAAAAATAGGGCACTATCCGCGTTTTCACCAACTTCCACAATCTCAATAACGCATGTTCAAAAGACAACTTTTCAATGCCTTTCATCGATCAAATTATCGACAATTGCGCCGGCCATGAGGCTCTCTCCTTCATGGATGGATTCTCTGGATATAACCAAATCCAAATCCACCCAGCCGACCAGTATAAAACCGTTTTCACTACCCCATGGGGTACCTTTGCATATCGTGTCATGCCTTTTGGCTTAAAGAATGTCAGTGCAGCTTTCCAATGGGAAATGACATACATCTTTCACGATCTGGCTAACAGCATCCTCGCCTACTTGGACGACCTCACAGCTCGATCCAAAAAACGCACCCAGCATCTCGATGATTTACGAATCATATTTCAATGGTGCCGCCAGTACAACATCCGCTTGAATCCTCTCAAGTATGTGTTCTGTGTCACCGCAGGGCACCTCCTCAGTTTTATTTTTTCCCAAAGCAGTATTACCGAAATTCCACCTCCCCGGAATTTACGACAACTTTAGAGTCTACAGGGCAAAGCTAACTTTCTCCAACGCTTTGTTCTTGATTACACCATACGCGCACATGGTTTTCTCCGCTTACTATGTCACGACATCCCTTTTCACTGGGACGACCATGCCCAACAGTCATTTGACTATCTTAAAGAAGCGCTTTCAAATGCACCTTTAATTAGTGCACTTGACTATAATCGCGACTACATCCTCTATGTATCAGCATCAGCTATATCAGTAGCCGACATCCTCGTCCAGCTCGAAGATGACAATCGTGAACACGTCATTTACTACATTAGTAAGAACCTCTCAGGATCACCCTTGAAGTACAAACACGAAGAGAAGCTTTCTCTTGTAGTTGTCCTTGCAGTCCAGAAACTGCGCCATTACATTCTGCTTCGCACCACAAAGGTCATCGCAGATTCCAACCCTATGCAGTACTTTCTCAGCCGTCGAAAAATTAATGGAAAATTCGCTCATTGGATCGATATCCTTCAGGAATACGACCTTGAGTTCTCAACACCTAAGAGTAAGAAGGCCCTCGTTCTCGCCGAACTTGTTACGACCCTCCCCTCTGACACCCACAGTCCCCCCGTCAATACCAACTTTCCCGACGAACATCTCTTTTATATCACTTCGAATGATCCTTGGTACGGCGACCTCCTCGTCTACCTTCGAACTCAAAAGTTCGGTAACCAGCTTTCACGAGATGATCGACGATGTATTCGCCACCAGGCCCCCTACTATCTCCTCATCAGAGACATCCTATACCGGCGGGGCGTTGACACCATTCTTCATCGTTGCCTGACTATTGACGAGGCCGACAGTCTTAAACGACTGCCACAACAGTGCATGTGGGGGCCATCTTTCAAGTATATCCACGGCTCAAAAGATTATCCAAGCTGGTTACTTTTGGCCTACCCTGTTTCATGATTGCATTTATGCCGTGAAACGATGTGAGCAATGTCATCTCTATGCCAACAAAGCCCGAGCTCCCCTCTCTCTTCTTTACCCCGTCATTACTGCCGACCCTTTTTGTAAATGGGGCATTGACTTTATGACTTGTAATCCCCCCTCCAGCAATGGTCACAAATACATTGTTGTCGTCGTTGATTACTTCACCAAATGGGCCAAATCTATGCCCACCTTCAACAACACCGCTGACACTGCAGCGTGCTTTTTCTTTAACCACGTCATATCCCATTTTGGCATACCACTCCAACTTGTTTCCTACCATGGGAAACACTTCGAGAATGAGATCTTCGTTGAACTCTCATCTCAGTTAGGCTTCTCTCATGAGTTTGCCTCACCATATTACCCTCAGTCAAATGGACAGGTCGAGGCAGTTAACAAAGTCCTCAATACCATGTTACAGCGCACAGTTAATAAACATAAAACCAATTGGCATCATATGTTATTTTCTGCTCTATGGGCTTATCGAACGGCAGTAAATACCGCTACTGGTTTCACGCCATTCCATTTAGTCCATGGGGTTGAGGCAACTCTTCCCATCAAGTACGAAATTCCCACCTTACGCACCACAATCGAGCTATTACCTAACACTGCTCCAATGGAGCAGCGCTTGTTGAACTTGGAGTCACTGGATGAATATCATCGATCTTCCTTACAGAACAACGAGGCATCTAAAAAACGATCCAAGGCTACCTTTGATCGCCATGTCAACCTTCGATCATTCCGCGAAGGTGACCTCATCCTGGATTATGATATCACTCATGATACCTTTGGCCATGGAAAATTCAAATCAATTTGGCATGGCCCTTACATCATTCAACATTGCCTCACCAAAGGTGCATACATCTTGGCCTCCCCCGAAGGCCTCTCTCTCAAGGAACCCGTCAATGGGTTATATCTCAAGAAATTTTATGCTTAATAGTAGTCATTCTACTTTAGGTTGTCTCTTTTCTCATGTTTTTAATCTTTTTCTCCTCCCCTCTCATCTAAACTATCATTTGTGCTATTGACAGATGCTTCCTCCACCATCCTACCACATTGGTTATGCCGACAGTGCCAGCCGTTGGACGCAGAATCTCGCTTGAGCTACTTGGGCTATATACACCCCCTCACATGAAATGCTACATTCAAGCGGCATATGTTTGGGGCCAGCAACCAACAACCAAGCCGAATACATTGTGGTCATTGGCCTCATGGCCGACGCCCAGCATCATCATATTCTTCACCTTAGCATCTTCCTCGACTCTTAACTAGTCGTTCTCCAGCTCAACAATGTATAACATGTACGCAATACGTGCCTCTTTCACAAATACCTGCAGGTTAGACTGTTATCTCGACATTTTGATTCCATTACATTTACACATATTCCAAGACAATTGAATCAAACAACAGATCAACTAGCTAACATAGTGTTAGATTGGAATATATCACATCAAGCTACACATACATAAATAGCTCACAAATCCTGTCACAACATATAGATAGAATATAAATCATCAAAATCATCAACAAAAAACATATGTAGACAACATCAGGATCTCAAAATATGTATACTCATATATATATAAAGGCCCATCAGGCCATCCGAATGTTTACATACAAAAATACACGTGCCCGCAGGCTAGCACAGCACCTCGATACAAAAAAATCAACTCACTAGCCTATATACAACAAAACCATATACATCATGGTGCCTCTATTGCACCACCACCTGCCCAAGGAGGCGGTGGACCACCCACAGGACCCTCCTACCCCAGCGACAGGCGTCCACTCGTCATCACCGCGAGCACTGTTGCTCGCCGCACTATGGCCCGCCATGGTGGAAGCACCCCCACACACTGCTCCAGGAAGCTCTCATCCTGGATACGCGTCCACATGCCCTTAGGAACATTCCAACCGACGGCATATGTCATCAAAATCTACTCCGGCCGCCGCCGGAGGAGCATGTGATGGCCCCGCCCCGGGGTCATTGAACCGGTGCCTCCTTGATGCCCTCTCGGGCTCAGCAGGTCACTCTTCGGCATCCTCCCACCGATGTCTCTCTCCCTACGGTCATCTCTCTGACTCTCGATGAGCCGATGCTCTCTGCATCTCCACCTCGCGCCCGCGAGGTGCCACATCTACACATGCACAAAACAACAACCAGCAAATAGTATCAGCATCTATATCATCTACATATGGACTGATATCTCAAAAGACAACATAAATCAAAAACATACACAATACTAAACATAACTCGATGGTCAAACACCTCCCCTGGAGGCAGCACCATGTCTGGGTCACCCCGGAAGTCAACCCCAGCATAGGGGTATCGAAGTACTACCTGCGGCATCTGTCGCCATATCCGTGCCACCTCGGCCGAGAAGAAGTGGCCACCTTCACCACCACCGTGGCGAACAAACACTGTCGACCACTTCCTCAGTCATGGATCTTGTTCCCCTGGCATCTCCAGCAGAACCCTCAGGCGTAGCATCAGCAACCTCTCCAAAAACCAGGCTACTAGGATAGACCCAAATGCGAACTCTCATGCACCTGTGGACCGACAACGGTCCAACTGCGCTATCATCCATGCATGCAGCGTCATCCCCCACGCGAACTACTCGCCGGCCACCACCCTCTCCAGCACCAATAGCTGGCCACCACTAATTCGTTGGGTCGCAAGTGACCCATATATACGCACAATCATCGCCGCTATACAGCGATGTGCTAGGGAGCCTATAACGTTGATGCTCACCACAGTCCCAAACATAAAGTATCGACCTGAGAAGTATCGCTCGCCAATCATCACAAGGGCTGTATCCCTTGGTAGCACAGGCTCTGTCGGTAGGGGAATTCCCCAAAAGGGGAGCCCAGTCAGAAAATATACATCCTCCACTGCAGTGAAGGGGATCTGCTCTCCTCGCATGAGGAAGTAGTGCAGCTCCAGACTCCACATCTGGAGCAGGAACTGTAGTAAATACTCCTTTGCCCCTATCAACGGGCACTCAAAGAAATTTAGCAACCCACAGGTTGCTAAAGTCACCCGCACCCTAGGAGCATCATCACTGCTGACCACCTGCAAACAACACAGAGTCCTATATCATCTCATGTAAAAATCAACAACATCAAAAAGACTTGTTTTTTACCCTTCAACCTTGCCTCCTAGGCGCAGTTTTTGTTCCCACATGCGTGCACACAGGCACGCATATATGCACACCTGTACACCGGGCAGGTGCACCTCAATGCGTGTTTGTTTACTTCACAGGCACACTCTTAAGTGTGCCTGTTTACCATACAGGCACGCACCAATGTGCGCCTGTCGAACCTAAAGGCATGCACTGATGTGCGCCTATTCACCACACAGGCACGCCCCTCGAGCGTGCCTTAAATTCCCCCTACCACGCACCCATGCACATCTATTCGGTGTATAGGCGCGCATGTATGCGCGCCTTTCACCAAATCACCCGCGCATGTGGGCCCACACCCAATAAAAAACCCCTAAAAACCCATGTACGGCCCTCTGTACAAACCCTCCCCAAAAATTGAAAACCTATTTCTATGCAGGATGATCAGACCACTAACCTGATACTCGCAGAACATCAATCGAATGCCTCATCCTCCCCGAATCTCCAAATCTCCTCTGAGAACTACTCATCCAGTCACTATTGCAGCAGGTACAAATGAGGTGGCAATGTGGGCCCTACAACTATATATAGGCCTTTTGCCCAACTTCCACTCACCATTCCGAGAGCCCAAGGTGTCCATTTTTCAAACCGTCTTCAGCCACAGGATCAACATCCCACCACCTACATCACAGTCATCCCTGGGTCACTTTTCATCCTGGGCCCCCGGGGCACCTTTTTTTCATATCATGGTCAGGTACGCACGTGCATTGTCACATTTATCTAAATACATGCTCATCTCTTTGATTCTCTTCATATGTTGTCACTTTGGGTATTTGGTTGTTATATGTGTAGGTACTTGCTCATCATTCATCGACATCACCCCTTGAGGTATATACTCAGCACTGGCATGTGGTCTCTCCCACTGTATTGGATTTACATTTCCAGTCACACCCTCTGATATTGGCCTTTAGGATCCTCATTCCTGGCTCTGCAGTACGCACTCCTCTATTTTCACCTTCGGTACTATCACCCGGTAGCATTCTCACCCACATGAGTTGTCCCATTCATAGCACCTTTTGGCACTTTTTGACACTCATGTTGTTCTTCATTACCCTTTAGGGATGGGAGTCTCGATAGTCTTTCAAACATGTCGTGAATCAACCACATACTCCTTCTCCTCATTTTGCTAGCTTTCCCACACGGACTCCCAGATTCTCTCTTAACGGTTCTATTTTTTTTACCTGCACCTCCGTAGTATCATGAACCCTCCATTTCATCCACAATCAGTTTGCCCATCTACGAACCTACCCTCATTTCAACTACCTCATATAGAAACTCACCAATGGGGCCCCCACCCTTCATCAGTTTTGCAGGAAAATTTTGCCCTCCCTGGGGCACCCGTTTCTGTATTTGTACATTTCTCCCCAAATTATTCGTTATTTATTGTACAAATGCTTTTATTTCCAGTCCCTAAATTTTCTTTTGTCATCACCATTGGTGACTTGCTTCCTTTTGGCCACGTGCAACCCATGTCACCCTTGGTTGGAGAATTACTTATCATCTACCCTTGTCGGCATCGTCCATCTCTTCAGAGTACTCCACAGGTCACTTACCTCTACCCTCTGAATTTGTTCACCTTGTCCCGCCTCTGGCACAACTTATCACTAGTCTTGTCGTCCCCTTGACACTCAGCCTTGTTACACGGTTGCGGCCACTTTTTATCTCATACATCCTCCAACCAAGGGCAGTCTTGAGTCTTCCCACTTCTTGACTTCGCCCATGTACCTCTGCCACTTCCTCACCTCAGTAGATTCCACGAAGCCCCTTTCTTCTGGGAGTCGCATTCCCCTTTTGTTGACATCAACATAATTTTTCGGAAGGGCGACAGTATCTTGATTCTCATTCTCCATTCAATGAGAGATCTCGAACGGCACAGGGTGAAACACCATTGCTCCCTGCTGTCGTTGTCCCCCATAACATTCAACACCAACACTTTCTCATGTTATGGTGGGTCTTACTTTGCAACTATTGCAGTTATTTTCATCATTTTCCGAAGACCTCTGAATGTGGTAGAGCCATCAATGCCTGCATCATCGCCGGTACTTATTTCCCATGATCATTGCCTATTACTCAGAGTATGTTCCTTTGCAGAATTGTCTTATGCTTTTATCATCACCGCCCCCGAGGGCGCTGTAGTTTTCTACACCAACACTCCAGTCATCTTTTTTCAGAGTTACATAACATGACCATGGGGCATGCTCGCCTCGTTTGTACACAGTTTTATGTTTTTCACAACTCATAGAAGGTCAGGTCCTACCGGTTCCTCTTTTCTCCAACGGATCTCTCTGAACGATCCCACTCTTGCTCTATCTTACAACACCATTCTCAGTAGAAGAAACATTGATGAATTTCGGCTATACGTATGCTTCTAACCTCATCCATTAGGGGGCATCTGTTATCACTGGAATTTCATCCGCACATGGCGACAAGAACTCAGCATCGTCAAACATCAATGAAGTCATTCATGGAACTGAATTAATTTCACAGCATTCCAAAAAGGTCAAAAACTATACAAAGTAGTGAAAAATTGAAGAGTGCTTTACAGAAGTTGGGTGCGCGCACACATGCACGGAACAGGAACGTACCATGCGTGCATACGCGCACGATGCGCGGTTGTTGGCGCAAAAACCCGTGCACCTACTAAACGACGCATTTATTGAAGTGGTCGGCCTCCCAACCACTTATGGATCAGCTCCCAAGCCGATTTGACCCTCAAATCTGAGTTGAATCCGCATGGTAGGCTGGTCAAAGACCTAATAAAGCCCTAAAGAGCCTCTTTTCACACTACAAAGGAGTTACACAATAACCCAATGCAATGCTATAAAACGCCATGAAGAAACCTCATTTTCTCAAGGAATTTCATGCAATGTTATGCTGCCTATATTGTTTTAAGGACTCCATCCTTGACAAGATCACTTTGGCACCATTTCATTGAGCAATCCACCTCTCCCTTGAGTGGATTTGCAAAGGATTTCTTTCACCACCATTTTCATTTTTCTTGTCTCAAGGAGAGCAAGTTTGTGAGGTTCCAAGAGCCTTCCTTTGGAGGAAGAAGGGACTCATAGTCCCCTTTCTTCATTGTGCTTTGATTTCATCAATAGATCAGCCTAAAAAACATTGGTGATATTGGTCTTTTTGTGTTTATTATCTCTATATCCATATGCTTATGATTTTAGTTTGTATTAGTTTAATTATTGGTTATAGTTTTGTTTTTCTTTCTCTAACTCTTTTCTCTACAGCTGTCATGCTCAGCAAGACCCAACTGGGCATGTAAGCACCTCTTATTTTCTCACCAAGGTGATGAAAAGGGTGCAAACAGGATGGGATTGAGTTTCTTGCCTTCACCCTTCAACCGTTCCTTGTTGATGTGAATCCATACTTGGTCTCCAACCTAGAACTGATGATCAACCCTATGTTTGTAATTTTGAGATTTATACTGTGCTTCACTTTTATCCAACAATTCCCTGACTACTTGGTGCACTTGTTGGATCCTTTGAATGAACTTGCGGGCCCTGTATTCATTTCTTTCTTCATTGGAATCGACATCTTTCCCATACATCAATTCCAAAGGGACCTTAGGAAAATACCCAAAACATGTCTTGAATGGAGAACACTGAGTGGAAGAATGTAAGGCTCAATTGTAAGCATGTTGTACATAGGGTATCTATTCATCCCATAAATCGGGATGCTTGTTGCAATAGCCTCGAAGAAAAAGTACCATTCTTTGGTTAACAACCTTTGTATGTCCATCATTCTGTGGATAGAAATCAATGCTCCTCTTCAACTTGGTGTCCATCATTCTCCACAAGCTTCTCCAAAAATCTCCAAGGAATCGAGTATCTCAATTCGAGATAATGGATGTGGGTAACCCAAAGTGAACCCAAACATACTAAAAGAAGAGATTAGGATTCTACTCAGCAGCGATTTTCTTTTTACATGGCATCAAGATACACATATTTCTAAACATATCCACTACAACATGAAAATATTCATGACCCCTTTTTGACATTGGTAAACCCCCTACAAAATCCATGGAGATACTCTCCCATGCATGGGATGGAATAGGAAGTGGTGAGTATAACCCCAATTTTATATTAGTGGGTTTACAAGTGAACACATCACACCCCTTTACATATTTAGATACAATTGTTTTCATCTGAGGCCAGTAACAAAACCTTTGCAGATGAGCCATAGTTTTTCCTACCCCAAAATTCCCAGATACAAAAGAAGTGTGAGATTCTCGTATTACATGGACTCGTTCACTTGTAGGAATACATAGCTTTCCGAGATGGTAGAGTAGTTTTTCCTACAGACAATAGTTCTCTACCTGTGCACCATGGGTTAGCTTTTCAAATACCTCTTTAAAATCTTCATCAACATCATATTTTTCCACATATCTATCATGAGATAAAGAAGAATTCTTCAAAATAATAAAAGCAACAATAGGAGGTCTAGAAAGCATATCAGCTACCTTATTACTTGTACCCTTTTTGTATTTGATTACCAAATGAAACTGTTGAATGAAACCCATCCACATGTAATGTTGAGATTATTGCAGCTTGGTTTGTGCTTGGAGATACTCTAAGGGCTGATGATCTGTATGTATGATTGTTTCCTTCCCTAACAAGTAGTGCTTCCATTTCTTTACACTTTGAACTAATGCATACAACTCTTTATCATATGTAGAATAGTTAACAACAACTTGGTTAAAATTTTCAGAGTGGTAACAGATAGGCTTACGATATTGCATCAATACTACACCCATGGCATATCCATTGGAATCTATCTCGATCTTAAAATTCTATTGAAGATTCGGCAGTGTTAATACCGGTGCAGTACTGATCTTTTCCTTCAAAGTGTCGAAGGATTTTTGTTGCTTTCCTCCCCACTGAAAAGTGTTCTTCACACTGGTTAAGACATGCAAAGGAGTTGAAATAATTGAGAACTTTGAAATGAATATCCTCCAGTACTGGACTACACCTAAGAAGCTTCATACTTTAGTTACATTTTTTGGCTCGGGACAATTTACAATTACATCAATTTTGGAAGGATCAATTTTCAATTGTCCTCCTCCTACAATATGACCTAAGAACACTAATGCAGTCTTGCCAAATTCACATTCGGACAATTTTACATTTAACTTTTCCCTTTGAAAAGTATCCAATACTTGCTTTACATGCCTTACATGTTCATCCCAAGTCCCACTAAATATAAGAAGGCCATCTAAATATACAATTACAAAATCATCTATAAATGTCATGAATACATCATTCATCACACACATGAAGGTTGTTGGAGCATTACAAATCCCAAACAGCATAACTAACCACTCAAAAAATCCCTATTTGGTTTTAAAGGCACTTTTCAATGCATCATGTTCTGCAACGTTGATATGATGGTATCCACTGCACAAATCCAACTTAGTGAAATAAACAACATTCTTTAATTGATCAAGTAAATAATCTATACGAGGAAGAGGGTATCGATTTTTCACCATGATTTTGTTTAAGGCTCAATAATCGACACACATTCACCATGTGTCATCCTTCTTTGGCACCATCACAATTGGAGAACCACAAGGAGATGAACTGGGCTTGATGACCCCTTGATCCAATAAGTCTTGTACCTGCTTCTTGATTTATGTCATCTCTACAACTAACATCCTATACATGCCCACATTAGGAAGAGGATAATCTTGTTGAAGATGTATTTCATGTTAGATTTCCCTCTTAGGAGGTAGTCCATATGGTTCATGAAAGATGCCATCATACTTAGAAACAATATCAATTAATTCTTTCTTATGAGAAGGATCACATCCTTGGAAGGTGTCAGATGTTCCGACATCCTTTTCCCTTACGACCATGAGTACATATATCTTATTAGTGTTTATGAGTATTTTCATCTGTCATGCACTAACAAGTGTTGTGTTTACCCTCATGTTGTGGGATCTAACAATATATTCCACTCCCCCTTTAGTAAGGTGATATTTTTTCTCATGACGAAAGAAGATTGATTTTCTATCATAAAGATAAGGACTCCCTATCACAATGCTACATATATCAAGTGATACAACATCCAAATCCACTTCATCAATCAACTTTGAAGCAATAGAAAATATGACCCTACATTGCTTGTAGAAATTAAGTTTTTCTTTATCACATACCCAACCAAGAGGATAAGGCTTTGGATGTGATTTAGTTTCAAGACCCATCTTTTTGACAAGTGCTTCAGATATCAAGTTTACTTGGGAACCCGAATCAAATAATGTATCTATCTTAGTGTGCTTAGATACAACTCTTATGTGAAATAATTCATTCCTCTTTCTTTCATCATCATGAGATTCAATATTGGAATTTGAACTAGCATGAAGGGAATATTTTCCTTGTACTCCAACCATTGTAATATTTTCCTCGTCTCCTGAATCGGAACCAAGATCTTGTTGCATTGTAACAACGGTCTTTGTCTTCCCCTTTTGCACCGAAATGTTTCGGTATTTTCTCTAGATGTAATTTCCAACAGTGTTCATCATCATGACCATTCTTCTTGCAATGAGCGCAAGATGGCTTTCCTTCATCCCTCTTTACAATGGCGGTCTTTTTTTCCTTCCTTTTAAACTTTTTAAACTGCTTATGTGGGAAATTGGAAGGTTTCTTTGTGGGATCTTCTTGAACATATTTTCCCCTGTTCTCAAGGTGAGTGGCTTGCACACAAACTTCGTCAAGACTGGTGGGGTAAAACGGTAGTAAAGTATGACAATTATAACTGTGAAGTGCGCCAATATACTTCATTAAAATTTCATAGGAATCTAAAGGAATGTTTAATGCAGTAGCTTTCTTCCTAAATTCTTCCATGAAACTTTGTACAATTTGACCTTTACTTTGTCTTAAAGTTTGTCATTCCATCATTTCTTTATGTAAATAACCCAATTGCTTCCTTTATGGATAAAACTGCTTCCTTATTGCTAATTTAAATTCCGACCATGAGGAAAGAATATTATCATACTTACTTATGTACTAAAGTTTGCTCTCCCACCATACGAGAGCAGTGCCTTCCAACCGAAGAGAGGCCAATTGCACTTTAACTTCCTCTTCATCAATATGTTGAACATGACAATATACTTCAACCTGTCGGATCCAATAAACTAGCTTTTCAGGATTATCATCTCCATTAAACATAGGTAAAGAAAATTTTACATCAAGCTTTAATAATGGTTTCTTGAAAGAAGCTTTATGGCTAGAATGATGAGAATGATGAGAATGATCAGAGGAGGAAGAGATAGAACTCGATGGTGAATATGGAGGCTGAGGAGGGTCTCTTCCAACCCCTTGATTCACTGAAGATTTTTTATCCATTGATGCTTCCTTTTTATTCCCTTTCTTTGTCATTCTCTTCTTGTAGTCCCCATACATTTTCTCGACCATATCTAACATGCGATAGAATACCATGTGAAATTATTTCTCCTTTTCATCACACTTTTCCTCTTCATTCATTTTCTTCCTTCAGGATGCACAACCAATCTCAGGGTAGAAATTATTAAGAGTTCCTTCACCCTGTTTATGCTTGGCCCTAGTAAGCATTCACACTCAAAAATTCAATTCAAAGACAACTGCTCTGATACCAACATGATCCGGGATCTTTTCATCAATGTGACTTATTAAAGAATTGTATTAAATGAGCATAAACTGAAATGCACCATAAATAAGGAAATCTCAATGATAAAGAGACATAAGCATCATATATGAACACAAAAACTTGATAACAGAATTCGTCCCTGGTGGACTACGTCTCTGGGTCCTTCTCTCAAATGGGTAGGCCTTTTTATTAACTCAACAAAAGAATTTGGAAAAATACATAAGTATACCTCATTCTGGAATTAAGATACATAAGTTTGCTCAAGTTAGAAAACAAACAGCACCACTGAATTTGTGGCATTGAATTACCCAAAAATGATTGTCTCCATGCCTCGATCTGAGTCTGGCAATCTCAGCCCCATCAAAAATCTTGTCTCGATTTTTGTGCCCTGCAATCTGCATTAATGATTGTACTCTTGCATCATTTTCCATGCCTGGTACGACCTGTCGCATGCCCTCCTCTTTCCTTGCACTAGTAAATTTCCATTTTTAAACAAAAATGCGGGTGGAGTTAACCAAATGGTTGTTGGCCCAAGTGGTTGGTGAATGTGTATTAAGGTGAATTGTTTGGGGAGGTACCGGGCTCAAACCCGCGGACCTCCATTTT
>ML781020.1:318971-349506 GCA_009831015.1 Picea engelmannii | reverse complement strand
ATATATATATATATATATATATATATATATATATATATATAGTTTAAACTATGGGATTCCCCTCTAAATTTGGCGGCGGCGATAGATACTGTGGTATGTGGTTTCAACCAGCCAGATATGACAGGATACATGTTTAATACGGCAGATTATGGGTTGGCACCAGACAACCCCACCTTTTTTTTAATAATCAATTATTGGGATTCCTTATGCTTTTTCTTGCTTCCACGTGTTAGCCCATGACTAGGCCACGTGTCGGCCATTCATTGGCCCACGTCACCTCTTTGTATAGTCATTTCCATGTCACTTCTTCCTGACGAGATTGCCACATCACCTACCGGGTGGTTGTACGGATGTTGCATGGTTGTAGGGACTGCCACGTGGTGGTTTTCCATTGGTACACGGATTGACTGGAAAAGGCTATAATTGAGTGACATGTGGCAGCCTTTGGGGTTTCCATGTCATCATGCTAAAATCATCATGACAAATGTCATCCTCTGCTTATGCCACATACCTTGCACAGATGATGACATCATCCCTACTAATGTTTATGTCATCCATACTGATGTTGATGTCATCCATACTGATGATGATGTCAGTAGTACAGATATTGACTCATCCCTGCTGACTGGTCTAAGTTGACCAAAACTTTGACCGTGAATATCTTTTGATATGTAACTCTGTTTGACGGGTCATTTACGTCATTGAAAATATTGCGACATGCTCTTTGTGATGATGTCAATTTCACTGAGTTTTGAGGAATTTGAATTTTTTCCCTTTCTTGTCTATTGAGGCCATTATGAGCTTCCTGAGGTGATTCTACGAATTTTGAATTATCTTTAGACTTATATGAATCCTTTTTGGATCGGGAGGAGTAGGCCTCACATCCCAAACAATTACACCCTATAGTGCTCTAAAATGTCATCTATAAACTTATCACCAAGGTAATAGATCTCATACTCAAACCACTTCTATATTCTATTCTCTCTCATGAACAGTCGGGTTATGTAGAAGGTCGTCAAATTTTGGGAAACGTTATTTTAGTTCATGAGGTCATCCACTCCTTGAAATCCTTTGGAACCCTAACATGCTCATTAAATTATCCAAGTAGATATCGGTGGCCACCCACCTATTCCAACTGGCCCCTCTTAACATTTTTTGGCTTAGCACGTTCTTTTGTACTTCTTTTTAATTGTGGGTTCTACACTTCCGTGGTTATCTGAATCCCTACACATCTTCCAGGTGGATACTGGTGGCATCCCACCTAATCCAACTGGCTTATTTTGTATGTTTTCATGTCAAGACATCTTGTTGTACTTCCAGGGCTATTTTGGGGCCCTAAACAATGTTTTTTTGGCTCGTTGTAAATGTGTTGAACCTGCATAGAATAAATCTAGTGAAACAATGATACACACATTTGCAGAGAGAATAGGAGAAAGAAGAAGAAGGAGAGAAATAATGAAAGAATTCTCATTAACCGTTTGAATAATGAATAATTTATACATGATATACTCTATATAGCTCAATGAGTGTGCACTGGAGGAGAACCAATGTGCCATAGTGGTGGTCTAGAGTGATATGGACACACACCAGTAGTTACGGGAGTGAATTGCCACCTATTCTAGTCTCTCAGGCAGTTATGGGAGTGAACTGCCACCTAGTTGAGTTAACTAGTCTTTAGTTAACTGACTGAACAGAGAGTAGTGAGGAGTTAACTCAGGGAATCAAGGCTAATGTGTCAGTCTGGTGATGACACCAAGGTTGTTACACATTATTTTTTTCATCCTTATGATTGTTAATGATGTAAACCTATTTGTTTTCTACAGAGGGGTCAGTGGCCTGAATTCCTTAAGAAAGAAGGGAGAAGAACTTTTCCTGAGAGAAGAAGTTGTATTTTCCTTTGTAAAAACCCTATTAAGGAAGATCGACGCATGATTCACTATACACAGGGTACGTCGATGCCTCATTTCTACAGCCTTCTCTAAAGCTAGACTGCGGTGTTTCCGCAGGCTGCACTATAGCTAGGGTGCGGCGATTTCTGTACGTGGGAAAAATGGGCATCTTCTCGATGCTTCTAGAAGGAGAAGATTCTATGGTGAGGTGACCTCCGAACGGTTTGGATCTTACTCGATTTCATGATTTAGTAGGATCATCCTAACCTCCTCACCTTATCCTCTTCAGCTTATAAAAGGAGAGGAGCTCTCATGGAGAAAGTTAGCTTGGCTTGGGATTAGTTGGATTGAGCTTGGGTTTTGTAGCTTGGATTATTTGGAGTTTGTATATTGGCTTTGAGCTTTGTTTTGTCAAGATATATTGTGAGTAGACATCAGATCTACAGTCTCAGAATCCATGGATTAGAAGTGTGTGGGAAGCAAGGAAATGTTGGAAGGAACCTAACAACATCAAGGCATCTGGTTGTATCTTTCTTCCACATTATTTAATACATATATAATTTTCTTTCCCATATGAATGTTATTTGTTCATGTTGTATGATTCCTTGGTCACGTACATAGTTTCATATCAAATAGACTATGTTGTTCTTGTCTTCGTTGGCTTGTGTTTCTTTGCAGATATTTCTCCATAAGCCTTATGATGGAGCTTGGATTGCATTGGTGAAGTCGGATCATCGATATTTAAAAGGTATGTTCTAGATCCATTTCTCAATTGATAATTGAAATCTAAGGAAAGAGTAGTGTATTGTCTTGTTTTGTTCTAGTTCCGTAGTGAAGCTAGGGGGATTGATTTGTGTCCGCACTTAACAATTAGATCGATAACAAAATTGGCGACCATACTGGGGAAATGGATTGTTTTCCTAGTTTTCCTTGCTTTATTGCTTAGATCCAGTCTCTGAGTCTTTGGGTAATCCATCCAAACTCTTTGAACCTGAAAGTTCGTTTAGACTCTTGTCCCTCTTTCCAATTTTCTTTTGTTTACAGGCATTTTCTCACTGTATTCTATATGCATCCTATGGAAACCTTACATCGCCACACCCTTACTATTTAGATCAATGTGTACTTTCCGCACCCTACCCATATCTGGCCTGTGGAAACCCCAGATCTCCACACTGTACCCTATTTCTGAATTGCAACGTTGTCTGTAGAATTTTTTGGAATGGGTCTTTTTGTCTTCTGTCACCCAGTTTTGCTTTGATCACCTGGGATGAAATTTTGGAGCCTGTATTTGACTTATTATAGTCTGCTTGACAGTTTTTGAGCTGATTTTAGCCATATTTTCTTTGTTTACTTTTGAAATATTTTGTCTCTTGCTTTGAGTGTCTTTCAATTACAAAGCATTGTTTTTCTTTAGAATTGTTTAGTGAAAGAACACTTCTTTTTCTGAATAGTTCGTGTTAAAAGAGAAAATTTGTTTGGGTTGCTTTGTTTTATAGAGATTTTGTATTGCTTTTTATATTTGAAACAAAAAATTTTAATTTATTGGTTTACATTAGATTGGAGGCATCCATGCATTTGAAGTAGCGAAATTTCATGATTTTTGGCATTTTTGGTCTTGAATCCTTAAAAAAAATTGTTTTACTGGTGTATTGGTGTACAGTCTATTTTGCTCATTTATTGAGGATCTTGATATTTATGAGTTTAATAACATTTTGGGACATTGTACATCTAGGAATGATAAAAATTTTCTCCTTCTCGTAATATAGCTTTCATCAAAGTGAAATATTTGCATTCTCATTTCTTTGCATTGTTTAGAGTTGGTCAAAACATCATTTAGTCCACGCCATTTTCCTCTTCAGTAACAACAGCCTTAAAAATAAAGTGCATATAAAAATTGATTAGACATTTTATATTTTTAGTAGCAAACCTACATTAGATTAGTTGTAGGGCTTTGGAATAGGTGTGAAAGATAACTTTCCAAATCTTGAAACAAACATAGAATCTTGCGTTAGGGAGCAGTGAAATCCACTTGCTACATTTTGTCCTGGGAAGCCCTTCTAACACAAGGGTCAATCATGAGGTCGCATTAGGACTGGCATAGTTACTCACCCTACTTTGTTGGTATTGGTGTAGAGATTGCATGTATTATTGGGGGTCACTTGAAGGTATACCCACAATGATGAGTGGAAGCCTTTCAAGTTGATTTTGGGCTAGATACCCTGCCTTTACGCGTAGATCGGACTGTCGATTGTTTCCCTAGGCATCATTGTTGTAATTGGTAACCTTAGTGGCCTATATATTTAGGGTATTTACACAAGGTGACTGTGAAGGGGCAAGTCTTCAAGGTACCTGGAATCAATGTTGGCCAAACTCACTCGGGCTCCTTGGAAGGTATACCCACGATTATGTGTGGGAGCTTGCACCAGGGTGTAAGTCTGTTAAGCATGTCGTCAACGTAACTTTTCCACCCATTCTATCTCATCCCCTTCTTACATTGTTCCCGCGACGTTGGATTTCATCACCAACTAGTGCGTTCATCGTAAGAAGGTTTTGTTTGCTTGTTTTCTTACTAGATTTTTAGCATGTGTTGCTTGTTTTCCCTAGCAGACTCTAGGTTGGATTTTTATTTAATGGCGTCAGTTCCCAGAATGACTAATGAGGGAACCCCTTTGGTAGGGGAACCTTTTGTTTTTCCTTCTTACGGAAACATTGGTCCTCCTCACATCGCTACTTTGAGCCTTCTAGGACTCAAAATTGGATTACTGGTATGGTTGTTTTCCACTCAGGTAATCCTGAATGCAACTAGTGTTTTTGTTGTAAGAACTTTCCCCCAAGAACATCAACCTCATGTTGATCCTTCACTGTATTCACTAGTAAGATCTTCTTCACCTTCTTCACTTACAAGGTATTCTTTCATTTTATCTTCTTCACCGAGTGAAAGCTCTAGAGCTAGTAACCCAGTGGATAAGAAGTAGAAGAAACGAAAGATTAAGAAGAAGAAAAATACGCAAGGATCGACACTTCCAACCACTTCCATACATGTTGGAAAACAACCAGTTACTGTTAATAGTGCTGGGAGTGTTTATGATGTCAAGATCACCCACACAACCCATAAGCCCAAGCACCCTTGCATGCTTTGTAATGGTATCCATCTTCTTAAGAATTTCCATGGTCTATCCAAGGTTATAGAAGCATGGTCTACACACCCTCACCAACCCATGTCGTTAGCCTCTGAACAACATGTTGATGACCTCCCGTCAACTAGTCAAGATACCGTTGGGAAGAAGAAAAATAGAGTCAAGTTCTTGTGGATGTTATGCAGAGAGATTCATCAAACTCACCTTTTCCCTTGTATGGAAGAAGCCTCAAAATTACTGGAAGACATGATTGTTTCCCAGCTTCAACTTACAGCTGCTTATCGCAAGCTTACTCTTGACCCACCTGTAGTTGATGGAATGATCAATTCGATCCCTTCATTGGTCAGTCTGGTTGATCATGTAGTCAATCTGGTCGCGTCCTTAGTTGAATCAGTTGACAAAGTAGTCAATCTAATCCCATCTTCAGTCGATCCCACTCTCCCATTAGAGAGTGCAACCCAAGTGATCGATTTGTTTCCACCTGTTGACCCCATTCTCCCCTTGGAGAATTAAACCCAAGTGGTCGATTTGATATCATTATCAGTTGATCCTATTATCACTCCAAGAAACTCTCCTAGGTTGTATCTCAGAGATTCATGGTAACTTAATTGTTCTTGTAATGATTCACTCAATAATGGGTGTGGGGTTGGATCAAGATGAATATCTAACTAATTGGACTATGTTGTTGGACAACTGAGAGGGGGGGGTGTGAATCAATTGTTACCATGCTTAAACAATTATGCTTCTTTTAACCTCTTTACAGAAACACTGAATGATGATCACAATAATGTGGGGAAATAAACAATGGCACATTCAGAATCAGTCACATATATGAGAAACACAGAGACAGATATTTCCCGAGGAAACCCATACAGGGTAAAAACCTCTTTTTCTTTATATGATAAGTAATAGTTACATTCTTTACATTATCATACATATGAGAAGCAACTCATAATGAGGCTACAACCTCATTTTTCCAAGCTGCTACTTGTTGAGAGCACCAACTCTTTGTTTTCTCTAGCACCCACTAGAAGGAAGCACCAACTCCCTGGTTTCTCTAACACCAACTAGAAGGAAGCACCAACTCCCTGGTTTCTCTAGCACCAACTAGAAGGAAGCTACAGCTCCCTGTGTTCAAGCACCCACTTGAACCACTGGGAAGAATAGTCCTCCCTAGCACCTCCCTACCACACTAAAATATGAATCTTTGCTACTGAAACTTATTACAGTGATATAATGTTCAACAATGGTTTACCAGACTCATCACTGTTCTATTGCATTTCGTTGCTCTATCTGCCTCACTGCTTTCCTGGACACATGACTTGCATTGTCTGTTCTTCTTATTTTTATGCTCTATGCACCATCTCCATTCACTGCACAATTCCTCTTCTGTTCAATTCAGTCGTTGCACCCTCCTCCTTCTTCACACATGAATCACCTTCAACAACAACAACCACAGCAACTCCAACAGCAACAACCACCGCATCTCTTCTTTGTACTATGTATTTGTATCTTTTGTGCACCTTGTGCATGCAATGCACACAATACCTCTGCATACTCACACCTCATCGATATCCTCCACAACTCGAGTGCTCTGTCTGATCATCATCGTGACTCTTCACCTTCTCTGGTCATTTTTCCACTCGTTCAGCATCACTGTATGTTATGCTGAGATTCCTCATCCTCTTTGGCAGTTGAGACTCTTCATCTTCTCTGTGACAGTTGAGCTCACCTTCTCTGTTCCAGTTACAGGCTTCAATGCTCATCCAGCTATCAATCACCTCCATGAGCATCTTCATCCCTTTTGAATATTCCCAGAGACTCTTCATCTCCTCTGTCAATCACCCTGAAGTGTCTTCGAGTCCTCTGGCAGAAACCATCAGTGGTTTCTAGCAGTTACACTGTGACGTGCAACAGCATCCCTCTGATTTCCTTCAGTTTCATCTGCACCGTTGGATTAGCTCTGAAGAATATTGTCACGATTTATGCATTTTTCATTTTCACAATTCAGAGATTCTGTGATGAGGCATCTTGACTCTTCATGTCGCAAGTTTCGAAACTCTGAAACAGAGATTTTTTGCGCTAACTTCTTCCTCAATATGACCAAGGCCATGACCAAGTGCTTATGCATAAAGTTCTTTTCGCGAATTCGCATTTCGTGAATCTAGAGATGAGGCATCTCGACTCTCCAAGTCATGATCCCCGAAACCCCAAAATGGAGCTTATCTTAACTGACTCCTTCCCTTCTCATGACCACCGGCGGTGACCATAGGCTGTGCCAAAAAGGCACTTCATATTTCACAACTTCATTGAGTCTGATCGACGGTTGAAATCTCCATAAATTCGACGGTCCAGATCTTATCGCGATATCCCATCTCGTTGTTCCTTAGATGGAGATTCTCGTCTCTCCAAGTCACGATAGGTGAAGCTTCGAGATGGAGTTGGATCAACCGTCCAAAATCTTGGTGTATTGACGGTCCAGATCTCTTCATGAATTCACATCTTCCAGTTCCTTAGATGGAGGTTCTTGTCACCCCAAGTTGCGATAGGTGAAGCTCCGAGATGGAGCTTAGATCAATGGTCCAGAACCCTTGGTGATCTGATGATCTAGATCTTATCATGAGTTTGCATCTCGTGATTCCTGTGATGGAGGTTCTCCTCACTCCAAGTCGCGATAGGAGAAGCTCCAAGATGGAGCTTAGATCAATGGTCCAGAACCCTTGGTGATCTAACGGTCCAGATCTTATCGCTATTTTTCATTTCCTGATTTCAGCATTCCTGTGGTATTGTTTCTTGCCTCTCCAAGTTGTGATTCATGAAACCCCAAAATGGCATGGGATCAATGGTCCCGATCAACACTTGATCTGACAGCTACGATTAAATCGTGATTTTTCATATCACGATTTCGGCATTGTTGTGGTGAATGTTCTTTTACATCTCCAACTCCCAATCCACGAAACTCTGAAATGGAGTTGGATCGACGGTCCAGATCGCCACCTTGATCTAACGGCTGAGATGATTTTGCAAATTCGCATATCATGATTTCGAGAGGTGAGAGGTTGGATCATTTCTAAACTTTGACTTTCCAGTCAGTGAAATGTTGATCTGTGTCCATGTGTCCTGCCTGAAGATGGACGATCCTCCTTCTTTCGAGATTTTGTGAGCCCGCTACTCCTTGCACTTTAAAGAACGTGTAGGTTCTTCCTGATCCAATGATGGTCAGATCTTACGCTCAAATCTGACACCTAAGATCTGTCCTCCATCTTTGTGCTCCTCCTGTCTGGATTCAGATTTGATGATCATCGAGAATTGTGAATGGGATCCAACGATCAATGTCGCTTCTCCGCCCGAGCTTACGGATCCTTCTTACTTAGAATAATTTCTAAGTGTCAAAGGTCTCGACCTTTGATCTGCCTGTGACCCTGAGTACGCTATCTCTCTTGAGATTTAGCAATGAGTTAACCTCATCCCTCATTGCACACCTATGCACTACATTCAACTCTGCGCTAATTCCTCCTGAGCTTACTTTGTTCCTGTTTTTCCATCGATGCACACTCTGATCCTGCCATCAATGACAAGCACACTTTGCCTGTTAAACCTGCCAACAATCCTCTACACTATCTCTTATGAACTTATCGATCTTTCTCTGCAGTGTCTTCCTAAAATACTTGTGATGCCCATATGTTACATTCTTCCTATACTCATGCCATCTTCACTATTGTACTTTCCATCAATGACAAGCATACGCTACCTATTAAGTATTTGCCAACAATCCCCCCCTTTGGAATTGATGGCAACTAAGGCACCAAAATTATTTTCTCCCCCTTTGACATCAATGTCAAAGAGAACATGCTCCCCCTGAGCTGTGGAAATATTTTTAGGAGGTATCAGATATTAAGACCAACACAAACTCCCCCTAACAGGAAGGATTCTCTTATTTGAGGCCTGCAGATGTTTGTATCCAAACCAAAGTCTTCTTTTTCTGATTCTTGGACTTGTTCATCCTCATCTTTTGTTGTATCCTCTGTAGAATACTCAAAATTGCTCACCTCTCTTACTCGGACTTCTCCATCAACCTTTTCTTCTCATGAGTGGATGACTCCCCCTGTCACTGTTATCTTTCTGCTTCTGACTCATTTCCCTTTTTGTTCCTAAAGGTTAAATTTCCTTGACAAGGTCTTTCCTCTTATTATCTCTACAGGATGTCATGTATATCATTTTGTACATCAAAATGTTGTTGTTGTGAATGTCGTTGTCCTACTTGAACATTGTGCAATTGTAGCTTGTACTTTTTAAGTGGCCCTTGGATCTCCCCATTGAATCTCATCAGTCTCTATTACTGCAATTTCATTTTTCTTCCATGATGCATTCAATCAAGGGCTTTTATCTCCATATTCAATCACAAGAGAAAACAGCTACACCCACTCTCATACCTGCTTTTCTTTCTCACAAATGAAGGACCTGTATTAGGTTTCTTAGGAGCATTGATTTCTACCTTGTTGAGTCCAATACCATATTTGTCAATTGGTGATCTATGGCTATCCAAGACCTTGTCCAGGGTCATGGAACTGATCAAGAACTTGATTTGGGTATTTGACTTCTCAACCTTCAAAACTTTTGCTTCCAGATTATGACATGATTCTTCTCCTACTTCTTCTGTGGGATAAATGCTAACTAAACATTCTTTTATTGTATCTAAATCTTCTTCTTTACTTGCAGGGGAGGATTCAACATCAACATTATTGTTTGTCTTTATACTTTTATTCTCCACTTGTCTTGAGTTTACATTTACCTTACACTCTTTGGACGTGAGCACCTCTTCACTGCCTCTGTCACACTTTTGACTTGAACTGAGCGAATTATGTTTTAGACCATCCACAAGCAGAACGTACTGGGCATCTCCTTTTTCATTACTCAAACTCACCATCCTTCTATCCTTGATTTTACCTGGTTCATCATTTTCAAGGATCACATTTTCTATTTTGCTTTTACTTATGGACAAAAGCTTATCCATGTCTCCATTCATGTGCTTGAAACATCCACTTTCTATATTCTCGGAGGCCTTTTGTTTTTGAATTGAAAGTGATAGATCACATTTTTCACTATCTTTCCTTTTCCATGTGCTGGCATTTCTATCTATGAACTTTATCCTTGGGTCTGCTTTGTAATTCTTAAGATGGCAGTTTGCATCTTTGTGGCCAAAGTTGTGACAGTTATAGCATTCAATCTCATTGTTCAATAAGCCAAAGGTATTGTTGCAACATTGTCTACTCATTGACTGTTTATTATTTATTGACCTCCTCAGTTGCATGTCTCTAGACTTAATTTGAAAATTTGCAATCTGTGATGGTTTATTACTTTGTTGTATCATTCTTTGTTGTGGCAGAAATATATTCCTTGGAAATCTTAATTGCTCATGTCTAATTCTTAAGGAAAAATTTACAGCTTTGTGAGCAAAGTTAGAACAGTAGAAACAATATCCATAGAAAAATTCTTTGTACCTGGAAAATGATTGTCTTCTTTGAGAAAATCAATTTCTTCCATGTTGATGATGTCCTTGAGCAGGGAGTACATTATTTCTTTGTTCTATAAATTCAGTCCTAGCACCTCTTTCTTTACTCGTCCTAGGCGGTTGATTGTCTTCCTTTGTTTCTGAAGGTTTGTGGTTGTCATTGGTTGTAGATTTAACAAACTTGATGGGTTCTTTGTTCCTTGGCTAACCACTACTTGATCCCTCTCCAAACCCCAAACCAGTTTTCAGCTTTGGATTTTTTTTCTTATTCAGAATGGTGGTTAATTATTCTGAGGCTTTGATACTAGACAAATTCTGATGATATAAGGTTTGAAACTTCTCTATCTCTTTCCTAGTTTTCACTACTTCTTCTTCCAGGGCTTCAAATCTTGCCCTCTTTTCTAATAATTGATGTTTTAGAATATCCTCAATTTTCCTTTCCTTTTCTAATTCCACTTTCAGTAGGGTAAAGTCTTCATCGGGCTGTTTACTGTCTTTCTCAAACTGTATCAGCAATTCTTTTTGCTTTCTGTTCTTGATTCTTAGTTTGTCAATCTCTTCCAATGCATTGATCAGTTCTCCTTCCATATCAACCACAACTTCTTCATCATTCTCTTCACTGCCTAGTCTTTCATTATCATAATCCTCTTTGGCCATAAGCATGAAGTCATTTACTTTATCTTCACATGAGGAATCACTATCGATGTCTTCTGAGGAGTCGTCATCGTTTACACATAAACTCTTCTTCTTATCAAATATTCTTGATTTGTGCTTCTCTTCATCTTCAGAGTTTTGATCATGTTTCTTGTGTGGACATTTATTTGCAAAATGACCTATCTTACCACAGTTGAAACATTTAAAGGGAAGCTTACCTTGGTACTTTCCTAATCCTTTCTTTAATCTTCTCACGAATTTTTCTTCAATTTCATCAGGCTCGCAATCTACATTCTTACTTGGTTTAAATGATGCTTCTCTATAGGTGGTTTTATCTGTAACTATCCTCATTTCATATGCAGTCAACGTTCCTAGAAGTTGATCAAAAGAAAAATTATTTATATCATTAAGTTCTTCTATAGTTGAGACCTTTGGGTTGAACCTATCTGGCAGAGATCTCAAAATTTTCTAAACTAAAGAGGGTTCCTCAATTTTTTCACCAAGTGCTTTCATTACATTTACTAGTTCTTCAACTCTCAGAAAATACTTCCCAATGGTTTCACCTTCTTTCATCTGTAGCTTTTCAAATTGTAATCTGTAGGTTTGAAGCTTGGCATCTCTTACCTTCTCATTACCTTCATAATTGTTAATGAGTTTGTCCCACATTTCTTTAGCAGTTTGAAGATGCATCACCTTCACAAACTCGGATTATGCAAGTCCATTCAAGATAGCATTCATTCCCTTAGCATTAAAGATAATTCTAACTTATCATCCTTGGAATCTATCACAACAAGATTTATGTATCTAGTCTTTACTACATCCCAGACATCAGCTCCTAAGACCATTAGGTATGTTCTCATTCTAACCTTCCAGAAGGAAAAATTCATTCCATCAAATAGAGGAGCCTAGTGACTGAAGTCCCTTCATGTCTTGTCATGTTAAAGCTCTAGGATCTACCCTTAGATAAAAAGGGGCCAGCTCTGATACTAATTGTTGGACAACTGAGAGGGGGGCAGGGGGGTAAATCAGTTGTCCCCGTGCTTAAACAATTATGCTTCTTTTAAACTCTTTGCAGAAACACTGAATGATGATCAAAATAATGCAGGGAAATAAACAATGGTACATTCAGCATCAGTCACATATATGAGAAACAAAAAGATAGATATTTCCTGAGGAAACCCATACAGGGTAAAAACCTCTTTTTCTTTATATCATAAGTAATAGTTACATTATTTACATTATCATACATATGAGCACCAACTCATAATGAGGCTACAACCTCAGTTTTGCAAGCTGCTACTTGCTGAGAGCACCAACTCTTTGTTTTCTCTAGCACCCACCAGAAGGAAGCACCAACTAGAAGGAAGCACCAACTCCCTGGTTTCTCTAGCACCGACTAGAAGGAAGCTACAACTCCCTGTGTTCAAGCACCCACTTGAACCTCTGAGGACAACAGTCCTCCCTAGCACCTCCCTACCACCCTGAAATATGAATCTCTACTACTGAAACTTATTATAGTGATATAACGTTCAACAATGGCTTACCAGACTCATCACTATTCTGCTGCATTTTGTTGCTCTATCTGCCTCACTGCTTTCCTGCACACATGATCTGCACTGTCTGTTCTTCTACTTTTTATGCTCTGTGTGCCATCTCCATTCACTACACAGTTCCTCTTTTGTTCAATTCAACTGTTGCACTCTCCTCCTTCTTCACACATAAATCACCTTCAACAACAACAACCACAACAACTCCAACAGCAACAGCAATCACATCTCTTCTCTGTACTGTGTATTTGTAGCTTTTGTGCACCTTATGCATGCAATGCATGCAATACCTTTGCATACTCACACTACGCCAATATCCTCCACAACTTGAGTGCTCTGTCTGATCATCATCGTGACTCTTCACCTTCTCTAGTCGTTTTTCCACTCATTCAGCATCACTGTATGTTATGCTGAGATTCCTCAGCCTCTCTGGTAGTTGAGACTCTTCATCTTCTCTGTGAAAATCGAGCTCACCTTCTTTGTTCCAGTTACAGGCTTCAATGCTCATCCAGTTGTCAATCGCCTCCACGAGCATCTTCATCCCTCCTGAAGATTCCCATAGACTCTTCATCTCCTCTGTCAATCACCTTGAAGTGTCTTCAAGTCCTCTGGTAGAAGCCATCAATGGTTTTTGGCAGTTACACTATGACATGCAATAGTATCCCTTCGATCTCCTTTAGTTTCATCTACATCATTGGACTAGCTCTAAAGAATATTGTCGTGATTTATGCGTTTTGCACTTTCACAATTTGGAGATTCTTTGATGAGGCAACTTGACTCTTCATGTTGTGAGTTTCGAAACTCCAAAACGGAGCTTTTCTGTGCTAGCTCCTTCCTCAATATGACCAAGCCATGTCCAAGTGCTTATGCATAAAGTTCTTTTCATGAATTCGCATTTTGTGAATCTGGAGATGAGGCATCTCGACTCTCCAAGTTGCGATCCCAAAAACCCCAAAATGGAGCTTATTTGAACTGACTCCTTCCCTTCTCGTGACCACCGGCGGTGACCATAGGTTGTGCCAAAAAGGTGCTTCATATTTCACAACTTCATTGAGTCTGATCGATGGTTGAAATCTCCATAGATCCGACGGTCCAGATCTTATCGCGATCTCACATCTCGTTGTTCCTTAGATGGAGGTTCTCGTCTCTCCAAGTCGCAATAGGTGAAGCTCCGAGATGGAGTTGGATCAATAGTCCAGAATCTTGGTGTATTGACAGTCCAGATCTCTTCATGAATTCGCATCTCGCGGTTCCTTAAATGGAGGTTCTTGTCACCCCAAGTCGCGATAGGTGAAGCTCTGAGATGGAGCTTAGATCAACGGTCCAGAACCCTTGGTGATCTGACGATCCAGATCTTATCGTGAGTTCTCATCTCGCGATTCTTGTGATGGAGGTTCTCATCACTCCAAGTCGCGATAGGTGAAGCTCTGAGATAGAGCTTATATCAATGGTCTAGAACCCTTGGTGATCTGATGGTCTAGATCTTATCGTTATTTCACATTTCATGATTTCGGCATTCCTGTGGTATTGTTTCTTGCCTCTCCAAGTTGTGATTCGTGAAACCCCGAAATGGTGTGGGATCAACGGTTCCGATCAACACTTGATCTAACGGCTACGATTAAATCGCGATTTTGCATATCGCGATTTCGACATTGCTATGGTGAATTTTCTTTTACATCTCCAACTCCTGATCCATGAAACTCTGAAATGGAGTCGGATCGACGGTCCAGATCACCACCTTGATCTGACGGCTGAGATGATTTCGCAATTTTTCATATCGCGATTTCTCATATCACAATTTCGCATATCGCGATTTCAAGAGGTGAGAGGTTGGAGCACTTCTAAACTTTGGCTTTCCAGTCAGTGAAATGTTGATCTATGTCCATGTGTCATGCCTGAAGATGGATGGTCCTCCTCCTTTCGGGATTTTGTGAGCCCGCTACTCCTTGCACTTTAAAGAACGCGCAGGTTCTTCCTGATCCAACGATGGTCGAATCTTATGCTCAGATCTGACGCCTAAGATCTGTCCTCCATATTTTCACTCCTCTTGTCTAGATTCAGATCTGACAGTCATCAGGAATTGTGAATGGGATCCAACGATCAATGTCACTTCTCTGCCCGAGCTTACGCATCCTTCTTACTTAGAAGAATTTCTAAGTGTCAAAGGCCTCAAACTTTGATCCACCTGTGATCTTGAGTACGCTATCTCTCTTGAGATTTAGCAATGAGTTAACCTCATCCCTCATTGCACACCTACGCACTACATTCGACTCTGCGCTAATTCCTCCTGAGATTACTTTGTTCTTGTTTTTCCATCGATGCACACTCTGATCCTGCCATCAATGACAAACACATTTTGCCTGTTAAACCTGCCAACAATCCTCTGCACCATCTCTTCTGAACTTATCAAGCTTGCTCTGCAACGTCTTCCTAAAATACTTCTGATGCCCATCTGTTACATTCTTCTTGTACTCATGCCATCTTCACTGTTGTACTTTCCATCAATGACAAGCATACACTGCATGTTAAACATTTTCCAACATGTGTATTCAAGACTATCTAGGGATATCAAACAATACAAGGCTCTCAAGAGATGCAATCAGACAGGTTGTGTATCAAATATTACAGAAACTAATCACTTAACCAAATCACACATATATAAAACAATAAGCATGATGGATCTAGAAACTAGCATAACCACTTATGATCCTTTTCTCAACAATCAGATGGTGAGATGACAGTCACCTATGGATTAAATAAGCATAGACAGAGAATTACATTCAACTCATAAGTAAAAAAAAATAAGAAAGAAGAGGCCTCATAACACCAATGAAAGAAGCTTGCAAGTTTCATATATTAAGAAAAAGTCTCTATTACAGTAGCAGAATAGAAGAACTCAAAGTCGAACCCCTTGTTCATCAAATGTTCTTGGTTGTATAGCCTTTACAAATAGTTTCCAGCTACTGGAAAATTGGATCAAATTTACTCAAAATAAGCATTCAAAACATATTCAAGAAAATAGGAAAAGATCATATTTCCTTGGTCAATATCTTATCCTTATAGTCTTGCTGGCATTCAAAGTCTTCAACAGCTGTAGTAGATCTCCATAGGCTGATAGCTAATTCGAATTTGTCATCTTTGCCAAAAAGACAGTTTTTTGCCACAATAAGGTAGTAAACTCAATCTTCTCCTCTTGCTGGCACCTTTTAAAACTCGAACAAAAACCCAATAATGATGCCATTAATTATTATCTATCATTATAAACTATCCTCATGGCATTCGTATCAGGGAAACTCGAATCTGTGCAAAAATAGTAGCTCGCTGCCCTATTCTATGCTTTTGGTGGCTAAAAAAAGACATAAATATGTTGCTTTAATATTTACCTATATCTCTCAAATAAAAATAGCTGGGTACAAACTGGAAAAGGATTTTGTATATTGTTTTTTTGTGAAAAAAAAACCTCTCTCCATTCTTTGAGATTCATATTCATTTTCCCGAGATCGACTTTTCAAAAACATGTGTCAAATAGGGAAATTCTAAGATCCAAAAATTACGGCTCAGAGATGAATTCGATTCTCCCAATATATGACACCTATAGGAAAAATGAGAGAGGTTATTGTTCTTTGACATGTTAGCAACAAACGATTCCACTTATTTCTCAAAATGATTCTCCAATCGCTCAGAATCATCATTTGAAAATGATGACTCACCATAGTAAAAACAGACTTTTCTACACTTTCAGTGGCTAAAATAGCCCTGAATTTCACGTTTAAGCCACTGAAAGCTAAGGATTTCGGTGGCTTAGAAGCCCTTTTAAAAAAGGAATTAGCCACTGAAACCTGAGTTTTGATTTTTTGAAGGAAAAAACAAATCAAATGTTTTTCAAACGTTATTTACAAGTTGGAACACATTAAAATGATCCCTAAAAATTTAATAACGAAATTTATTCAAGACTATGCTATCACTTCTAAAACTTAATGAATTGACTGGTTTATTTTAGGAGATAACATATGGCTCCTATTGGGGAAGAAATGTCCCTGTGAGGTTTCAAGAACCTAGCAGACCTTGTGCCTTTAACATTGTGCATGGAGTCATCTAGCCTTTACCACTGATCTTTTGTGAACCTGTAGTCGGCATGTAGCCTGTTATGCTTATTCATGAAATCAATCAACTGAAAATGACTACTTGCTCTTAAAATGAGCTTATTCCCCTACTTCTACTCTAACCGGATCTGCATTCGGGTTAGGTAAAGGCTGATTTCCATAACAACCATCCAAGTAATTTTAATGCTGAAGAAATCTCATCTTTATCACTGATCAGCAAATAATGTTTGACATGAAACAATAGTGATAAGAAGTATTTCAAGAAACCATACTTACCAAGAAACACTAGCAAGCTAAAGAAATCTGAAACTTTCAAGCTTTATGAAAAGTATAACTCCATGAATATTGCCACTAGATCCTTGAAAAGAAGATAAGAAACATGTTTCTCCTCGAGAAACAGATGCACATCTATGGCAGCCTCTTGCTCAGCCATAATTGTTCCTCTACAGGAATATTGATCATCTTATTGTCCTTTTGAGATCAACTTGTGATCATCAAAAACTACAATTTCCTCATCAGAATAATGTTCACAAGATGATAACGAAACAGGGTTTACATCATATGGATTAGAATCATCTAAAAACATATAATTTCCTATGAAATCATTAGTTATCATAGGCTCTTCCTAATTTACAAACTGATCATAAACTTCACATGTATACATGTCTCTAGAATACTCTGCATATACTGAAGAATCTGATTCTGAATCTGAAATATACTCACTTTCGGGCTATTGTTCCATATTTGTTTCATACTCACTGCTTTCTTGCTCTGAATTTGAAATGTACCGACAAACTTTTTGCTCTTGTGCATACAGGTCTTCAAATTCAACTTGCTCTTGGATAATTCTGGAAGCATGAATGTTCTCCTCCACCTCTTGAGCATCTTCAAACAAACTCCTTAGAGATGAAGACCTTCTTTCTAGCAGAAGAATGGAAAGTTCTAAATACAAACTCATAACATAATATATCATGACAGCTGTCTTTGTAGGCCAGATCTCCAAAGGCATGTCATGATAGCTACTAAAAAGCCTTCGATTGAAAACATACAAAGCTTCATTTTCCTCTCTCTTCAAAGCATAAAAGTCAGTGAGATACAAATCAAAAGATTTGTTCTCACCCAAATGCTTCAAAAAGGCATTTTATAACTCGATCCAAGAGCTAATAGAATCATCTCTCAGACCTTTAAACCATGCTACAACATCTCTGATCAAAGACTTGGAGAAAAATCTCATATCACAGCTTCATGAACAATCTGAAAATGATCAACAAAATCTTCAAAGGATTCCAAGTGCTTTACAGTTGAATCTTGATTCTCTCCAGAAAACCGAGGAAGATATCCATAATAGTCAAGAGGGTAAGGATTAAGGAGGTAGGGCATCCTTAAGGGTTTGAACATCTTCATCCCGATATTAATTTGAAAAGAAGTAGGTTTCTTATGAGAGCTAACATGTTGATGACGAGGTTCAATAGTAATGCCACAAGGTGTTGAGTTATGGACAGAGTTTGAATCAGTTCTGACCTCTGTATGGTTACATGGCTGATCAAATTCAAGGGATATTCGAATACAATGATCATCTTTATGAATGGGATGAGGTATAGGTATTGAATCAACATCTACAATATGAGAACTATGCAGATCTTCTTCTTCTAAAGATGGATATATATAAGAAGGATGATGATTTTCTAAATATACAAAACAGAAAATGATTATCTTTACATGAAAAGGGAAAAGCATGAAAGAGTTGACAAAGAAATACAACAATTCATGAATCAGACTAATGAACTGATACCTGGATCTAAAATTCAGCCTCTTCATCTTCTGTCAACCGAATCTTCCCCAGTGGAGTCTTATTAAACTCAGATGGATCAAGGAAATAGGAGTCTTTGTAAAACTATCCTAGCAACAGGGCTAGATTTCTTCTCCTTTTACAAAAAAGTCTTGGAGGACAGACTCTACTATAGGAAAAATGATATGGATATAAGAGTAGAATTTTTTTGGTTCTGTTTGCAAAGAGTTCAGAGAATAGGAGAAGTCCTCTTCCAGGGTAGATTGTACAACCTCTTTCCCTATATTATGTACAAAAAAATTCTCAAGAAAAGGATTTATGACAGCAAAATTTGTGGAAGGCTTATCACCTTTCAAATTTTCTGATTGAACTACAATTTTCTGAGAAGAAGAAGATGCAACAGAAGTAGACTTAATGGAAGGTGTTCTAAGTACAGATAAAGAAATAGTACCTCTTAAGATACCTGATCTAGATATCCTTGTTGCTATGGAAGTTTTCCTTTGTAGAACTCTTCCTCTTCTAATGATCCTCTCTGGATCTGCAACAAGTGTTGTTGGTGGCCTCTCTTGATTTTTCTCTGGGATGAGCCTTTCTTGGCACCATAGTTCTTCAATGGAGTCGCTAGATAGAAAATTTCAACCAATAAAATGTCTAGGCTTTATCTATCATCAAAGTTGGATCTATGTCGTGTCCCAAGGAAGTTGAGCTTCAATCTCCTCTCCCCAGCAACGACGCTAATTTGTTATCACTCCAGGAAACTCTCCTAGGTTGTATCTCAGAGATGCATGGTAAATTAACTATTCTTGTAATGATTCACTCAATAATGGGTGTGGGGTTGGATCAAGATGAATATCTAACTAATTGGACTGTGTATTCAAGACTGTCTAGGGATATCAAACAATACAAGGCTCTCAAGAGATGAAATCAGACAGGTTGTGTATCAAATAGAACAGAAACTAATAACTTAACCAGATCACACATATATAAAACAATAAGCATGATGGGTCTAGAAACTAGCATAACCACCTATTATCCTTTGCTTAACAATTATATGGTGAGATGACAATCACCTATGGATTAAATAAGCATAGACAGAGAATTGCATTCAACTCATAAGTAAAAAAAAATAAGAAAGAAGAGACCTCATAACACCAATGAAAGAAGCTTGCAAGTTTCATATATTAAGAAAAAGTATCTATTACAGTAGCAGCATAGAAGAACTCAAAGTCGAACTCTGTGTTCATCAAATGTTATTAGATTTATAGCCTTTACAAATAGTTTCCAACTCTTGGAAAAATGGATCAAATTTACTCAAAATAGACATTCAAAACAGATTCAAGAAAATAGGAAAGATCCTATTTACTTGGTCAATATATTATCCGAATAGTCTTGCTATCATTCAAAGTCTTCAACAATTGTATTAGATCTCCATAGGCTGATAGCTAATTCAAATTTGTCATCTTTGCCAAAAAGACATTTTTTTTCCACAATAAGGTAGCAAACTCAATCTTCTCCTCTTGTTGGCACCTTTTAAAACTGGATCAGAAACCCAATAATGATGCCATTAATTATTATATATCATTATAAACCGTCCTCATGGAATTTGGATCAAGGAAACTCAGATCTGTGCAAAAATAGTATATTGTTTCCCTATTCTGTGCTTTTGGTGGCTAGGAAAAGACAGAAATATGTTTCTTTAATATTGACCTATATATCTCAAATAAAAATAGATGGGTACAAACTGGAAGAGGCTTTTGTATATTGTTTTTTTTTTGAGAAAAAACCTCTCTCTTTTCTTTGAGATTCATTTTCATTTTCCTGAGATTGGCTTTTCAAAAACATGTGTCAAACAGGGAAATTCTAAGATCCAAAAATTAGGGCTCATAGATGAATTTGATTCTCCAAATATATGACACCTGTATAAAAAATAAGAGAGGTTATTGTTATTTGACATTTTATAAACAAAAACCTCTGCCCGTTTCTCAAAATGATTCTCCAGTCGCTCAGAATCATCATTTGAAGATGATGGCTCAGCATAGTAAAAACAAACTTTTCTACACTTTCGGTGGCTAAAATAGCCCCAAATTTCTCATTTAAGCCACCGAAAGTTAAGGGAAGCCCTTTTGAAAAAGGCATTAGCCACCGAAACCTGATTTTTTTATTTTTTTGAAGGAAAAAACAAATCAAATGTTTTTCAAACTTTATTTACAAGCTGGAACTCATTAAAATGAGCCCTAAAAATTTAATAATGAAATTTATTCATGACTATGCTATCACTCCTAAAACTTAATGAATTGACTAGTTTATTTTAGGAGATAACAAATCCTACTCTCCCGCTCGAGAGTAAACCCAATATTGCCCATGTTTTTCTCGTTGATTCAGATTCTACTATTCTAGGGAGCATTCCTCCTTCTTCCGTGGAACCCCCTCCATGTAATGAGGCCATCCCTTTTAATTGGGGCGTGCTAATTGGACCTCGTATTCCCTCTCACATTCCTTTCAAGATTATAGTACAAGTTTGTGTTTGGGACATTCCTCATACGTTGATAGATGAATGTTCATCCGTTAGTATTTTGTCCTCTCTTGCTTGGCAAGATTTGGGTTATCCTCAGCTTGTGTTGGTTACCTAGACTCTGTTTGCTTTTAACAGAAGAACCAGTCACCCTTTAGGGATCCTTCCTCAGTTTCCCATAACTTTGGGAGGGAAAACTGTCTTTGTTGATGTCATGTTATTCCAAGACCCCTTGGATTTCGATTTACTCCTTGGGTGAGATTATGTCTATGCCATGAAAGCTATTGTGTCCACTCTTTTTTGTGTGATATATTTCACACACGATGGAAGAATCATGACTATTGATCAACTTTCGTTTGTTGGCCCTAAATTGACCATCAACTCATTGAACTCCCTAAAAGATTCTTATATGCAGATGGTATCACCCCCACCACAAGTCAATTGAGTGGCGTTGTCTCCCATGCCTTCAACTGTCGATGAAGATGAGCCTCTCACTGTAAGCTTAGTCTCTTGTGACTTAGATCGGGTAGTTGACATGGTAATATCTTTGATAGGGCTATTGGAGCCTAATCTCCTTACCCCTATCACGGCCCTCAACATGTGTTCCTTCCCAAGTGTGTTTCCTCCATCCAGTGAAGATATCTTGGAGGCCATGACTGAGTTTTGTCCCTTGACATGGTGTCCTTCCAAAGCTTTATCCTCTTGGAAGCCATGATCGAGAAACCAGCATTAAGCATGGTTTTTTGATTTCAAGCTCACTAAAAAATGAAACAAGCTTTGAGCATAGTTTTCTGATTTCAATCTTGTTAAAAAATGAAACCAGTTGCGAGCATAGTTCCTGTTTTTGTGTCAAGCTCATTAAAAAATGAAACAGAGGTCTAGGGATTGAACCTGGATTCTTGAGCATAGTTTCTATTCCTGTGTCAAGCTCATTAAAAACTAAAATAGTTTTTCCCCCTCTCTGTTTGAGTCAATTCCTTCATCTAGTATTTGAAGCTTCATTTCATTCACCTTTGTAGTTGGACGAAACAAAGCTTCGGGGGAATTTGCTTACAGGATTTAGACTTCATGATGAAGTTAAAGCCGCTAGTTTCTTAAGCTGGGGGCTAAGTACCAACCATCCATGTGTTATGCATTGGGAAGTCCAAGCATAGTTTTCTATGGTTCAAGCTTGTGTAAAAATGAAACCACCTACCTCAAGCATAGTTTCTTCTGGTTCAATCTTGTGTAAAAGTGAAACCAGGTCCAAGCATAGTTTCCTTTGGTTCAAGCTTGTGTAAAAATGAAACCCAGTTCAAGCATAGTTTTGGCTAGTTTTAAGCTTGTGTAAAAATAAAATCTATCCCAAGCATAATTTGTTTTGTTTTAAATCTTGCATAAAAATGAAAACAATCCCAAGCTTACTCTTTGTTCTTTCTCATGCTCGTAAATACATGAGAATAAGTTATCGAGCTTAGTCTTTTTTCTTTCTCGTTCTCGAAAATCAATGAGAATGTAACCGAGTAAAATTTTATCAATTTTCCAGACTCATAAAGGTTATACGAAAAAGAAACCCCCTGGAGTTCCCTTTAAGTTCTTTTCAGACTCTCTAAACATGAAAAGATTGTCGAGCGACCTTGTTATTTTCATGCTCATAAAATTATTTAAAGAAAACATCTGTCGAGCGGTAGTTTATCTCTTTTTCAGTCTCATCGGACTACTTTACGAAAAAGGACATTTTGGAGTTTTCTTTAAGTGTTTTTCAGACTCTCTAAACATGAAAAACCCATGAGTTTTCTTTCTTTGGACTCATTAAACAAGCATTGAAAGACCCATATGGAACCGAACCACTCCTTCCTATGGTTTGTTAAACATACTCTGAAGGACTCATCCGAAGGATGAGCTTACAATTAAAGCATATGTTATCCTCTTCAAGCTTGTGTAAAATAAAGAGGTACTCGCCAGAAATGGTGGGGGGGAAATTGGGAAAGAAATGTATATAAACCTGTATTCTATGGAAGAGTCTCTTTTGAACATGACACCCTTTCACTTGCCTTGTGTCTAGGTTGGAAAATCCACTTGTCTCTTGATCATAATCATTTATAAGATTACAAATCGGCGTGTGATCCCTGTTGTTGATTTAGTGTTTCCAAGACAGTTGTCATGTCATCAATATGTTTAAAGAGAATTTCAACCTGGAAAGTCTTCTATTGCATCGGCCATTTCTGCAGGCCTTAAGCCTTCTATTGCATCGGCATCCCTGAGTCATTTCTTGAATCACTTGTTACTCTGATCTACCTCAAATCGTTTTACCTGTTTCGTGTCATTGATGGAGGATACATTAAGGCCTTCCTGTGACGAGTCTTTTCATGTCGACTTCAACTCATTATCCAGGAATTAGACATAGAAATTAATTGATTCCTTGGAACTTGCATGCCTCAATGGCAGGTTTCCTCGCTTTCGACAATGGGTTTTCATTATTGACCCCTGATTGAGAGATTCTATTGAGTGTTCGACTTCAACTCATTTATTCGCATTCCTTGGATTTTACTAAGGTACCTTGGGAGTCATTGACATCAATGGTGATTTCCCTCTCACTTGTTAACGGTTTTCATCAATGGTTGGTAATCAAGTGGTTTCTACCATGTTCGACTTCAGCACATGTATTCTCATGGTTAGATTCATACTATAGAGTGATGGAGATGAAGACCCTGGATCTTTTCTGACAGATTTAGGTTACATTGGAGTATATTTAGTTTTTATTGTTGCATAGATCCATATTGTATGTCTTGTGTCTATGTTAAAATTTGAGTCTTTAACACATAGATCCACATTGTATTTTTGGTGGATATGTTCATATTTGAGTCATAATGGCATGGATCCACAATGTATGTTTGGTGGCCATGACCTGTATTACTTGACATGGATCTTTGCACGTCGGCATTTATGCTTTGAGTCATTTTTATTCTGAGTATGGGAATGCCTACCTCAGTGATGATATATTATTGTACTATATTTCCTTGTTTATTGGCAGGTTTCCGGCCGACTGTTCCTTGTTCCCTACACACACTCGACAAAGTATTTCAGTTATCACTATGTTCTAACTTCATACTTTGGGGGGCTCTCCGTTACACATTATTTTCATCATCCTTATGACCGTAAGTGATGTAAACCTATTTGTTTCCTTTAGAGGAGTCAGTGGCCTGAATTATTGAAGAAAGAAGGGAGAAGAATGTTTCCTGAGAGAAGAAGTTGTATTTTCCTTTCTAAAAACCCTACTAAGGAATATCGTCACAGGATGCACTATACGCAGGGTGCGGCGATGCCCGACTTCCACACCCTTCTCTAAAGCTAGGCTGCGACATTTTTGCAAGCTGCACTATAGCTAGGGTGCAGCGATTTCTGTACGTGGGAAAAACGGGCATCTTCTCAATGCTTCTAGAAGGAGAAGATTCTATAGTGAGGTGGCCTCCGAATGGTTTGGATCTTACTCACTTTCATTATTTAGTGGGATCATCCTAACCTCCTCACCTTATCCTCTTAAGATTATAAAAGGAGAGAAGCTCTCATGGAGAAAGTTAGCTTGGCTTGGGATTAGTTGGATTGAGCTTGGGTTTTGTAGCTTGAATTATTTGGAGTTTATATATTGGCTTTGAGCTTTGTTTTGTCCAGATAGATTGCGAGTAGACATTAGATCTACAGTTTCAGAATCTGTGGATTAGAAATGTGTGGGAAGCAAGGAACTATTTTCTTCGTTGGCTTGTGTTTCTTTTCAAATATTTCTCCATAATCCTTACGACGGAGCTTGGATTGCATTGGTGAAGTCGGATCTTTGATATTTAAAAGGTATGTTCTAGATCCATTTCTCATTTGATAATTGAAATCTAAGGAAAGAGTAGTGTACTGTCTTGTTTTGTTCTAGTTTCGTAGTGAAGCTAGGGGGATTGATTTGTGTCTACACTTAACAATTAGCCCGATAACAAAGGCAAGGTTGAATTTGCATGGTGATGATCCGAATGTTGCATGGTGACAAAACCAATGTAGCATCTAAACTCAACTCAACTAGTCAAACTGAAGTGTCAACTGAAAGAGAATATTCTCCAGGTGGAATATTATCCCCTAAAATATAGGAGACTGGATAATGACTAATTATGACTAATAAACAAGAAAAAACCTTGGGAAAAAGAAATCCTAGGTGTGTGTGAAGTAACTCCAACACCCCCCCTAAACATCACTATGGTGAAAATAAAGAATGGGTCCCGGCAACAAGGCCATGTTAGGTACCCAAATACAAAAGATACACTGAAAATAAAGTGAGGAAAGAGGGAAATCCTCATGGGAAAAAAACCCCCTCAAGGTACAATGTATGTAAAAAGAAGAACTACAGTTTCTAGGAAATTGTGTCCTTCACTCCAAGATGACTATGTAGAGAATGGAAGTTCTACTCAGTGAAGGTCTTGGTGAAGATGTCTATCGTTTGTTCTGTTGAAGGAAAAAATTGTAATTCGATGATCCCCTAGTGTACTAAGTCCCAGATGTAGTGCATGTGGATCTCGATGTGCTTTGTCCACTACCTCTGAATTGGATCTCTGCAGAACTTCAGCGTGCTTTGGCTTTCACACCAGATGATGATCGACCGATGAAACTGAATTCCCAACTCAGTGAGAAAATGTTGTAGCCACATAGCCTGAATGGTTATGTTGACTACCCCTTTGTACTCTGCCTTAGCTGAAGAAAGAGCAATGGAAGCTTGCTTCTTGCTTGACCAAGATAGGCCCGGAACCAAGACTGAGTGAGTAACTAGATGTGGACTTTTGATCAGTGCTATCGCCAACCCAGTCGAAATCAGTAAACCCGATGAGATGTAATGTATATTCTGCTGCATAATGAATCCCAAAGGTGATGGTTCCCTGAACGTATCAAAGGACACGCTTTGGAGCTTTCCAATGTAGCTCATGCGGCTCCTGCATGAACCTGGAAACTGTGCCAACTGTATATGTGAGGTATGGTCTGGAGTGTGTGAGATACAACAAGCTCCCCACTAGTTGTCTGTATAGTGTGTTGTGAACCAATGGAGTCTCCCTGCCATCCTCAAGTTTGACTCCTAATAGGAAAGGAGTCGGAGCAGACTTGTAGTCTGTCATGTGAAATATCTCAAGGAGATCTTGTGCATGCTTGGCCTGAGACAGTTTGATTCCTGATGCATCTTGACTAATCTCAAGTCCAAGGAAGAAGTGTAGCGGACCCATGTCCGTCATTAAAAACATGTCATGTATAATCCTCTTGACTGCAGCAATCGTTGAAGTCAAGCACCTGGTGATCAACAAATCGTCGACATACAGAACTAAAAGTAGAAGTGAATCAGTCATCCTGAGAATGTATACATTCAAGTCTTATTTACAACGTACAAAGTTCTATGACAATAGGTAGGAGTCCATCTTGGCATACCATGCCCTCAGAGCCTGCTTGAGGCCATAAAGTGACTTCTTCAGTCGACAGACCAAAGATGAGTCCAGCATAAATCCCTGGGGCTGCTCCATGTAGATCTCCTCAGAGAGATCACCATGAAGAAATGAATTCTTCATGTCCATCTAATGGACTTCCCATCCCTTGGTTGTCACAATGGAAAGTGCTAAACATATGGAACCCATCTTCGCTACTGGAGCGAAGGTCTCATCATAGTCAATACCATGAACCTGTTGAAAGACTTTGGCAACAAGCTTGGCTTTATATCTGTTGATCTATCCATCTGTTGCACTCTTGGTCCTGTAGACCCATCTGCATTTGGCAAGTTTCCTCCCAGAAGGAAGGGGAACCAGATCCCAAGTCTGGTTCTTGAGGAGGGAGTTGTACTCCTCTTGCATGGCAGATTCCCAAAAGGGATTTCTAGCAGCCTCGCCATAATACTGTGGATCTGAAGACTGAACCAAGAAAAGATGCCTGGGAGGCAATGGTTCAGTGGCAGTAAGTGCAACAGGAGGCTCCTCGAAATCAGATTGAGTCCTCCTAGTATTGGTTGGATCACCAATGAGATCCCCTGCATCCTGAAGAGTAGTCTATGCCCACTTGGGCCTTTGCTCTGGCTCTGCAACTACATATGGATGCTCTGACTCTGCATCTAACTATACTGACTCTGAATATGAATCATCTAACTGAATCAAAACTCTCGTTTGAAGAAGAGTAAGCATGTGCATGCTCATCATCTCGGATAGGTGGAAGAGTGAAGGTGTCTACATGCGGCTATTGAGGTACACGCAAGACATTTTCCTTGAATTGGACACTATGCTCAATGATGAGTCTGTCCAAGGAAAGAACAATAAGCTGATATCCCTTCACACCATCGAGGTATCCAACAAAAATGTACTCAGTGATATATGGATCAAGTGCCTTCCTCTTTTCAGAGGGAATCTGGGCCCATGCATGTGAACCGAAAATGTGAAATTGGGTCACTTCCAGTTTGAGGTTTCTCCAAGCCTCACAGGGGATCTTATCCTTGACAGATATATCAGGAGATCTTTTTTGGATGGATGTTTCACAATTAAGTGCTTCATCCCATAGTCTCTATGGTAGAGACTTTGCATGTAACATGCAATATGCTATCTCCTTTAGAGATTTGTTTTTGCACTCAACAACTTCGTTTTGCTGCGGAGTATAGGGAACTGTTTGTTGAAACTCAATCCCTGGCTCATGGAAAATATTATGTATCTCATGATTTACATACTCTCCCCCATTATCAATTCAAATGATTTTGATATTCTTTCTAGACTGTGTCTCAACAAGGGCTTTGAAATCTTTGAGGTGTTGAAAGACCTCATATTTTTGCCTGAGAAAGTAGATCCAAGTAAAACATGAGAAATCATCAACAAAAATGAGAAAAAACCTCACTTTGTTGATCAATGGATGCGGAAAATAACCCATAAGATCACTGTGGATCAGATCTAAAGGTGTGGAGGCTCTCTGAGACTTTCTCTTGTCGAATTTCTCTTGAGGGTGTTTCCTGAGAACACATCCCTCACACACTCCCTTGGAGAAATGGATGTTTGGTAGACCATAAACCAATTTGTGCTTGCTAAGTTATTGCATGTATCTGAAATTCAAATGTCCAAACCTTTCGTGACATATCCTACTACTTTCATCAGCATGAGTAAGTAGTAAAGCAGAATCAGGTTCAATGAATTCAGAAAATGTATACAATCTAGACTAATGATTTACCTCACTAGTAGCAGCCTTGGAGTTGGTTTTCCTATCGTAGATTTCCAAAGAATTTGGTGTGAATATGACTTTATTTCCGGTGCCGAAATTCTTCATTTGATACACAGAGAGAAGGTTGACAGAAAGCTTGGGAATGTGCAGCACATTCTCGGAGCTTATGTTGGTGAGTTCAATCCTTCCTTTGTCGGTGACTTCGACAGAAGAGTTGTCCCCCATCAGAATAGGAGAACCTTTACATGCATCCAAAGAAGAATATACTACTTCTGAGGCATCCATCTGATGCGATGCTCCTGAATCAACGATCAAAGCATCATGAGAGGAGTTGATGGCAATCAAGGCATGGCTAGAATTTCCTTTCTTGGAATTTGGATCTTTTGGCATCTTCTTCTTGGCACCCTTAGGGATGCGATCTCCAAGGTTGTTTTGTTGAAGTATTTGAGACATAATATCTTCTTTTTTTTGCATGCATGCGGATTCTGAATGGAATCCTTTGTGACAGTACATGCATTTCTCTCCTTTTCTTCCCTTTTCTCCTTTGGATCCAAAGGCATCGGTGAAGGGTTTTGTGTACCCTTCCTTCTTTGAATGTGCATGAGATTTTCATTTATATTTATCTTTATATTTATGATATTTGTGGCTGCCATCATGCACGGTCAGTGCATGTGCCCTTGGGCCTTTGACTATGCCCATGTTGATGAGCTTAGTTTGCTCTTGTGTCAAGGATTTGATAAATTCCTCAAGAGAAGGCATCTTCCAGGTGGCTTCAGAGGAAAATCTGACAATATGGAACGTGGATACAAATATAGAGAATTCAGGACCAAGATTGGAGAGAATGGTGTGAGACATTTGTTTCTACTCCGTCGATTTATCAACCCCACAAGCTTTGAGTTACAACAATAAATCCTTGAATTTTGTAAAGAAATCTTGGATATTGAAGAAGCTTTTTGGATCCAATGTGATAAGCTCCACCTCTAGCATGTGTCCCTTCATCTCATCATGTTTTCCAAAGATCCCTTCCAAGGTTTTCCAGGCTTCATTGGGAGTCTTACAGGAAGATATGTGAAAAAGGAGATCGAGAGAAATAAGACTGCAAATTGTTCCAAGTGCCTCATCCATGCGATTTAAGTACTTGGATTTTTCTATGGATAAAGTCGGTTCTGTATATCTATTCAAGGTTAACATGTACAACCCTCTAGTTCGGAGATGTATGGCTATTTTCTCCTTCGATGCAAAATAGTTGTAATGTGTAAGAATGAATTATTTTTGGAATTCCATCTTTTCGTTGTCTTCAATCTTTTGTACCTGCAAAAAATTTTGGTGTAGTTTTTTCTTAGCATTCCGTCAACTTTGATACCATGTAAATGTGTTGAACCTGAATAGAATATATCTATCTAAACAATGATACACACATTCGCAGACAGAATAGGAAAAAGAAGAAGAAGGAGAGAAAGAATGAAAGAATTCTCATTAACCGTTTGAATAATGAATAATTTAAACATGATATACTCTATATAGCTCAATGAGTGTGCACTGGAGGAGAACCAATGCACCATAGTGGTGGTATAGAGTGATCTAGACACACACCAGCAGTTAGGGGAGTGAACTGCCACCTAGTCTAGTCTCCCAGGCAGTTACAGGAGTCAACTGCCACCTAGTTGATCTAAAATTGAAGAAGACTTGTATTCTTTAAATTATTTGCAAGTTAAATTTGTGTGTTAAAATGCAAATGGATCAACTTTGCAACACAAATTTAATATAATTTACTCATTCAAGATGCATATAAACAGCAGCAATAACAGTGAATAGAAAACACATAACACAGCAAATGATAAAGGAGTTCACCCCTCTCTTGGGCTACATCTCCTGGTCCAACTTCCAATGGATCTTTTGTATTATTTGCTCAAAGTGCTCAAAAATGTGCTTTACAATGCTCAAAATTCCAAATAGATGGCTCCAATTGTAATGCCCCGTATTTTGACCTTAGGTAGTTAGAACATTGTTGTTTACTAATCTTAACAATTCAAAGTTTATCATTTGTTTGGAGTCAGTTAGACTTTATTAGACATTGAGATGTGTACCTCTAGACCTATTTGTATGTTACATGATATATGCTCATGACAAGATAGTTATTTGATTATTTAAACATGAAAATTAAAATGGGTAAGTTCGGTACATGTATACCAATTCAAGTTATGTTGTGA